>OZ057403.1:42669128-42875594 GCA_964056735.1 Allodiplogaster pararmata
TTTACCATTAAACTTTTTCGAATGTTTTTGGTTACTTCCAGTAGATCTACGAGCATGTTACCCCCCCCCCCCACGAGCATGTTATCCCCCCCCACGAGCATGTTACCCCCCCCCCCCCACGAGCATGTTACCCTCCCCCCACGAGCATGTTAGCCCTAATCCATAGGAAAACGAGCTGAATACAGAGGGGTTGTAAATCAGTAGAAGTGATTTCAGTATTTTGAAACCCGAATGAACGGCAGCGTCGTTTAAACAAATTAGCATTTTGATAGATCATGAACTTGATGGAGAAAAATACATGTTTTCTACAAGTAATCTCCGACCTGAAGCTCAAAAGGCCTAGAAGGAGTTACTTTTAAGCGTGGTTAAGAAATCAGGAAGTGAACTAGTAACTTTATTTTTTTAGCATTTGTGCAACTGATCTAATTGTTATTCTTCTTCATTTTTGAAGCTACAAAGCTGATTTTATGTGCGTGTGTGTGAAAATATACAAACACATGTGAAAATATAATTTCACAAGAAAGCTAGAACAAAAAATTATTTAATGCTCACAGAAAACTGTAGGGTTGTTTCGGAGTATTCAGAAACGAAAAATGAAGCGGAAAAAAACAGACGGAAGGATATGAAAGAAAGATAGAATTGCATCTAGTGAACTGAGCGAGCCCATATACAGCAACAAGCTGTTCAAACGACACTTGTCTTCCCCTATCATCTTCCTCACCTGTCTCCACTTCACAGAGACACGACCAACCAAGCTTCTTCGCTTTGTAAGCTCACATCGGCACAAAGGAGTCACTTTGAAGAGATCTCTTTCTTCTCACTCACATCTCACTCTTTGCTATGTTTCTCTATCACTCATCTCTCTCTCTCTCTCAAATATTCTTTGAGGGAGGTAGATGCTCTGTGGTAGTCAATATCTGACAACCCCCCCCCCCTCCTCAGATAAGGTGACATTTGCACTTCACTTGACTAGCGCACACAGTAGTCTTCTTTAATCTCACATATCCCTTTCATCTCTTACACAAAAAAACGTGCTGTTTGTAGACGTTGTTGAACACAGAAAAAGAAATAAAGAGGATGGTGTCGGGAAGAAGCCTGGGCTATCACAAATACGCAAAAGAGTGTAAACTTCTTCACTTTTTGTTTTTCAAACCTAATGTATCCTTAGACTTTTTTTGTGCTAACGGTGTGGAAACAAAACGCGAAAGCGGAAAAAAAACTTGAAAAGGACTATGTTTCTCTACCGATGACGCCTTTAGTTAGTGCAATTACGAGAGATGTGCGCGAAAGCGAAAAATGAGATGCGTTTCAAAAAGTGTTGCCTCGTCAAAAAAATCCCCTCGACACGAATAATCGGAAACTGGTATGAAAATCTTTTGCCATTATCAGTAGCTATTTCTCAATTTTGCACAAATTAAACTGTCAAATGCAAGTTTCCGCCAACACCTGATGGCTTCCTTCTGTTTTCGAATTGTGGTAAGGCTCTTGTATCTTCTATGTATAATTATTAGAGTGGAAGCATCAACTTAAGAACACGAGGAATTCAAGTTGAGGCAGAGAGAAGAGAAGTCAGACAATAAATAGAAGAATGACGAAAAGGCAGCAGAAGGGGCAAGATTAAACGGATTAAGCGCTGCCCCCCGAGAAGACTAACCAAAGCTTCATCGCCCGGGTCAAGAGCTGTCTCTATACCCCCTCCCCACCCCCTTAAACAGAGCTCCTTTGCTGTCAATCATCGAGTACAAACAAACTCTCTCTTTCTCTTTTCAATCGACCAGGTTCTCTTGCGGCACGAGCCACAGCTACCAGAGTGCAGTTTCTGCCGCCTTTCCTAGTAACTCGCTCCTCTCTTGCACTGAACACTCCGCTTTGGAGGAGTGAAGAAGCACCGTGATGTAGAGCATTCTACAAAGTAGATAGCGATTCAAGTGTGCGGTTCACAAACAAACACGATCGCAAGTTCTCTTGTATTCATTGTTCAGGTGCTGCCGCTAAGTGTCTTCTTCTAACTCGAGTTCACTTCGTTCTAAAGGGAATTATAATAATTAAGGAGGCTTTTCGAAGAAAAAAATAGTGCAAAGAACTATTTGAGGTCAGGATAGATTCAAAAAATATTTGAATGATTCTTAATACTTGTCCCACTTTCAAAGTACCGAAAAATCTGTCACCACGCTTTCGTGCTCAAAATTTTATGGCAAAAAGCTCCATCTCAAACTTTAGAATACACCAATGCCCTCATACCACGTTCTATCTCATGCCAGATCATGCGCTTCGCATTTGATTTTTAAGCTGCGAAAATTGGAATATACGGTAAACTTTTCTTACTTCAACCTTGACTACCCTCTGAAAACTTTGTATTGAAGCGCGATCTAGAAGCACAAACCAAGTACTAATAAGAAAATTTTAAATTTGAGACATATATCAAGTTTTGAATGTACATTTTAGGCTTTTATTGTAACATAGTTTTTCTTCATTCTCATTGATGCTTTTCTAAATGAGAACTCTTGTGCGAAAAAGATTGGGAAATGAACTTGATGAAAAAGCAATCATAATCAATGTTGTTGAAAACCAATAATGGTATTTGATATACATATAACGAATAAAAATACTCTCAGTGTAACGAGATAGAAAAACGTTTCCGTAAAAATATCTATTTTCTCTCAACATCCAAGTTCTTTTCTTTAACTTTTTCGTCATTCTTATAATAAAATGGAAGGGCGACAACGTCCTTTTGTAAGCATTCAAAGGTAATTATAGTGTAATACATGTCGAAAAACTCTCATACGAATATGTACGTACGTTATCTTCCTGCATCGTCCCATTGAAAATAGGAAAGTGAGAGAGCGAAAAAGAGAGGAATAGTATGAGGGAGAGAGTGTGTCAAAGGTTGAGAATGTGAGAGGGGAATTAAGAAGGAAAGGGTGGTGTTGTGTGCGACACTACCGTACTTCTCGCACATCTCTTTTTCACTCTCTCTTTCCCGTTCTCTTCTCGCTTTCATATCATTTCATATGACTGAAGAAGCGACAAGCAACTCCGGAAAAAAGAAAGGGCCATTTCATCCATGAACACGCCTGCCGGACTTTTGTAAATACTCTTAGAATGTTTTTTCTTTTGTTGAATATTTGTTTCACTGTTTTTTTGATGCATGTTTTACTACTAATAAAATGTTTTCACCTTAACATTCTGAAAACAAATGTGTTTTTCGTAAACCTCAAAATGAGCTACTTGTGAATGAAGCTGCTTTAAAATAATTTCAAGCAGGTGCTCCCTTCAGAAGATTCATCAAAAACTCGGCTTGGATAATACAATGAAAGACTAGTTGGGCAGACACTTTCGTGTGTGAAGGTGAACAGATGAGAGATAGGCAATAGATGAGAGCTTCCGCTGATATCACTGATAACAAGCTCCTTTCATCTCCCCCGCTAATCCGGCGCAGCGCCCTGGCGAAGTCTCAAACGGGGAGTGGAGGCGGGGAAGCGTTTGGAAGTGCGAGTTGGAGAGGGACGAATGATACAGACAGACATGCACCCTACTGCCCATCAGGTCTTCTTTATCAGTACTCTGCTCTCTCTGCGCGCTCCAAACTCCCTTGCCTTCTCTGCCATGACACGCTCTCTCTTCTGTACACACATACATTCATCACAGTGTATTTTTCCAGGTTGGTCGGCCTAGCAGCGGGTAGAGAAAAATAATAAATCTTGTGGGGGAACGGATCGCTTTCTTCGTGTTAACTAGAAAAACAAGGGTTGGAGACATTGAGATGAAAACTGTTGATTCGAAAGAAGTGCAGAGTGGGTTGAAAAAGAGAAGGACACATAGATCAAAAAAGTTTTCTGCTATTTATGAGAAGCAAATTTGAAGCTTTTTTCATGTCCTAGACAACGAAGATATCCTTTCAGACTCAATCACTGAATGTGTGCACAAAAGCCGATCCTCACACTATCACAAATGATTTAAAGTGAGAGGGATAGAAAAGATGTAGAGAGACAGAGCGAGAAAAAGATAGAGAAATAGAGAGAGGCGAGAAGGCGGCAGAAAGAGAGCGACAACTTGGGAGGAAGAGAATTAATGGCTATAAAATAAAATATAGATGCGAGATGCAGAGTAAAATCGAAGTGATGATATTTGTACACTCTACAGTTTTCTCAGAGCTTTGGTAGCTAGCAATCACAGGCGGAGAAGAGAGAAGCGTTAGCAACCAGGCTAATTTCTCTGAGGGATCTTTTTCTTCTCCATACCTGCTCACTTTGATTGATCAACCGTTCATGATCTACTACGGGCCATATTCAAAATCAATATTATCTTAACGGGGAGAAAAGGAGACAAGAAAAGAATGTAAAGGAAAATGAAGCAAGAAAAGAACACGAAAGAAAGTACAGGAGTGATCAATTTCAATCACTTAATCAAAGCATACGATAGGAGTAGATCGGGTGGAAATGGAAATTGAAAAGATATTGATGTAATGAGAGAGCCAGAAAATGTAAAGAGAGAAAGATTCTCGCAGAGCGTTTGAACGCGGAAAAGAAAAGGAGGGAGACAGTGAGGGAGAGAGATAGAAAAAAGATACATAGAGAGGAAGAGTCAATATGTAAGGATGTTTTTTTCCTAACACAATAAGAAAAGTCTACAAAAAAGGAGTCATTAAGAGAGCGATTCGCTTGCATCAAGTCATAACTGGTGCATCGGTGAAGGTTAACTCTTTCAGGGTCATCATGTGTATTGATCGTATGTGGGAGTGCGGCCATTCACCCTCCATATAGTTAACCCTTACTCAGTCCTATCTTGACTAGTTAACCCTCACTCAGTCCTATCTTGACTAGTTAACCCTTACTCAGTCCTATCTTGACTTGAAAACCCAAATTTCTCTGAATTTTTTTTGTATTACACATAAGTTGATGTCGAGCTGACAGAATGATGAAAAGCGTCTTGGATAGTCCCTGAAGCAGTCTGAAAGCAAGAATGAAGCTGATACATAAGCACCACTGGCTTCATTAGAAGTCATTTGGAAAGCGATTGTATCACTTCATAGGCGACTACAACACTAACGCTATGCAAAAACTTGTGTTTTCTCATAAATATAACCTTGTTTTCACATCGACAAAGAACTGACCGGTCACTGCGAAAGGGTCATAAAATAATGAAATAGTCCATTCTTTCCCCGTCTTTCTTTCTCAAGTTTCTCTTCTTTCTTCTCTGCTGCCTCTTCGAATAAAGAAAAGTCAGTAAAGTTACCACTGACGCGGTATCCTTTTCCCTATTTATGACAAGTCTCCCTTTTTGTGTCCCTCAACGATTGGCGATAAACAGTGGAATTCGCTAGAACAGATGAAAAGAGAGAAAATAAGAGACGCTCTTTTAATCTTTACCCTGCTCTTTTACAAGTTATTCTGTTACTCAACTCATCAGAAAACAAGACTCAGCATACATACACGTGGTTTTTGTTGGAGAAAGGACCCGCCCCCTCCAACTATTTAGTAGTACTCACACAGACGATAGTTTCGCAAAGGAAGCCGGCATCCCCCTTCTTTCAGAATCCATCACCCACAGGGGCCGTAAAATCATGATGTGCGCATCACATTTTTTCGAATTTTGCTGACCGAACATGTAATCTCAAAAAGCGGGCTCGATGGAACTCGGATAAGGGAGGTTTTAACTCAAGGAGACTTATGCTCGGTAATTGACATGATCTAGGTTTATGACGAGCAGCGAAGCGAAAACTCGGAGCTGATTAAATCTCTGTTGACAGTGTTCGGTTACGGGTTTCTTACAACTGTAACTGTAGACGTTTGCCCATCTCTAACTGCTCTCTTTTATGATTTAAGGGTAGAATGCTGAAAAATCATGAAAATCTAAAAAAATTTGAATGAAAACAATCTTTATCGGAACGACATAGTGAAGTGTGAGATGAGTTTATTCAAGAAAATCTCTGCACCGGGAGAGAAAAACTTTTTCATAAAGTTATTTTGATATTTGAAGAAAGAAAAAACATGAAAGAATCCACTCATTCAGAGAGCATCTGAAAGGAAAAAAAATTGAGAAAATTAATTAAAGTTGAGAGGTTTATGAACATGTTACTCTCAAAACCCATTACGAAGTATTTCAACTTTTGAATATACGCAAATGGTACGTAAAATAACGACGAAACCGTTTTTTGTTTTACATTATGAATCCGTAGCTTTTGGTGCTATTCCTCATATTAAAATTTGCGCCCGTTTGACTTTCAGGACTGTATGTTCAAATTGTGAGTAGTAACTTGTTTTAACACCATTTTTGGAGTAATCATCATTTTAAAGGCCCTTACTCAACCGTTTCACAGCTGAATGGGGTGCAAGTGTGAAGGATAACATTTTTAAGGCTAAAAATGATTCTCAGCCAACTATTCAGAGAACTTGACGAGACAAACTCATGGGAAAAAAACCAACCATCGTCAAAAGTGCAATTTCTAAGTAAATCTGCCGCGATTCGTCTCCGCTCTACATCCTTTTCTTGTTGAAGTAGAGGGTACACCTTAAGTATTGTATTTATAAGCAACTCAAAACCTACCAAAGCTAACGGATAGCATGTATAAAAGCTACATCTATTAAAATCTTGTTCTAATAAAGTTTGTTTAATCTTTGAAATCATTGTTCAATATTGATTAACGATTTCTTTTTTTTTTTACTTTTCATTAAATCTTCAAACCAAATCTCATCACTGTCAAAAAGTTTGATTGCTTTTGAATTTCTTTTATATCTCGTTTTTGTTAAAATGCGGTTTCTGGCCCGATTCGAGAGCTTTGAAGTAGAATCGCCAATACCATGACCCATATTTTGATTCGAATAATCAGTTCTGAGTGCTCCTTTTCTCAAGAGATTCTCTTCACTCAATTCAACTGAATACCAAGGAGACTCCTAACCTATAGTAGTGCCTACTTTCATGAAAGGCTTCTTAATTTACTCAAGCACTCGTGAATGATGATTCACAGTATCTTTGAACAACTCACGTCAATTAAATATTCTAAGCAACATCTCATCACGAGTCAATGAAAATTGTTCAGCTTTTGCAGGTTTCATCTTCAATCACACTTTTCTCTGAAACTCGTAACTCTATCTATCCATTGACCACAACTCTCTTCAAAATTCTTTCCATCTTTCCGTTACGTCCAAAACTTCTTGTGCTAGTTCAATTTCATCGAGGATCTATGCGAAGACAACGAGAACGCGCTGGTTAAGTGCTACTTTGAGTGATACCTCTTTCGTGAGACGCGTGGAACATGAGAGAATCATGTTGAAAACTTACCTCTTCTCTGTTTTCCTTACTTCTATAAGAACACCGTCTACTAAATGTTCCAAGATTCCAAGATCTACTAAATGTTCCAAGATCACTATTCATAAAGTGTTCCCCTCTATATCTTTCCCTGGTTTCCTCCCAGCTCTCTGAAAACTTTCTTTCTTAATTTGATCTTTCTCACTGTTTTACTCTCGATATCTCTTTTTTCTCCCTATCATTTTCTTCTCTCTCGCTCTCTTCCTCTCTTCAATGTCACAAAGCTCATCCGCCTTTTCATGGGTGTGTTCTGCTCAAAGGAACATATGAAAGAAGCGAAGATATTATCTAAATGATTCTTCTCTTCTCGATAATTTCGAATGGCTACACATCCAATTAAGAGTTGAGAACAAATGTCCATTTTTAACTTCTTCCTCTGAGTGTTTTTCTGTTTGTTGAATTCTAGCAGGCTGATACTTCTTTTCTTCTCATTCCTTTTTACCATTCTTGCTCTTATTTATCTTTTTTCATTCTTGCCCCTGTCATTTCACTTTTCTGTTTCATCTCTCACTTCATCGATTTTTCATTTATACTATTCTCATAAAAGTGACTATTGGTGACCCTCTACCATCTCTTTTTTCTGCTTAGATGAATAACACCACCATATCCTTTCTGCTTAGATGAATAACACCACCATATCCTTACTGCTTAGATGAATAACACCACCATATCCTTTCCATCGTCGCCTAATTCCAATTTTCAAACAAAAATTCCAATCCGCTTTTTCTTCATGTTCAATCTTCGTCTAAACTTTTGAGCAAAAGTTTTTAAAAAATTGATAATAAGGTGATATGATGTCTTAAATACGCAAGCTGCAAGAATGAGGTGTTCTTAGAAGCAACTCGAGATTGAGATAATCAAATTAAGAGCTGTGGATGTACAAAAACTATTCAAGAGAAAAAAGTGACAGATTGCAAACGCCTCGTCCCAGCAGAGTACTGCTTCTGTGCGAGAAGTCGCCGAACAATCGGGAGACTAGCCAAGTTGACGATGCAGAAACCGAGCATGACGCCGACTTCCCCATCTCCCCTTATTAGATGACCTTAATCAGAGTAGGTTCACAGAAAATAAATTCAAGAGCATACGAATTTTCGCACCACGAAAATGTTTTGAAACAAAGAGTTTTGGGTGAGCAAGAGATGCGTCGGTTGAACTCTTCCAGTAATTTTTAAAAATACTTTAAGCTAAGTTTATAGAGATGTTTAATATTTAAATTATCGATTTGAGCCTGTTGAATCTTTTCTTAGTCATTTCCGGCAACTTCTTCAACTTTGGTTTATCCTTCAGCAGTTCTTTAGCTCTTTCTCATTCAAATGTTTTTCACTCGCATTCACTCTGATAATTGCTTGTACTAGTATGGTGAATTTGGCATCTTATCCGAATCATGACCGCGAGATGGTAGATCATGACCGTGAGATGGTAGACACCTGCGATAAAATATCTATATTTGATGCTGATCGAATTATCTATTGGTCTGTTAGACTGACGTTAGGTTCAGCTTTTTAAGGCAAGAAGTACATAGTTCAGGAGAACCTGTAGAATAACAATAAAGTGATTGTTAAATTATCAAATCAGAAAAGATGACGACAAAAATAAATAACTAATGCCCTTTTATGTCGTTAATTATCGCTTTGTTCCTCTTTTTCTCCTCTTTCCCTCTTTCTCAGCTTATCCTTTTCTCTCTCTCTCTCTCTTCCTTAATCTCTTTCACACGCTGAGACTCTTAGCTCGCCTCTTCTATAAGTTAATGAGAGAGAGAGAGAGAGAGAGAGAGAGAGAGAGAGAGAGAGAGAGAGAGAGAGAGAGAGAGAGAGAGAGAGAGAGAGAGTTAGATCCTATTTCTACCGAATTTGGTTATTGCAGGCAAACAATTTCCGGGTGAGCGTATGCTTGGGCGAAGATAAGGTGACAGATTAGCCTTCCTATTTCTTCTACTCCATCGCAGTTCTGTTAAAATGATTGGCATAAACCACGCATCCTCCAAAAGCACACAAACACACACGATTTGCCAGGAGACCCAAAAACAACAGTCTAACCACCTCCCAGATGGTTCCCAATCCTCATAGGCATTGGGGATAAGAGTAGGTTAAAGAAGGAGGGAGGACAGCCAAAGCTGATATTCATTCTCAGGTTTCAGCCATGAACAGCTCTCGTCTCTCCCCTTCGCTGCTTCTTTCCTTGTCTCTTCAAATATGTCATATATGTCTTTGTCTCTCTTAGAACCCTCTTTCTGCCCTTGAGTGTCTCTTCATCTTGCTTTCTCTATAAACCTTCCCTATGTCTCAAATTCTCTTTTTTAGTCCTCCTCTCTTTCAAAACCTTTCTCTCTCTCTCTTTCTCTCTCTCGATTCATCCCTTGCCCTATTCGCTTCCATGCATTCTCAAACTGACACCCACTCAAGTGATATTGTCCGTCTCCAATGGAATGAAAACGGGTTATCTCGAGGTTATCCACAAACACCCTATTGCACTCTTATTATGCACTATGAAGACACTTCAGACCTCGGAAGGCATGCCTTCAGTTACAGTGTCAACTTATCTCTAGCAGGTAACAGAGGCTGGATATCTATTTCCTTTCCACCTCCTTATACAACATATACTTATATCCACAATTCTTCCAACTCGAGTGTCAGCCTATAAATATGTCTCTGCGAGCTTCATCCCTTCTACAAGTTCATCAGTTTAAAATATATTACTGATATTAAAAAATGGTTCTACACCTCCTTCTACTATTTGATTATAATTAAACGGAGCTAACTGAAGCGAGAAGGAATTGAAATTATGCCAACTTCAAACCATTTTTAGGGTGACTAACATTTCTATACATTCTCACTTCCAATAATGCAAAAAAATTGAAAGTTAATCAATTGACTTAATAACAAAAAGGAAATAATCTTTTGTATTTCACATGTTTTAAACTAATAAATTAGATTACTCTTTCATACGTGCGATCAGTCAAGTCATAGTAGCCTTCACATGAACTTTTGAGAAAACACGTACCCGATAGGATGGTTGGCAAACCATAAAACTTGACCTGTTGACCCTTTATCTTCCTCGAGCAGTCTCTAACCTACTGTCCTCATTTCTCATTTTCTTTTTGATCGTTGCAGTGTTTCTTTTTATTTGACTCCCTTCTCTTGTTTTTCATCTCTCTCTTATTGTCTGAATATACACATAATACTCTCATTACTGCAACGACTGTTGCTCTTTATCAGTATATCACCAGTCTTGTAACACACACCTGCCAAAAGCCATAAAAAAGCACGAAAACACGATTGAGAATTATAGATAAGTTACTGGAGGAAAGTGAGGGAACCAGGGAAAAAGAGAGAGAGAGAGAGAGAGAGAGAGAGATAGAGAGAGAGAGAGAGAGAGAGAGAAAACAGATAAAGAATTATAAAAATATGAGAAAAGAGAGAAAAAATATTTTAAAAAGGGGGAAAAGAGAAGAAGAATAGGATGAAAATTAAAAGTTGAAGAGAGAAAGATGAGAAAAAAAGTAAAAGATAGTCGAAAGGTGAAGAATATCCAAAGAAGTAATATTTGACAAACAAAAAACGGTAAAAGAAAGGTTAGAAGGGATTTTAAGAAGAAAAATCGTATTTTTCTCGTTCTGTTTCGTTGTGCTCAATACATATATCCGAGATTCATGTTGAATTAAACATATATGTTTGTATACTTCAACTTAATGTTTTGTCACATCAGTATTGATGTATGAATAAATGAATTAATGAATTTTAAAAAAAACTTTAAAAATTATAGTTTTTCGCAGACATTTTCCATAACAGCCTCATTAGTAGAAAGTGGAGTAATAAATGCTAAAATCATCTTAAACCTCTCAACAAAGACCTTTACGGAACAGAAATATTAGAAATACTTGAAGTACGAAGAAGAACATCACGGGCATTATGGATGAGCAGCTCTATCCAGTAAAAATTCGAGTGGATAATCAAATGTTCCGATCTATTCAAAAACAACTGTTATCATCAGCCGCGACATTAATCTCTGAACGATGAGATCATCGGTGCGATGACCTCATGTCATTCAAATTAGGCGAAAATTTTGAAAAATGTTGGAAGAAAAAAGTGGTAACAAGAAGAAAAATGTTGGGTACAAAGTTTCGGGGTACGAAATGTCGCGGTACGAAGTGTCGAGAATACAACAAAAAAACAAAAATTTTAATAAAATGTTCAACAAAAAAAGTGAAATGATTTTTAAGTACGGAAACAAATTAGATTGCGATTGGTTAGTATTTTAAGATTCATTTGGAGAGCAAGACGACATGTGAAATCTCATTTTCTCGTACTTTAAGATGTTATTTCGCGTGCTCTCGCAAGATCATCTCATACCTCACTGATCCAAAATTTTTCGCCTAAAAAGTGCGAGAACCATGATCTCATCGTGAAAAATTTCAGTTGTATTAACACTGACTCGATGATCTCATTCATCGAGCAATGATGTCATCTTTACAGATACATCGTCGATCACTCAACTTTTTTCGAGAGATTAATGTCGCGGCAGAATAATCTTTAAACCTTTCGCTCTTAACACTCTTAACTCTATTCACTTTCTCAGCTGGCAAGAACTTTCTCAGAACTCTCAGTACTCCGTGAAAAAATCCGCAACGCATTTACTACCAAAACAGTTTATGTCACGGACATAAGTCCCAATAATCCATACGATTCTATTATTCAAGTTCCGATCAAGTACGATTGATAATGTGGAACGTGAATAAAGGTGAATGAAGAATATGCTCTGGACGATGCGGTCTGAAGGTATTCGAATTCTGATAGAAACTCAGTTCGATTAAAAGATGAAAAAACAAGCGCTTTTTGGCGGCCATCTTAACCCGCTACTCGAGAGCTTCAAAGCCGATAGTATCGTGCTCCACCAATTGAGTCACTACAGGCTCTTTACTACAAAGTAATCTTCTACCTTTTCTATATATTGTAAACAAATCTGTCCAAAACAAACTTTTTTAGTTTTCTAATTTTCTCACCGAGAAGTGTGTCCAGAAGATTGACATCCAGGGATGAAAGAATCGTGAACGTTTCTCCGGGAAAGTGACGACTGACGTTGGAGAGGAGACGGGTAGAGACTGGTAACCAGTCTGCCACATCTCCTATAGACTTGTATCTGAGGAAGGCGACTTTTAGTTGAGCTATGAACTCAGGTATTGGTGATCCATCGAAAATCAGAGAAGATTTACTTTCTTCGCGGCATTTCATTCGTATCGCTTAGTACAAGCACACGGACATTTTCGACTTTAAAGGCCAAGATGTGAGGATATCTCGTGTCTCGCATCTCCGTCTTGATGCATCTTCCAGGATGCTCATGCAATTTGAGGAAACGCATCATTTTGGCTAATCTTTGAATCATTCAGAATATTTAGCAGTAGCTCAGATTAAAATTTAGGTCATCATTCCGCTTTCTTTTGGAGTTTTGACTTTACCTATTTTTTTTCTTTCTTCCGTTTGCAATTAAATATTATTTCTGCTTCATCTCTTTTTTTCCAAAAAAAGCGACATATTTGTAAATTCGCTACATTGCGCTATGAACTCAATGCTATTTCACTCATTAATTCTGATTTTTTATAATTATTCAAATTTATATTGCTGATTAACTTTTCTGATCATGAAATATTATGAGCAACTAAAAACTGTTTTAAAATCATTGAAAAAAAATCGAGGCCCTAAAAATTGGTTTTCAAAGTCTACACAAAACTGACGCTATTCTCAAAATGACGGGACGTTCTGAAAGTAAAAAATAGGCAGATTCTGCAGACAAAGAAGTGAAATTGGTGATCGCCGACAAAGTTTGGACGCGATCCGAGGTCGTCGCTTCGCAGAGCGTGCAAAGTGCCTGGGAAAATGTATAAGCAAACGTCTGTTAGTGTTGGTTCTCTGTTTTTGATCTACACCAAATGGAACAAGATATTATGCGACAAACAAAAATCAGCTTCTGGCACTATAAAGCTCCTTCCTTTATACATTTAACTCAACAAAAAATTAATGTTCTTTTCTACTTTCTGTGAAAGAGTTTTGAGTGTACGGAATACCCTTTCTCGCTGTAATATTTTCCAAATTTTGCTCGAGCTTTTTTATACTCTTGTTCTTTTTCTCTCTTCGTATCTTTCTCTTTCTCTTTTTTGTACTTTTATTTCTCCCTGTCGTCAAAGCCATAACACTCAGCGCACAAGGAAAACAACTATGGTATACAAATCCTAGTACAATTTCAACAAACTCGTCAGTAATAGGAAATGATAAAAAAAAGTCGGATAGACAGACAAATCCACCTTAGCCAGAACGAAGTCATGAGACTTGAAGACTCTTTCCGCGGACCCGTTCATGTGGGCGGAAAGGCCTAGGACTGCTTCAAGAGCCTTCCGCCTAATATCACACCTGCAGTTGTCATCTTTCTTTTTTTTCTTCATTTCCTCTTCTTTTTTCCTACTAGTTTCTTACTAATTTCTTTTTTTGTCTTTTTTACATAATAGTTTTATTCGGTGGATTTTTCCGATGGTAAAAGTCCGATTCGTAGCTGAGTGTTGTCCAACCTCATGCAAGGCTCCAATAAGCTGGCGAGATCTGCGATTAGTGGCTCGTCAAGCTCATTAATATTATCCATTCTCTGGAATAAGGTACTAGAACTTTTTGAGATTCGAAAATCGTTATTCAATGGAGAACCGAGTTCTTGGCTAAGCGCTTGAAAACGAAGAACATACTGAGACTTTTCGAAACGGAAACATTTTTTTCCGATTTTTGTACGACTTAAATTGGAGTCCGTTAGATTGCGCGACGACTATCAGAAAGCGGGAGATTAATGATAGGATCTTAATTCATGACCCAAATACGCATAATAGGAGTAGCAGTTATTGATAGTCGCATGCTCGAGGGAAGACAGATTTTTATTTCATGATATTATCGTATGCTGCCTTATGCACACTTATGTTTGGTTTCTTGGCGCTGTTGTTCTGCAATTCCTGGTTATTCTTAATATTCCTATCAACACCTTTCCGCCGTCTTTCAGTGACACCAGCAGTATTTAATTGCTTTTTTTTTACGATATGAACCTTAGCACTATTGGTGCTTCTGTTATCAGTAGTTATCAGTAGCTGAAAAAGTGAGTCTTCGCCTTCTTTCGAGAGAAGCAAACAATAGACAGCCGCATTAGAGTGTGGTGAAATAGGAAGAAGAGAGAGGTGAAACCACCCTTAAAAGTAATTGAAATGCGGCCGAGAAAGGGTAAGTGACGGACAAGAAACAGTATTCGTTGGCTAGGAAAGGAGAGAGCTTGGAGAAATCTGAAATGAAATGAGAAAGATGATAACAAAGACCTAATCGTGTTAGTAGCGATCTACACACTCAGGTGATTTTATGAGAAGCCAACGTTTTTAGCACCTCAGACAGAACAGCTCGTTCTCTCTCTCTTCTCTCTCTTACTCTCTTTAACATTCTCTCTCTTACTCTCTTTAACATTCTCTCTCTTACTCTCTTTAACATTCTCTTTATCTCTAACTCTCTTTTCTGCTTTATCAACAATGTGTGTTTAAGTGTGCTTTTGTGCGTTCTTCTCCTATCCCCTTAAATTCTCATTTACAATCACCTAATTTTGGTGTTTGAACATAAAATAATACAATGTCAAGACAAAAACGACAAAGAAAAAGAAGGATAGCGACGACACCTCTGGAAGAGAGAGAGAGAGAGAGAGAGAGAGAGAGAGAGAGAGAGAGAGAGAGAGAGAGAGAGAGAGAGAGAGAGAGAGAGAGAGAGAGAGAGAGAGAGAGAGAGAGAGAGAGAGAGAGAGAGAGAGAGAGAGAGAGAAAGAGAGCGGAAAAGAGCAAAGTGACACAAATAAAGGCAGTGTATATCTTCTGAGAGAATTAAAAAGAAAGAGATACTGACAACGAGATAGAACAGCAAAAAGGGTAGCAAAGATGATCTTCAAGACCAGCATAGATAACATTTACTGAAAAATTAGAACGAGGGACTTCACAGAATTTGATTAATATTTTCTACTTTCAGGCCTACTCTCACCTGTAAAGTCATTATAACCTTGTTAAAGCTTCACTAAACCTTTTTTTTTTTCATTTCAAGTTGAAATGGTCAATACCTACCGTCTCTTAAGGGGCCTTTGTTTCCATTCAGAAAACCCCTTTTATTTATACAATAATGCTTCATATTTCATATATTTCTACAATAATACTTCATACAAAATAAAACTCAATTCATATTACCAGCGGCGGGTGTCTGTTAAGGCCTAATTCAGCTCTCGGCAGAAACCTTTGTCCTTTCGTGCGCTTGATAAAACCCTGATTCCCTTCCCAGAAAAAGGCATTTCTGTTTTTTTTACCTCTCTCTCTCTCTCTCTCTCTCTCACTCTTTCTCTCTCTCTATACAGAAGTCATTTTAACAAGCAACGAAATTACTATACTTTTTCGAGGTTGGTAGTGGTCGTTGTGGTCGGTTCTATTATATCTCTTCATTTCAATGAATGCGGCATCTAGCAGGACTAGGACACCTTGAGACTGAATGTTCCAACAATGCTCGGCTGTCTCGCATCTACGTCTAAAATCTGTGTGATAGCAGGATTTCAAAATTTACGTGCAGAAGAGCTAAAATTAATGGATATTTTATTTCCGGTGTAATTCAGAATAAAGAATTTGAATGGAATTGAATAGCAAGAAACTTCCTCTCTCAACTTTTTCTCGGATGTAATTATATACTCGTTGTCATCGCTTTCAGGACACTTCAATCTTTTTCGTTGACTTTTTCAGAAATGTTTCCGATTGTTTAGCACATGAAGACGAGTGCTTGCGAGTGTTAAACAATATATCTAGGTAGGAACATATTCCTCCCTTCCTGGGGTTGCAGAGTATGCGAAGAGAAAAAAGAGATGAATAAAGATCAGAGCATGAGGGGAAATGGAACACCTTAGATGAAAAAAGTTTGTAAGAGAGAGAACGGAAATAAAAAAAAGACAATAAAGAGATAGAGAGAGAGCAATAGAGAAAGTAAGCAGATACTGTTGCTTGATATGAACAACCTGGCTCTCACGCTGCCCGATAGCTATTGCGCAACTTTTGAGGGGAGAGTGGAGTGGGAACCGTGTCCGTGTATACGATATGCTTGCACAATCTCATTTTATCTCGATAAGAGTTTGTGAAGTCGAGTCCATATCTGTATTACCTGTTAGTGTTGGCTTTTTAGGTTGACTTTTTAGGGAGTAAAAATATATTGAAGGAAATTTGAAAATTAATTTCGGAACTTTTTATTACATACCTTTACTGATTGTATTATTTGAACTCTGAAGACTCCGACCGTGTTAAATATTCAAACGGAATTCGTAGCGTTTTTGAGCAATCGTATATAAAATAATTTCACTGATTGTTCTCAAGAGAACGTCACATATGGTTTGGTCAATAAAGCTTCAAGGATACAAACATTGGTAAGATCGGCGTTATAACACTTTAATACAAGAAATCAACCGTATGGACTAAAATTTCTTTTTCCGGGATAGTCTTCGGGACACTGTATTGCCTTTCTTCTTAAAACTAATTAAAGTCCGGGATCTTCGCAACGGTTCCATGATGGACTGTTTTCGAAAATGGAGGAGTGTTTTAAAGAATGGAGGACTGTTTTCGAGAATGGAGAACTGTTTTCGAGAATGGAGGACTGTTTTCGAGAATGGAGGAGTGTTTTCGAGAATGGAGGACTGTTTCCGAGAATGAAGGACTGTTTTCGAGAATTGAGGACTGTTTTCTACAACAGAGTATATAATATATACATAGATGGGTTTTCACATAGGAAACTGCAGAAAAGACAAGGTTCATGACCGGAGACGAATCAGATTCTCAGGCAGCATTTGCACAAGAGATTGCCATGCAATAAATCCCATTTCTCTCTCTATCTTCATCGTTCTCTCTCTCTCTCCTTCTGCACCTTCAACTCAAGTAGGCTACCGCTATCTCAATCCCCTTCCTCCCGCTGATAGAGCGTCGGCGGCATCTTTTCATCTAGCAGCTTACTGTCCCGTGTACTGCTATGATAAGGCGGGAGTCTCTGGAGCCCTCTCCTTATTTAATCCGTTTTGCAAACAGCGCTTCCTGGTACTTTCTTGGGTAAAGAAGTCAAACAACACCTTTGACTGGGAACTGTGAGTGGGGTAGACGAACAGATAGATAGATAGATAGATAGATAGAGAGAGAAAGAGAGAGCTGAAGAGTTGTAGAGACGGAGGGAGAAAGATAGGAGAAGAGAGCGAGAGTTCTCAAGATGTGTTATGACACCTGACCTGTTAGCAAAAGATCTACTGCCTTCATCATCAGGCTTTCATCCTCCCCTATGCTTATAGGTTAAACATACAAAAAGAAGGTGAAAAAAGTAATCTAAAAGCTAGAGCTGCGTACGGGATTCTAAGTATTTTTTGTGAAGATGATTTACAGTATTTGAGTTGGTGATTTGAGTTAATGGAACGAAATTGAATTAAACTTCTGGAACGCAGAAACGCGAGTATAGAGCTGACTCTACACTTGAATTGACAAAAGCCACCGCGGCCCGCGATGGAGTCTTTTTCTAAACTATAAATTCTCTGTTAAAACTGTCTCTAACGCCATGGAAAAGAAATCTTTTGTGACCGACCATTCCTTGATTGGTTGTATAACACTTCAAGTCAATACTTCATCTGGCTATTTCAACTCATTCCACTCTATCCGCTACTCCTAGTTCGGTGAAGGTGATAACCATGAAAAAGCGAGAAGGAGTACACTCGAGTCGTATAAACACTCTGAGAGAGAAATGAGGAGAGATCAGAGAGTGTGAGAGAGAGGAATAGTGAGTAATAAGGAGAGATCAGAGAGTGTGAGAGAGAGGAATAGAAAAAATAGCTTAAAAATTATTAGAATTTGAACTATTGTTATTAGAAGAAAGTAAAATTCATCCCCGCCTTGACTTCTGCGTATGTAAATATGCAACGACATCTGAATTATTGGAAAGATTTTAGTACAACTTCGAATTTTACAAAAGTTTCTTGATAATTTCTAAATCAAGTTCTTTCCCCCGCTTTTTCCTGGTATTTCGTTCTTTTTTCTTCTTCACTCATCTTTCTTCTTTTTTCTTATTCTCTGAGAGTGGAAAGTAGTGATTTCACAGGAAAGTGACACTTGATATCAGCCATAAATCCGTTTGCAGGTATTTAATTCACGCTTTCTCTTATCAACCGTTCTACGCGCCTCACTAGGTGAATAGTCTTTTAAGAAGCTTTGAAGGAGCCGCGCTCACCAACTTCTTTCTTCAACTTTACGCCTTTTCATTGTCACTTTTGGTGAGCGAAAGCTCTATTAGATCAAGATCATAAAAAGGATGAAACGCAGAGCCGTTCGCTTGATGATGCAGACATCCCTCTCACTCTTTTCGCTTGATGATGCAGACATCCCTCTCACTCTTTTCGCTTGATGATGCAGACATCCCTCTCACTCTTTTCGCTATGTCTTTCTTTATCACTCTCTTTGTTAAGCCACCAGCAACTTCATTAGTTCTCAAATGCGAGAGAAAGCCTGCGAACAAATCTTAAACAATTAAAAGGAATGGCTGCTAAGTCAGATTTATAGCCAAGAAATGGGAGGAATGGCAGCCTCCCCTCTCCTTAGCTGAGAGTTATAGTTGGGGAGTAACTCCTCTCTCTCTGCTCTCAGAAGCTCTTGCCATCATAAAAAGAAGTAGCACCACCCTGCAGATAACATGTTTACTGTCTCTAAATCTTCTAAGAACAAGAAGTTTTTGCTCTTTTCTGATTTATTGCTTAACAGAAGGGCGACCACCATTCAAAAAAGCACTATGGAGTAGAAAAATTTGAGCTTTCGAGTTTGATTACTTCAGATGCTCGGGGTATATGAAGCACTTCCTACATTCAGAATGAACAATAAGGACTTTTTTAATAGTAAAAAGGTCATAAAACTTTATTTATTAATCACTACATTGATCTGTAATACAAATACGAAAGAAAATCATTCTTCCCTTCTCCAAGCAAGAAAGTCGGTCGCGTCCACGACTTTTTACCTTGACTCGTCTATTCTCTTCTACTAACAAAGCTACTGATTTTCTAGTTTTAATCGAATTCATAGGAATTTTTTAAATATGAGGTTGAGACGTTTGACGGTTCTATTGGGACTCTTCAGTACAATGCCACAGTTGCTTATACCTCTTTGCAAGTTTACTCGAAACCCTCACTGTTAACCATGTTAGTGATAACACTGAACACGTTATCCTTTGGTGATAAAGAAACAAATAAAAAAAATGAAAAAAGCTAATTCAGAATGTAAAATGAACACTTTCAAGGAACAATTTTCATGACAAATGTGTCAAACTTTAGTTTTGTTCCGAAAAACAGTAACAAGCGCGCGTGCAATGGAACCAGAGTTCAGGAAGTATAAGCGCTATTGCATTTCAACCTTACATTTGAAGCCATGCGATAGATTCCGCATATTGAGATTGATTCAAATTCAAACTTCAACTTCTGTATATTCGGAGACAGGCGGCATGATTTTGAAGTATCGTGAGAGATAATCATAAGTAATGCGAGTGTTTATATGTAAAGATCATATTTGTTTTGAACGCTAAGTTCTGTGACCTCCGATTCTTCGAAAGCATTAGCCACAAAGATATAGCGTTACCTCGCCAGAGTCAACCGCAACCTCGGGGATAAAGCTACGCTACACTAGATTAGTGCACGAGGACTCCTTCTTTTCGCGGAATAAAACATCGAGAGAGAAACTTCATTCTACCGTTACCCCATTCATCACAATCATCTTTTCTCAAGTCATTTTCTTATTTCGTTCATTATTTTCTTTAATTATTAATCTTCCAGCTGTGCTCATCATTTTTATTCAGATGCTTTGAAATCGCTGAGGCGAAACGTTGAGGAGCTTCTCTTTCTTCAACAGCGCATTCAACAAGGCGCCATACAGCAAATTTTGGTGTGTAGTAATCTCATTCCACTGAAAAATCTTTCTAATTTCCCAATTGGTCTCTGTTAACCATGAAGCTGAAGCAATCTGTCTTTGGATGGAGGGGGGGAGCTGTCAGCAATATCAAGCGAATTTGTAGAATTATAGAGCAAGCTGCTTCTCAACATCCGTAGAAATCAGGGGTAAGTTGAACAGAATATTGAGTAACCAGGCGCATAAAAATAAAGCTAGTTCTTGTGAAAGTAAACTAATAGTGCAGTAGAAACAGAGTTGCGCAACCCCAGTAATTTTCTTTGATGGCTTAGACTTGCGCATAGAGTTTTTAAGCAAAAAAAATGAGAGAAACACACTAAAACCGTGTCTTCATTGCGCACTTTACATTGCATCTGAGGATGTAAAAGAGACCAGTCAAAAGCGAGAAAAAAGTCTGAACAAAGAACAAGCCTTCAGCAACTACATGAATTAGTTTTATTTAGAGGGAAGGGAGTTTCAATGTAAGGATAGCCCTGTGAAATGAACCAGATACCCACCGAAACTCGAAAGAAAAGTCCACCAACAGATGCACGGACGACACCATTCAAGCCACCAAACCTAATATTAAACTAAAGTTTTGTGGGGAAAAAACTCAGCTCGGTGATGAGCTGAGTTCAGTTTCTCGCGAATACCGCCCTAAAAAATTTTTTTGCATAATACATCTACACATGAACAATCGGTCACCCTACCGCATAACTCACTCGATAACAAGGCCACCGAGTCTTTGAAACAGCGCAATATGGCACGGTTATACATATGCGTCAACGGTGGTGTTATGGCGAGTCCAATTCGGCGATTGCCGAAAGGTGAAGGTTTATGTGGAAAAAAAACATCTACACATGAACGGTCACCCTAGCATCTCCGCGGACAGCTGTTTCTCTGAACCTCTTTTTCACCCTATCTTCCGAAAAATTTAATGATTCATTCTTTCTTGTTCGCCATGACTGGAGTGGTCGACTTTCCATCCGCCATACTATTCGTTCTTAACAGAACTAGCATTGAAAGAGAAACATTTCAGTTTTTACAGAACTCACATCCAATATTTCCTATTTCGACCTCGTAGTCTTCTGCGAATTGATGGCCTCGTTCAGAATGCGAGCACTTTTTCGAAGAGCCTCAGGCGGCCATTTTGGAGTGATAGCCCTTTGAAGAATGAAGCTGGCTGGTTTTGCGATGTGGAAGATGAAGGAGGGAATTCTTTGGGAGAGAGCTCATAGGACCTTGACGAAGTAGCAAGAGGAGATATATAAGGCTTCGGCTTTACATAGAAAGAGTTCACGGGTTTTGGCTTTGCATGGAAGAATCAAGAGGCTCAAGGTGAGATTCGACCATTTTGGAAGGGGGCTGAGACAAATCGGAGGCAGTCGTCTTGCATTTTCTTTCGGCAGTATGTTCTGCAGGAGAGAGCTCGGACATGACAACCTCTATGGACACACTTATTCTTAGCTCTCATGCACTTAAAAAAGGAATCTCTGGTCGATGTTTCTGTGGACTTCAATTGACCGCCCGGTGGGAAAATTAAAGAGAGGAGCGTCTTTTGAATGCAGGTAGAAATAGACTTTCCCTTACTGTAGAACAATGAGCAGTTCTGTTAAATCAAGCTTATGAAATAAGTCCTGGATGATATCTCTATCAGAATTAGCTTCAGGTGTACTTTTATCGGAAAACCTCAAGAGAACTGCTATCCTGGATGTAGAAGAAGCATATCTCGGTCTCTGATGGAAATTTACACCATTGCCGAGTAGATGTGCTTTCGGAAAGAGGCAGGAGACCCGGAGCTCTTGACTTGTAGCGAGTTTCTTGTAGATAATGTATTTCAGCTAATTGTAAGGAGAGGGCTTGATTTAGTGGGAGTAGGGCTTCTTTCTACAGACTCCTAAGGAGAGATTCCAAGTATACGAGCGTAACAGTCGAACTATCGAGTTCGATTAATGATTTAATTAGATTATCGATTTTTCACGGCTTGCTAAGCTGGATGCGCTATTGAAGGAAGAGAAGTTTCGCTTCATCGTAGAATTGTCAGCGATTTAATATGATTCGAACGTAGAGACTTATGGGTCACCACTCGATACGCGCAATGCTCCATTAAAACATGGATCACATTGGAGAGTGCACTCACACCACAGCATCAGCTTCAATTTACCTTTTAAAAATTCCTTATTCAAAGATATTTTGATTCAAGTGACTTTCACTGTATAAATGAGACTGTCACCGGAAAACCACGCAAATAGTTCAGCATCTTTAAAATCATCAAAATTTGTTCGAACATTAACTTTTCGTTTGCTTCGTACATAGTTATTAAAAGTTGTTTCCATCTTTACAGCAGCCTCTAGAATTGCAAATTTGTATCCGATTTTTGTAAAGAATCTTTTTTTGCTGCAAACTGTAAAAGATTAGAAAGAGACCCTATACAGGGGCATTTCACAAAATATCCCTGTATCCGTTTCAGAAACTGTATCGCAAGATTAGAGAGAAAATATTGTATTGCTGTATCCAAAACATCCAATTAGAAATAGGCCTCAGTTGCTCTCCAATACGAATTTGTGAAATTACTCGATAAACTGACCCTGCTTTTCTGCCTCTACTCTCGGGTCGAAATTAAGAAGCCTTCCTGAAAATGTTCTATATTAACCCAGCTATTCAGTCAGACACTCTATATTCTCAATCTCTATTATATTTTGCCTAAGAAAATTGGATGAATTGACAGCTCTTTTCAGGTTTACAAAAGGATCACAACGCAAAAACCTTGTTCTGAATTGAATAGTGCGGTGAGTGGAGTACGCCATTTTAGAAGTAGTTAATTTTCTTTTCGTGTGGGTCTCCAGGCTTCCTATTTTGTTCTTTCTAAATATATCCCATCTGAGCACGGGATCAGGCAGTAACCAAGTAATCAACTTCAAAGTTCCGTCAATTTCATCGGAGCATGTTAAACAAGCAGAAAAACTCTCTCTCTCTGTACTCAAAAAACATTATTCAATTACCTTTATTCATATTACAACATTTCCAATTCGTACAGTTACTTTATAAAAAAGAAAATAGAAAATATTCCTATAAGTCGATACAGAAGAGAGAAAGAGAGAAAAATTTTAATTCAAAAAAAAAGTATAAGGAACATTCTTGAACTGATTAGTCTTAAGCGTTTAAACCACTCTAGGAGAGGTTGGATGACACGGAGAAGAGAGAAAAAGTAACTTATCGAGACTTCCAATGACTATGAACCTCTTCAAATCCATGTTCCTAATTGCCTCGTACATAAATCGCCCGATGATGTAGAAAATAGAAAAAAATATGATGGGTAGAGTTGGATAAATAAATTTGAGAGGAAGCATTCAGACAAGTCCGAGCTTGTGTTTCTGTTTCTGCTTCTTGCGGACGACTTCCATGCTGCGCTCCTTCCAATTGCTCTTTCTCAGCTTCACTGGTCGGTTACCGACATACTTACCGTCCATCTCACGGCAGGCACGCACGAAATCCTTCAAATATAACCAGTGAATTTAAAAAAAATTAGGTTCACATCTAATTCCATAAAAAATAGTTTTATCTCAAATAAAATTCATCATACTTTTTTGACCATTCAATTTTGATTAAACCATCCATGAAAGCTGACCTCTTGGGACTTGAATGAGACGAATCCGTATCCCTTGCTCTTGTTGGAGCGGGAATCTCGGACGACCTTGGCCTTCTGGAATGATGGATACTTCCGGAAAGCCTTTGCGAGCAGCTCGTCTGATACCTGTGACGCACACATATAATTATGATAAATTTACAAATTCTAAGTCACATAGTTTAAAGGCAGTGACGCCTGGTTGAGATGAATGGTGATAGACCCATCCTGCGCTCCCGGTTAGAAACTGGATGGCTGGGTTCGATCCCGCCCGTTGGACTAGCTTTTTCCCTATCATTATGGCATGTATCGCATCGGTAAATTAAGAAAAAAATTTATTACCACTTTGCGAGCCGGGAAGAAGCGTTGGAATGAGTCTTCACATTCTTGAAGTTTTATATTGCTCAAGCTCTCTCTCTCTCTCCCCGATTATTCTTATTTCAATCCACTTCTCATCCTTTTTCGTTTTCCACTCAAGTTTTTTTTTCTATAAACATAAATTTTAAATAACGGTCATTGTGCATTAGAAATAGCAAGAAATATAAACTTATACTTTTTTTGTAAGCCACGATTCCTAAGCCGTATAGAAGACCTACGCGGGAAAAAGAGCTAGAATTGCTCTTATCATGAAATCAGCACATTACAGTCTAATTCATTGGTCCTTTCTTTGATTTCTTGTTGCCCTTTTTCTCTCAGAGACAATGCATGACGGATGAATTCATCCACTCTTCACAGACTCTTTCGAATCTTCCTGCGATCGCAAATATTTGCCGCAAACGCGATTGATATTCGAATGAATGAATGAATGAATGAATGAATGTTTCAATATCAACTGTAAAAGTTGTTTTCTTCCAAACTTTTACGTTTCTTTGCTGCCCACATAGAAATACTTCTGTATATAGCTTTCCTAACTCGTATTTTCCAGACCTCATTTCCAAGATCACCACAGAAAATGCGGTAGTCGCTGGGGTCCCATTCCGCCAGTGACTTATCCTCCCACACCTGCAAATCCAACTTCATTTAATACGACAATTAAAATAGAGAACTGAGTAAATCCCACCAATTAATTTCTTTTAAAATTGAAATTAGGCAGTTCAATTTGAATACAAATTTCTAGTTAGTAAATCAACTTATTCAACTCATATCCAATCAGGCTGAGTTAAAAATTCAATAGATTAGACAATCGTGAAATATATTCACCTACAAATAAAAGATTTAAAATAAAAAATATATATATACACGCGCTGATTACCCCTATGGGGTATGTGGGGCCTCTCCCGCAGGCGGACGGAAGAGTTATATATTATATATTTTATCTACATCTTTCGATGCAATAACGCACAAATTTGATTACAATTGAAAATGAGGAATGAATAGATCAGCTAAACAATTGTCAAATACGATAAAAAAAGCAATACATCAATTTGACTTTAATATAGCGAATTGAACGGGGAAAAAAAACAAACAAACAAACAAAACTATATAAGTAGAACAATTTGAACGACAAAAAAAAAAATTAGTTCTGAATTTATGACGAGAGAAGAGTAGATAGAACACCACTTTTTAATTGGGATTTAAAATATTTGACTTTGCCATGGCTGATCAAAGAAGGGCCTAGACTCCAGCGTAGCATTTTCATCTCATCTGTGTGAAGAATGTTAGGTTGAGAAGGCGTATTGGATGGTAGTTGATGCATACTCTGGATGCCAGAGTATGCATCTTTTCCTTTAGAGGCTGGAACGGTCGTGGAGTCTCGCCAGTTATGCGGAATTCGGCCTTGAACTGCGATGCTGTTGAACAGGTGCACGAGATGTGCTAGTTCAATATTACCCGCAAATTTCCAGGCTTCCTATGTCTTCCGGTCCAGCCGCTTTCTCAGTCTTCATCTTAGAGAGTGTCTTCTTTACATCCTCGGCCGTGATGGTTGGGACGGGTACGGGGTGGAAAATTGGGACAAGAGGGCGCTCAAACTTTTGACGTTCATTTCTTTGAAATGTTCGCGCCACCTGACTGTGACTTTTTGAGGGTCAGTGACGAGCTTTCCCTGTTTGTCCCTTATCGTGACTGCTTTCTGGTTATTTAAAATGCTGCGGTGTCGAGCCATGGCAAGCGGATAAATGGCTTTATCGCCTCATGGTTGGTCCATCTTCTCATACTCGCCTTCGATGGTACTACAGGCCGCCGGAATAAACATCAGCTGATTTCGACGCCACCGGAATAAACATCAGCCGATACTCCCCTATAATTTGTAATGGCGAGTCGAGGCGCCAGTAAAATAATCTCTTGCCCTTCTCCGGTTATCGAATAGTCTCGCGAAGAGGATCGCCGACTGTGGTGCGAGTGTAGACTGAGAAAATTTCTCCGGACTCAAAAGGATCCTCACCAAACTATCCCAAAGGACTCCCCTCGACAGGACCTATGGGCAAACAACAACAACAACAACAACAACAACAACAACAACAACAACAACAACAACAACATCTTCTTCTCATAGAGATGGCGGAAAAAGGAGGCTTTGGATACTTCGACAGCTCTTTTGGTGGCTTTCTTGGCTGAGCTATAAGCAGTGCGGTTCTCACCCTCATTTGTCGTCCTATTTATAGTGCTTTTTTTCTGCGCCTTGATCGCATCCTGAACTTCGCACGAGAAAAATCAGATGTCTTTCTCGATCCTTGGCTGTCCGGGTTTCGTCTTTCCAAGGATGCTTGCGGCGGGTGCTCTGATGCTGTCTTCAAGGAGCTTTCAGTGTTCATTTATGTTTACTGGAAACTGCTTGTAGAGTGCAGGAAGGAGCAGATAACGATGAATGACATGCCTCGAAACACACTGGCAACAGTGGCCATTCGTGACTCTACAGCCTTAAGAGCCTGTCACGGATGGAGCCGGATCATCCAGTCCAGAATCGAGCGCGACCTCAGGTGGCGGATAGAGGGATGCCTCCCTACGAATTATTCGTGCTGGGAGGTAGCGGGAGAAATCCCGCCGCGGACCAAAACTGGGTAGTATAGCTCGTCAAAGGAGGGTGATGCCGGACCGGCCTGGGCATGCCACCGGACAAAACATCAGCCGATACTCCGCTATACTTTTCAATGGCGAGTCGAGGCGCCAGTCAAATAGCCTCTTGCCTATCTCCGGTCAACGACAGGCGAGACGTCTCTACTCCCACCCAAAACGATGCTAGGCCGGCTTGACCACCCACTCACAAGGCCTATAGCATGAACAGGTTGCTACAACGATGTCCGCCTTCACAAGGTGCAGCATGACAGTCTCAGGACTGCAAAGGACATCAAAACCCTTCTCCGGACGCATCTTGTCCGAAGAACACGAGAACTTCTCTCATTAAAGAGAGTGTTCATAACCAAGTCTTCGATGCGGGATGCTTGCCGGCAACAACAACAACATGAATGACATGCATGAGAGAGAGAGAAAGAGAGAGAGAGACGTTCCGCTTTGCAAGTCGAGCTTTTTTTCTCTGCTCTTCATACTGATAATGCACACGATCACAAGAGATCTACAAACAAGTCCCCCGAGAACTCTACTGTATGTTGACGACTCTGTGTTATGTTCCAACACATTAAAGTTTTTGGAGAGACAGCTAGGAAAGTGGAATGAACATTTCAATGACTATGGTCTACGACTAAAACCTAAATAAGACCGAGTAATTGAAATTTAGGAAGAGTACCTCGAATACCATCAAAGTCAAGAGCACCGAACTCCGGAAAGTGGATGGCTTCAAAGTACCTTGGATCCTACATAACCTCAGACCTAGATCCCAAGGCTACAGTTTATGCGAGAGTCAATGCTGCCTGGCTAAAATGGAGAGAATCAACCGGTGTACTATGCGAAAAGCGAATGCCTGACAGACTGAAAAGTAAAATTTACCGATCAGTTTTCAGACTAGTCGCGTCGTGTCGTACGACCTCGAATGTGCTCCACGCACAGCAGACTCCACAGATGCTGCATGTTATGGACATAAAATTGCTGAGATGAAGCCTCGGACTCACTCGTCTAGACAATGTGCGAAATGAAACCATTCGAGAACGTCTAGGCATCGCTCCTATATCCGACAAGCCCCGAGAGTCAAAGCTGAGATGGTACGGAAACGTGATCAGATCAAATTTCCATTCCATTTCTCACCTGGATTCTAGAAGTGGAGGACAATTCATGTCACCCATAGGTGAAACATGTCTTGATTTTTCAATAGGTCGATCGCTAATGTAGGTTAAAGGTTTCAATTTTAACTTCACAAAACCGGTTGAGGCTAAGTTTAGGCTAATGAAACGTTCTATTTATGTAGAGAAATGAAGGTTTTTGCATTCAATTTTTGCTGTGAATTTTTTTTAAATACATTAATTTCAAAAGAAGGAGAGGTCCGGTAGGCAGGGGTTAAATAGTGACCGGATCGGTCCCGTCGGCGGATACATGTACATACACTATCGAAAAAAAACTCCCTCTCTTTTCTTACCCATTTCCTTCATCCTCTCTTCTTTTTCCTCCGAACTTTGAGCGGTGGATACATGTAAACCCGAATTGGGTGGCTCCATTTAACCCCTGCCGGTAGGTCGGTCACTCCAGAAAACTTTTTGCCAGTTGGCTGTTTACCTATGATGTCAACCAAACCATCCTTTTTCCCAACCAAACCATCCTTTTTCAACCCGAGTAAAGACGCAAGATCCGTCCAAGTGTCCCCCTCCTCGCTGACGTCACCCAACACACCCCATGGAGATACCACCTGCCCTGCCAGAACAGGTCCCTGCTGACTTCGATCCATACGGCTCACGTCGCACGTGCCATCAGCAGTGCCCCCTCAACAAGATCAACAAGACCCCCAAGGATCTCGAAGGACGAAGTTTCCCTACCCCGATCCACTCGCCGCACCGTATGCCAGCTCAGATCAGGCCACTGTCACCTTCTGATGTCCTATCGGAACCGCCTGGACCGCACTACCCAAGACATATTTCCAGACTGCGGAACGCCTGGCCACGACACATGTCATCTGTTCGATTGTTCGGTGTTCCAACATCCCTGTTGTTTCCGCCCTTTGGCACAAACCCATCGAGGCCGCGGAGGTCTTAGGTCTCCCGACCCGGCCTCAACTGGAGCCACCGCCAACGGAAGACGGACAACAACAACAACAGGAAAAAAGACCCAGAGGTAGATCGAAAACTAGGTGGCGAGACTGCATCGAAGTAGACATGAAGACGGCCGGGCTGAAGACTGAAGACGCATTCGATCGGGTGAAATGGCGTGATGCAGTCTATAAAACAGACCCTGCCCGGCGGGGGGATAAGCACTAGGAAGAAGATGTATGTATATATTTGTATTTATACATATATATTAACAAAGGTGTACAAGAACCTAACTTGTGCAGAGTAGACACCGTAACCAAACGTAACTAAGAGATAGCTGACCTCTCCTCCTGCACTTCTCAGAAATCTGCGCATTTTCTTCTCTCCTCTTTGGACGGCACCGAGATGCGATGATTGAAAACTGCGCTCTTTTGCCTTCTTCGCTTCTGCGACTTCAACATCGGATGCGAGCGCCTGAAGAGATAAAGAGAGTGAGGGAAAGAGAAAGATAAACAGATAGGATTAGCTGCGGCTATCAGCAAATCGGTCATGGATCACACTTAATGTTGGGAAACGACCACTTTAGAAGTAGAGTTTCCTAGAATACTGAGAAACGAGCCAGTTTACAGAATCTTGAACTCTGATATATTGTCCCAACTCTCTCTCTCTCTCTCTCTTTCGAGTCCTCCAACTTTAGCTGGCTTCACACTATTCTAGCTTGTCCCGTGCTAAAAAGCGATGTTTTTTCAAGTTTCAAAATGTTGATGTGACTTTTGGTGCGGTATGACCAATGTGCTTCAAATGTTACTAACCGACGGTTTCATGTGAGCAACGGAAGGAGGCACTTCTGGTGTCTCTTCTTCTTTGGCCTCCTGCGACGAAATAACGCTTTATCTAACACTCTTGAAAAAAGGAGACTCAAGTTTTGAATCAACAAAAATGTTCAAATCAAATTAAAGAGTAACTGAAGCTTTTTATCAGAATTTATTTTCTCTTTCGTCATGAAAAAAGGTAGTTTTAACTGTGATACGTTCGTTGTAGCTTCTTACTTACCTTTTCAATAACACTTTCTTGCTTTCTTCCTTCATATCCAAGTATTTGCTGACTTCTACCTCTACAGTGCTTTGTTGTATGCTACTCTCATGAATTATAACCTTGTAAATTTGTGGCTTGGACTCAATGGTTGAAGAAGATTGACCTGGTCCCCCCATCTGGTGCATGTGATGTGGTAGACCGGCTCCTCGCAGCTGCAAAAACTACCATAAGACGGAAAACTACCGTTTGCCGGAGACAAGAACCAAAAACTTTTCAATACTGAAAAAATGAATAAAGAATCCTCTTCACATTAAGTACTTTCGCTCCCACTTTAAAGTTTCGTTGAGATCAGAATGAGTGATAATTAATTTTGCTAATAGATATTCAACAATTTTAATGAGTCAGTCGATTAGCTTCAGCAATTAAATCATAGTAATATTCCAGTAAAATTTCAAACGAAAAAAAAAGTTTTTTTTAAAATTTTTATGTACTTTTTGTAAAACGCTTATGATAAACTAATGGCTTCTATGGCATTTTTCCCATGACTTACACGCACCCTTACTGTTTTTGCTAAAGAATGAATTGAATTGGTCTTTCCGATAAAGTCCTTTAAAAAATCAGATTTCGGGCGTCAACCGACCTGCGGAGGCATGAAGAGAGCGGCGCCTGGAGGAGGGGGAGGCGGAAGCGGACCCCGCATCATCGGGGGCAGCATCACACCCGCTGCAACAATACAACTCCAATCAGTAGTTAATCGTGGATTCAAACTTGGTTTTGTATCTTATGACATCAACAAACGGCCTATTCCCGCAATTTAAAGTTAGATTATGTTGAAAGACACTGGTTCATGGTGATTTTGAGCCGTTTTAAAACGATTTTGTCAAATTGATGCCAAAGCTTCTCTTTAGAATATTCTTTATAAACTCTACTCAATGATGATGGTTTGAATCTAAAAAGCTTCCGGTTTTGTTTTTTGAAAATTAATACTCTAGGTTTTTTGCACTGTTTTTTCTACCTGTAAATCTAATCTTCGGTGTTCAATTTATCAGTTTCCCGAAAAAGTAAGAACTGGTAGCCTCATTTAAAGCGCATTAAACAAGTATAAATAACTTTCATCTCGTAAAATCGTAAAATTCTAACTCTTAATATTCGTTGAGAAAGTATTGAACTGAAGGATTAACGACAGGGGTTTTTTAGTGTGAAAGAAAAAGAAACAGACGCCCGCCGAAGGCGGGAAATTTTTTTTCACATAAGGGTCACCCCTTATGATTTTTCAAACAGAGACCCGCCGAAAAAAATTTGACATAAGGGTCCCCCTTATAATTTTTCAAACAGAGAACCCTTGAAATAAAATTTTTCACATAAGGGTCCCCCTTACCTTTTTTTCACATAAGGGTCCCCCCTAAAGATTTGGAACACAAAGACCCGCCGACAGAAGATCTGTCATGACTAAATAACCCCTGATTAACGAAGGCAATTAAAAACTCGACTCTAGTTTATGTTCAGGGTAACAAATAAAAAAACAGATGATGTTGCTATTTCAGCGGAGCGTTTGGACGTATCAGATGGAGGCGCTCGACTGGCAAAGCGGAACGTCTCTCTCTCTCACGCATGTCACACCTGGTTTTTCTCGTCCGAAGTTCAGGATACGATCAAGGCGCAGAAAATGCGCACTATAAATAGGACGACAAATGTGGGTGAGAACCGCACTGCATATAGCTCAGCGAAGAAAGCCGCCAAAAGAACTGTCGAAGTATCCAAAGCCTCCTACTTCCGCTATCTCTATGATAAGATGGACCAACCATGAGGCGATAAAGCCATTTATCCGCTTGCCAAGGCTCGACACCGCAGCACCTTAAATATCCAGAGAGCAGTCACGAAAAGGGACAAACAGGGAAAGCTCGTCACTGACCCTCAAAAAGTCACAGTCAGGTGGCGCGAACATTTCAAAGAAATGAACGGTCAAAAGTTTGAGCGCCCTCTTGTCCCAATTTCCCACCCCGTACCCGTCCCAACCATCACGGCCGAGGATGTAAAGAAGACACTCTCTAAGATGAAGACTGAGAAAGCGGCAGGACCGGACGACATAGGAAGCCTGGAATTTGCGGGTAATATTGAACTAGCACATCTCGTGCACCTGTTCAACTTCATCGCAGTTCAAGGCGTATTCCGCATAACTGGCGAGACTCCACGACCGTTCCAGCCTCTAAAGGAAAAAGCGATGCCAGAGTATGCAGCAACTACCGTCCAAAACGCCTTCTCAACCGAACATTCTTCACACAGATGAGATGAAAATGCTACGCTGAACACTAGGGCTGACTCGCCTGGATTATGAGCGTAAGAGAGGAAGACTCGGCGTGGCTCCTATACAAGACCAGATGCGAGAAGGGAGAGTTAGATGGTATGGACACGTGATGCGAAGAGACACGACCGACATCACAAGGCACGCTCTTGGCATGGAAATACCGAGCAAACACCCGCAAGGCAAACCGAAGACAAGATATATGGACAAGCCCAACCAAGGCCTGCGCCTTGCAATACTTCACTCGAAAGAAGGGGAAACTTTTACTTTAGCCCCCCCCCATTGAACTTTAGCACCCCCCCCCGTGATACAAGACCACAACATTCCCCGGGAGGACTAAAGTAAAATTTACCCGGAAGACGCAACGGACAGATGTTTCTGGAGAGCTGGAAGCCGTACAGCGGACTCTACTCCACCCTCGGTTGGCACGAGAAAAGAAGAAGAATTTAGCGGGCCTAATTTTAGCAAAAATTTTTTAATCTAGCATTTAGCGGGCAGCACCCGTATACACTCCACCACTCGCAAACACGCACTGGACACTATTACAGGCCTGCCAAAAAAAGCAATCAGGGCAGCCACGGGTAACCTTCAAATGTCCGGAACACAACATCTCGCTCTTGAGTCAAAACTTCTGCCAGTAAAAGAGCACAATGAGCTACTGACCAACCAATACCTAGCTAAAGCCAGAATGCAAGAAGATCACGCATCCCACAACCTCACCCTCCGACAACGACCAGCAAGAACCATTCGCCGACACGTGATGAACATGGACCTCAGTCTGGGGGATAGGGACTGTAAGACAACTCTTAGAAATCTGTACACAGAAGCCGTTAGGAAATTTCTTAGAAACTGTGAACCAAACACAGTCCTAGGATTCAAACCACCCATGGTCCATAAGTCTACTAGGTTACTTAACAGGGAACAACAGGTTACCCTATCGCAACTTAGAAGTAATTACTCGAGCACGTTATAAATAGTTACCTTCATAGGATAGGTGCCACTGACTCTCCTCTCTGTCCTTTATGTAGAGAGGTAGATCACACTAGTGTACACTTGTTTAACTACCGTTGTAACCCCACTAGATTTACGCCGTTAGACCTATGGTATAGACCTGTCGATGTTGCAGATTTCATTGCCAAATGACTGTTGTTTTTCATTGCCAGTCTAAATAGTTGTTTGCTGTTCTTGCTGTTGTCTGTGTAGGTTGGATTGTTGAATAATATGGATGGAAGGATGGAATCAGCCTTTCTAAAAAAAGCCAGAGCCTGAAACCAAAAAAAAAGGCGAAAAGAAGAGGCAAAAAACAAATAAATAAAAAAGTGAATGAGAGAGAGAAAGAGAGAAGTGAGTGAGTGTGCTTGAGCTTTTACCGTGAGCTCGTGGACCCCCTTTCAACGTCAAAGGAACCGCATGGGCAACAATCATCATCATCAGCGGGCCCTAAGCCGACTTTGGCCAGTGCAGGAAAACGCTAAGAAGAAGAAAACAAACTTTTTTCGAGCACATAGATTTTAAACTTTCAGAGTTAAACATTCAATTTTTCCAATGATTTAGAATTTCCCCACGAAAAATCCGAGAATTTTTTTTTCCAAGTGCATAGATTTCAATGTTTTTCGGGGTTTCTGAAGAGCGCATACATTTTTTCACCCGGAGTGCGGGTCAGAGAAACACCCTAATTTAAACTCGGGTTTTGAAATGTCTTGGTATACACAGGTTTAAAATCTCCCTACAACATCAAACGTTTATCATTGCGAAGGAGAAACAATTATAATCGAGTTAAGCAAAGCACTCACGGGGAGGCATCATGACGCCGCGCGGCACGAACATCATCGTAGGCGGTGGGGCGGGCATCCGCTGCATCGCTGGAGGCACGGCGGGGGGCGCGGAAGCGGAACTCACCACGGGGGGGGTCGGGCCCACTGCGCCGTAGGTGACGATGCATTTGGGAGAAGGCGGCTTCTTGGCAACTTGAGCAGCTGGTTTCGGCGGTTCTCGCACGAGTGAGCTGATTTCGCTTTCGAACCTTAAATGAAAACAAACTTGAGATGCTCCGAGATGCGTTGGAAATTTCCCTAACACACGCGCATTCAAAGCGCGTTCCCGATATGCTTGAGAAAAAATTGGGCCTTTTCAGCCTATAGTTGCAGCACAAAAAATCGGAATGTCGGATGCGTGTAAAAAAGATGAAAAATCGTTCAATCGCGCTACGTCCTACTTCATACGTATTTTGAACACCTTGAACACAAGGTGCTGCTTACGTTTTCGGCAGTTCGTGGAACATTGAAGAGCATTTCGCTGAGGCCTGAAGAACATGAACATTAATATGGCGAGAAGGATGGTAGAGCTTGGCAAAAATAAACAACAAAAAAAAATGAAGACTTTCAAGGTTGAAAAAACGGTGACTGACAGTGCTAATTCATCATCAATCGAGGACATTCTTCATAAACGCAAATCTGAAATTAGAATAATCACTTGCTTTTTACCAGAAAATGAAAAAGCAAAACCTTTTCGAGAAAATTTACAATGTGAATTAAAAAAGAGTGTTTTAGGTTAAACTAGAATTTAAAACGTCAATCAAATTAGCTTGCGCAAAAAGAGTGTTAGCGCGATTCGCGCACTTGATCAGTTTTATTTAAGTTATACTCAATCCTCCGATCATTTCACTCCCTTCGTCATCAAGTAAAACTTTGATTTGAACAAAGTTTCCCATGGAACTTGCATACACTCATAGGCAACAACTGTTTATCGGGCCAACTAGAATACCCTCTCATGAAGCCCATGTAAGAACCAGGTCTTTAATATCGTGTCCGTTAAGGATACATAGGGCCGCCATCAGGGAGATGGACATGAGCAATAAAAGTCCCGGTATAAACTGATGTTTTAAACTCGTCTAGTGAAAAAATATTTTCACAGTAACATTTTTTTAAAAACATTTTTTAAACCAGTTAAAATATTGCGGGGACCAAATTATCTGATGCAGGAGATCGCTGATCAATGGAAGGCTGAGCCGAGAGCTTGAGATGACTTTAATTATGATATAGTTTTATTTTTATGAAGAGAAGCTTGCATAAATTTATTGGCAGCGAGTCCGTATCAGCCGCTTGAGAGTTAGCATGTAGGGAAGAATGGTATTTTTGTACGTGTTGGTCAAACTAGGTGTACGTTTTATGGTGGACCTTCAATGGCATCCTACATTAAAATATTTAAAACATTCTCGTGTTTCGCTGTAAAGAACTATACAATTTTATCGTCTTCCCCTTAGTTTGAAGTTTTTTTTTGTTTGTTGATCAGTATGTTTCATAGGAAGCAGAATAGGATTCTGGTAAAATATAGCAACGTTAAATTCGAAGCAGAAACGGAGTTTTTTTTTTACCGAAGCAAGGAAGGAAGGGAAGAAGAAGACACACTAGCGAAGGAGTGGATGCGGGGGGGCATAGAGGTGTAGAACTAGAAATAACAAAGTTTTTCAAAGAGCATGCTTCCAAAGTTCCAGTCAGCTTTCTGAATGACATTGATTACCGTTTAGTAATATCTTATTTAGAGACCTAAATGAAAATATTTTGGTACGCCATTTTTTCTGCCACACTAATATTCCGTAACTCCGAACTGTTTGATAAATCGAATAACTTGGAACTTTCAACGGATTTTTTTTTCTTGCTTGATGTTATTCTGAGCGATTCAGTCATTGTAATATGCCTCAATTCGTTTTAAAACTCGCGAAAATGTCTCATTTCAGTTCGAGCCTCTTCATCTGTTTTCTGAGACGGGATTTATGAGTTTTTATGGAGTCTCGGAGTGTAATCATTCATCATGATTACCACTGGCTTAGTTCTTAATTATAGTGCGTCCCCGAGTGCACTGACCTAATTATTAATTATAGTGCGGCCCGAGTGCACTCACCCTATTCTCTAGACATGTTCATTATTCTAGATGTTTCTCTGGCCTAAAATGGCATTTTTATCCTTTATGTTCCTTGTTCTACTTCCATTTATTTATAGTTTTCTCGATAGAATACTCAATTATTCTAGGAATTCTTCATCCTCTTATAGACTGCTATTTGAGTTTATAGCCTTGTTCTAAGAGAATCTTAGTATTTTAAGTAAGAATAGAAATTCTAACCTCGTCTTGACAGACTCGCTCTAGTATTCTAGAGCGAAATAGAGTTTTTAGAGTTGCGTTAAATACTCAGTGTTCTAGTTTAGGAATGCTATTATTTCCTAATCCATAGATTTCGAGTATGTCTAGAACGTATTCCCGCCTTGTTGATCAGAGCTCGTCTATCTCCGAGCATTCTATTGTGCGATCTGGAGGCAGCCTTTCTGCAGATCGGAATCAAAGAGGATCAGAGAGACTGGATGCGATTCATCTGGCTCAAGGATCCGCGAAAACCGATTCGAGACACGAATATTGTGCACTACAGATTCACTGTCGCTCCCTTTGGGATAGCCCAGAGCCCGTACCTTCTGGAGTCTTCGATTACACATCAAATCGAAAGGGAAGAATCTAGACTACGGAAGAGAGACAACATGGAAGCATTTGTGTTGGAGCAACTGAAACATAATCTGTACGTAGACAATGTAATTTTTGAATGCGAAGAAGAAACGGAAAAGGAAGAACTGTATGCCACGGCCAGAAGATTTTTCTGCGAAATCAGCATGAATTTGCGAGAATTTGCATCGGAATCTACGGAGTTCATCAATTCAATCCCAGAGCAAGACCGAGGAAAGGTCGGATTACAGAAGATACTTGGACTACCGTGGTCGTCTACATCAGACACGTTGATCCTCAAGGCAACAGTCCCTGTGGTGAAAGGCATGCTAACGAAGAGAAAAGTATTGAAAAAAACTCGCTTCCTCGTTCGATCCTCTGGGCCTTCTCACAGTTGTCCTTCTCCCAGCTAAGGTGTTTGTTCAACAATTATGGACGAAGAGCTACGGATGGGACACGATTTTTTCCGAAGAAGACACATCAGCTTGGAACCGAATCGAGGAGGAAATCAGCAAATTCGAACTTCATGTTCCGCGTAGACTAAATACGGTACGTGACTCGTGCACCTTGGTGGCATTTGCTGACGCTTCCACAAAGGCAATGGGTGCAGCTGTCTACGTGGTTGATCATAAGGAAGGTTCACTGCTGATAGCCAGATCTCAGCTGGCACCTGTCAGAAACAAACAGACTATCCCGCGTCTTGAACTCAAGGCTCTTCTCCTCGCATCTAAGCTACTGTTGTTCACTGTGAAAAGTATCCGCCGTACTCATCCGACGTTGAGAGTGAAATGTGCACTGTTCACAGACCGCATCAAAAACAGCAAGGGCAGCAGGGCAGTTCTAAACATGAGCAAAGAAATTACTGCGACACGTTGCCTCATCTGTCGCACAATCGATACGTCATGCTCAACACCAACGACTTGTGTCAAACTTGGGCATGTGAAGACAGAAGAGAACCCTGCTGAAGCATAAAATATGAAAAGCAAGAAAAACACAAATTGAGCACATATTTTTAAGTAAACTATGACATCTTCAATAACAACTTCCCAGCTCCCTCCACACGTGCTCTATCGGATTAAGGTCCGGTGACTGATTCGGCCAGTCCATGAGGGTCACTCGACGCTGACCAAACTGACCAAATATACGAAAAATAACCTTTTTGGTATACTTCTGCACGGTACTGTATGTAGCAGTCCATTTACCATTTTATTCAAGTTGAAGAAGTTGAGGTCAAACACTCAATTGAGAAATCAATTACAATAAAACTCTGCTAGGAAATTCAAAATTTTTCATTACTTGAATATAAATCTAAGAGTTATTGGCTTATTTATTTAGTCATGACAGTTCTTCTGTGGGCGGGCCTCTGTGTTCCAAATCTTTAGGGGGGACTCTTATGTGAAAAAAAGGTAAGAAGGAACCCTTATGTGAGAAAAAAAAGAAGAAAAAATTTTTCACCCTTAAGGGCGGACCCTTATGTGAAAAATTTTTTTTCCGCCTTTGGCGGGCCTCTGTTTTTCCAAATCGTAAGGGGGGACCCTTATGTTAAAAAATTTTTCGCTTTTGGCGGGCCTCTGTTTTTTTCATAAGGGGGGACCCTTATGAAAAATTTTTTTATTTGAAAAGTCGTAAGGGGGGACCCTTATGTGAATTATTTTCGGCGGGTTTCTGTTTGAAAAATTAAAAAAAGGACCCTTATGTGAAAAAACTTTCCGCTTTCGGCGGGCGTCTGTCCCTTTTTCTTTCACACTAAAAACCCCCTGCCCACAGATCAAGAAATTAATCTCCGTGGAACGAGTACGTTTTCAAAAATTTCAGGTTCACCCAAAATAAACAATGTGTGCGCTCTCATCTTTCGTGATTCAATTGACTGTCATGTTACTTATTCTTTTGTATCGTTTCTAAGCCGTGCGGCCTTGTTAGCGTGTTCTTGACATAAGCCTAAGCGAGAAGAACGATGAAAAATATCTAAAAACAGTTGGAGCAATTTGTTCAGTTGGAATGGTTCGAACAGTAATATTATGTCACATTGTTACATACGACAGTGTATCTAAAAGCCATAGGTCACCAACACTATTGAAAATTTTAGAAAGCGACCGATTCTTGACCGACGTAGTCCAGAATGATGAATAGCTCTCCCTTCTCCGCTCTTTAACTTTAGCTCGGTTCTCATTATTCCAGACTCCCCCGCTCAAAAAAAACTTCTCGTGCACCTGATGTACACAGCGTTATTTTCAAATTTTCAATAATTACACTAGAACTTTGATGAAGTATGCTAACACTTGTTCCTATACCGAACGACGTCGTAAGCGTGAATTCAAAGTAAGCCTATGCCGAGTATTTATTTATAACAGACATATTTATAGAGGAATGTCATCTGTTAGTCTTTTTCTCATTCAATTCGCATTCTCTTCTTAGTTTAGCTTGTACCTTTCAACAATTTTGGTTTGAACAAAAAACTTTTTCCAAAAAGAAACCAGGTCGCTATCCAAAAAACTTGCTTAGTTTCTCTTTAAAATCGGGTACTTTTTCGCTTCATCGGGTACTCGCGTCGCGGCCCCCTTCGCGCCGTACGGCCTCTTTAGCTAAGCCGTACGGCCTCGTTATCGTAAACTTTTTCCTAAGCCTATCGTTTTTTTTAAGTAAAAATAACCCCTTGATGTAAAAATAAAACGCGAAGGGAACCGCGACGCGAGTACCCGATGAAGCGAAAAAGTGCCAAAAATCGCTCAATCCAACTGCAGCAGCGCCGCTTCAGCCACAGAAAAGTATAGTTGTCTTTCTTTTCCTAGACGTGAAGTGCGCTCTTAGCTTCCCGCTTACGAAGTAAAAATTGTTTACCTCATGCAACACCTCGTTCGTGTTTGTCAAATATTTAACAAAAAATTTATCTTAGAATATTCTAATTTTAGGTCTTTGAACACTTAAATTGTTCGGTCGAATGATGCTGTCGGGTGGTTCGGCATTTGCGCTGTCCAGATTCCGTGTGGAATCGTCGAGGCAGCGTCGTGAAAACTGCGTTAGGTTTTTCTTATAAAAACAAACAGAGGATTCAAATATTAATCATTTCACTTTTGATTGAGCGCGTTGATTTCAGCAACTTTTTTGTCGTGATTTCAGCAAAAAAGATCATTATCATATTGAAAATAGAAAAGTTTAGGCGTTTCAGGTTCTCATAATTTCCTTTTCAGAAACTTCATAGTCGTAAGAAGCGCTCAAAATGTTGTCAATCGCTTATCACTATCTTTTCAAAAAGCGCAAGGAATTCCAAAGTAAACGATTATCTTTTTTCATGATGTTTTTTAAAGCTCGTTTTTTGAAGGGACTTCCGGATACGGCTAGTAAAGTGATTTTGTTATTCGACTACAAGAAGAAGAAAAGTCGTGGTCTGTTGCGAAACAGAGAGCGCGGCTAGAGGGAGAGCTTTTGGAACTCCAGGATACTTTAGAGAAGGTTATTATTTAGAGAGTTGATTCATAGGTTACCAAGGGGTACAAAAAACCTCCCCCCCCCGCCCAGGAAGGGAATTTTGTTTCTCACGTTCATAAGCTTTTATCAGATGCAGATTTATTTCCTTATGTTTTATTATGGTGTTTGATGAAGTATGAAGCAGTCCATTTACCATTTTAAGTTGAAGAAGTTACGGTCGAAAACTCAATTGAGAAATGACTTCCAAAAAAAAAATCCGCTTAGAAATTGAAAACATTTCATTACTTGAATGGAAATCTAAGAATACAATAATAAATCGAATTTGTACACAAAACCCCGCCCGGCCCCCCGCCCGCGAAAATTTTTCTGACAATTTTAGGTGACCTATGTTCAATTGATTGAATAAATTTTATTCTGTAAACCGCGTGGCAGGTAATCTACTTCAAGGCTTCAGGGCCGCAAGTATCTCATCCAAAGACAGCACTGGGCATATAGGCGAGACCGTGCCCAGTGGCAAATCTTTACATGGCGCATCGGCCGGGAATCGAACCCGGGCTGCCCGCGTGGCAGGCGAGCATTCTACCACTGAACCACCGATGCCACATGATCAATGGCGAACATTGACGAAACGAAAATTATGCGCTCTCTTGCTACAATTTGGCTAGTTGCCAATTTGTTGACTGCGTAGCCTCTCGCCTGCATATCAGTTAGGCTCTTCATTAATTTATTATTCATCTTCGTTGCTCTCGTCCCAGCTCGGTATCTTCGCCGCGTCGCTGGTTTGTTAAGAGATGCTGCTCTAGGAAAAGAAAGCTACGAGGAGCTACTAATCAGAGATGCTGCTCTAGGAAAAGAAAGCTACGAGGAGCTACTTCCAAGGCTCAAGTTTACCTTCCAGGAGTTCGGGGAACTCGTCCAGTTGTGCGTACAATTCGCAATTGTAGCAAAGATCATGTGGTGGCGAACAAACCATCACCTGGGGGCCACAGATAGGAGGACTCAAAGAAACTCGTATCTCGCCAGAATCGTCAGACGGATTAAGGAGGCCAACCCGTGGTTTCGCAGCCTCATGGAAGCGGTAAACATGGGTCAATCGACCGGCGAGGGAGACATAGTAGAGTCAAATGAACTCGATCTACTCTGGAATGTCACTCATCAGTGGCCAACGCGCTCAATTTGGTGGGTACTCACTGAAGATGTGGCGGATGTCAGTATGTGGCTCACGAGAGTAAAGAGGGAACTTGGAGCATACGAGGAGTCGCCTGATGCTGGGAATGCAATGCCGATTTCGATTGGCCGGGAACTGAAGCTCCGAGTCGGCTCGCCGGGAGAGGGAACGGCCTTAGTTTTGGCAGCTGCCACTGTAATCCGTCAAACGGTGGCGTCAAGGCTGTATGCTTTTTTGCCAGAAAGAGGGTCTGCGGTTGAAATATTGAGACTGGACAAGAGATGGAGAGCCGACCCACTAGCTTATGGGACAGGCTCATACTATCTGACGGGCAACCTGGCGTACAAGCCTTGGGCACCGACAGACTCCGAGCAAAGCCTGTTCTCAGATCTCGCATATTACTGCGACAAGGTTAGTAAATCGAGATCAATGAAATCCAGTGGCCTATTTATGCGGTACCAAAATACCGATCCGGCGGCGACCTGGCAAAGGGCATGCCTAGCTTACAATAAGCTGGTCCGGGGAGATGATCTGTCGGACGAGAGAGTGATAGAGGTCCTAAAAAAGGTGATAGTCGCAACTGCGGGGCAGATGACGGCTGATGAGAGAGCTGTCCTAGACACGACTACTAGCCGTGAAGACGCCAATGCCATTGAGGCCATGTTCGCCGCGATGGCACCGACCGCCCAGCCCCCAGAGCGCCCCCAATTGCGAGAGATATAGGCCTTGTATGAAGAAGGTTTTTTCTTGAGGTTTTTTTGGTGTTTTTTTGGAATTTGAGTCCTTTCTTTTTGGAGCCATAGCCTTAAGGCACTAATCATTATTCGCTGATAATCCCCTTTCTTTGGGTTTGTTCTTCTTCTTCTTCTTCTTAAGTTAATTGTATAATGTTTATATATGATTAGTTTGCCTAGACATTGTAGTCATAGTTAGAAGCAGTTTAAAATCATTATTAATTTCCTTTATCGTTCTCAAGCCTTTAGTATTCTTGAGGTTTTCTCGTTAGCTATTTCTAGCGATTTAGCTATTTCTTAGCCATTTCTAGCCTTCTAGCTATTTCTCGTTATTACGTTCTATATATATATTTTATCTACATCTTTCGATGCAATAGCGCACAAATTTGATTACAATTGAAAATGAGGAATGAATAGATCAGCTAAACAATTGTCAAATACGATAACAAAAGCAATACATCAATTTGACTTTAATATAGCGAATTGAACGGGGAAAAAAACAAACAAACAAACAAAACTATATAAGTAGAACAATTTGAACGACAAAAAAAAAATTTAGTTCTGAATTCATGACGAGAGAAGAGTAGATAGAACACCACTTTTTAATTGGGATTTAAATTATTTCAGGTTCATACTATTAATCAAGTTTCGAGGTAGTTTGCTGAAAAGGCGGGATATTCGCATTCCATAAGAGTTGTTTCTAGCTGTATTCTTGCTACCCTGAACTAATAAGCCATTTATATTAGTTCGCGTTGGAATAGTCTCTTTGAAAAATCGTTTTTTATCTATTATCGACAGTCCATGGAAGATCTTGAAACCCATAACTAAGTCAGAAAATATCCTCCTCTTGGAGAGAGAAACGAATCCAAGGCGGGCAAGTCGATTGGGGTAAGAAGGAAGAGACCTCGTATTAACTTCATTTGCGAAACATCGATGATAAACTATGCGAGTGAATTTCCTTAAAACTTTCTCTATATCATCACAATCTCTTCCATTGTATGGATTCCATATATTCGAAACATAGTCCAAGTGCGGCATTACGTAAGTTTTAAAGCACTTGATCAGTATAACAGGATCATTAACAGTTACCGCACGGAGCATAGCATACATTGCTTTGGATGCCTTTTTAACTCGGTCTGCTACAGCCTCTTTCCTACGCAAAGAAGAAACTATTTGTATGCCCAGGTCACGTATCTGAGATACACATGAAATGGAAACATTATTTTTACTGTATGAGGAATATAAAGATCGACCTCCAATGTGAATATGGAGAGACTTGGATGGAGAAAGAGATAGTTGGTTAACTAAACACCAATCGAATACGGAATCTAATGCTGATTGCAGCTCTCGAGTTCGTTCGCCGTATGAGTTCTTATCATAAGAAACATAAATCTTGAGATCGTCTGCGTATGCTTGATAACGAATATTAGGAAAGTTCTCTAGTACCTCATTTATATCGGATATATACAGAGTAAAAAGAAGTGGCCCCAGGACAGACCCTTGGGGCACACCCGATGTGGCATTCATTGAATCAGAAGTGACATCACTTCTGATCCAATGAATACCCATACGCACAGAGAAAGATCTATTAGTTAAAAAAGACTCAAGCCAAGAAAGGAGTGGGTCAGTAATTCCATAATGTGTGCATTTAGACAAAAGCTTACTTATACTAATGGTGTCAAATGCACGAGAGAAGTCAAGGTAGATGACATCCGTTGAAAGACCTTTGGCTAACGAAGAGGTCCAATCATCTTCACATATTAATAAATTGGTTACTGTGGACGCTCCACGCCTAAACCCATGTTGATTGATAGGTATAATAGAGTGCTCGGATAGATGATTGATTATGAAAGCTCTAACAAGTCGCTCCATCGTTTTAGAACAGGGAGAAAGGATGGAAATCGGACGATAGGAGGACACCAAGTGAGGTTCCTTGCCTGGTTTCAGAATAGGGGTCACCAGAGAATGTTTCCTGTAAGACGGTATTTGACCACAGATAATACAATAGTTGAAAATATGGGAAAGAGGAAGTGCAAGAGACTTAGCACATTTCTTGAGGACAATCTGAGGGATACCATCTGAACCTTTGCTACCCGTTGGTTTAAGCTTCGAGAGGCTTTTAAGAACAGAAGAGGGGAGAAAAATAGGAAAGGGGCTCATAGTAGGGGCCGCTTCAGTTTGCAATGCGATACGTTGGTTATCATCCGTAGTATAATGAGAAGCGAATTCGGTAGAAAGCAGAGAACATTTAAGTTTATTTTTCAATACTATGTCCCCTGTAGTATTCAATAGATATCGAGGAGGCACAGGTTTAGGCCGAGTGAGGGATGAGATATGTCGGAACAAGTCCCGAGAGCGAGACAATTTCTTCTTCTCACAATGCCTAGTCCATTTCATTATCTGCTTCAGTAGATCTTTACTAGCTTTCTCGTAAAGAGAACGGGTATTAGGATCGTCAATATTGTGAAACAGAGAGTTACGATATTTAATTATTCTCTGAATATGGCGAGGATAAGTGGCCGTGAGGGTTCGAGGTCTACGAATTGGAACGAATTCAGAAATAGCGTATTCAATAACGGCGAGGAAACGGCCGTACAGATCGTCAATCGAGAGGAAGTTATCAAATTCGGCTTCCCAGTTAACTGAATTGAAGTATTTATTAAGTTCATCGTAGTCAGTTCTTGAATAGTCGAGAACTGGTTCGGCTAAAAGCGATTCGGTCACAATTGAAAGGCAGCAAGCGATCCCTAAATGATCAGAGGAGGGGAAGGAGGGAACAATTCTACAATTAGACAATAGCGAGGGCAGAGAAGTTAGTAGCCAATCAATGCAACGATTAAGACGTGTTGGTTCACGGCAGAATTGGGTCAAATCAAAGAGAGTAATCATGTCTACTAACAATCGATCGGATGAAGAACAAGGAGGAGAGAGAGTGTCACAATTGAAATCACCAGTCACACCTACAGGATAGGAAGTGGAAGAAAGAATATCGGATAAAGAATCACAAAAAAGTCTGGTCTCTTCATTGGTGTAGGACGGGGGACGATAGCAAACAACCAGACGTATGTAACCAGTGGTAGAAAGTAAGTCTATATAAACAATTCCCGAAGGAGAGCATAAAGAACTAGGCTTCAAGAACGTTAAGTGATCTCTCAATACAAGGGCAACTCCTCCGCCACGAGAATTACGATCAGCTCGGATTATTACGTAAGGAAGAGGACCAATTATCTCTGAATCGAACTCAGCCAAGTCTCAGTGACAGCAACTATATCAGGTTGTTCTTTTTCTAGATAAAGACGAAATGGAACTAATTTATTATAGAGAGAACGCATGTTAAAATATGCAAAGCTTAGCTGAATGTCGGGCGGTGACGGTGAAGAAACGGGCGGACCATCATATAGCTAGCGTCTTGAGGTGCTGTTTCTGCTGCTGACCTCTGAGAATCTTTGCGGCTGAGAGGAGTTCCGAGGATTCGATGGCGAAGGCGAAGAATTCGTTGCGGATGTATGATCGTTTTGGTGGGGGGACTGGGCATGGAAGGGCTGGGCGTGACGGATTGGAACAAGTGTGGTACCCACAACTCTCCATTTTCTCTCTTCTTGATTCAAATTTCGAGCCAACAACTTGACCTCCTTCTCAAGTTGCAAGCCTTCTCTGGTTAGATCTTCGCGTATGTACGCGTGAGGGAAGGAAGCAAGGCAGCTTGGACGTCGTCTTCGGATGAGCTTTAGAGTCTCAAAACGAAGATCTTCTGAGCCTAGGAAAATCTTCAAGATTCGGCGTCGATTCTCGATTCTCCCTAGGCGCATGAATTGAGCGGTAGAGATTTCGGGAAATCCGAGTTCTTGGGAGAGTGAACGCAAGAACTGCCGGTCCGCTGCATTCGTGGCCGCCTCGGTTTCTTCTTCTGGAAGGCCGACGACGACCAAATTCTCCGCTTTTCCCTTCAGTATGACGCGGTCATCTGTTAGAGCTTTCCTAGCCGCTTCATACGCTAGCATTTGGGGAGGTAGATTTTGAGAAAGAAGGGATTGACGGTTATGAGGATGGGCAGTTGCGATCGATTGAGTGGAAGACATTAACTGAGCTAAAGTCTTCTCAATTCTCTCGAGGCTTCCCTCCAACTTGGTCATTCTTTCCATTAAATTAGTCACATCTGCATTCTTCTGCTGAGACTCATCTTGGACGACCGGAATGCTCATCCTTTCGAATTTTTCCACGGCGGCCTCCAGTTTTTCCATCTTTTCAGCCAGACTTCTCATTTCTTCATTTTTCTTCAGGCAGTCGAAACATCCGGCTGTTTTCTTGACTGTGCGCTTTGGAGTGGGCATAACAGCGGGATATCGATTGGCTTAGAGAGCTTTTAATGGCTTAGAGAGCTTTTAATGATACGTTGCTTTCTATTTCTCGGTATTCGAGTTTGCCTTTATCTTACTATTCCTAGTCTCGTCTAGGTATTTTGGCGTGACAGCCGGTTATTTTTCGCGTGTTAATTTTCGTGCGCGGCTCTGGTTGTTTCCGGTCTGTCCCCTCTGGTTTAATTACCCAAGTTTGAGATCCCGTTATCGCGTTTCGCTCTTGCTTCCCCCGGTTCCTCTCTCTCTCTCTCTTCCGGGTCTCTCGCGCTCTTCCTCCGGTTTACTTCCCCGACCAAGGGGCTAATACGTGGTTATGAGCCGAAAGCCGCCACGGAAGGGGTAGTGAGCCGAAAGCCGCCCCAGGTCCCGGGTTGTGAACCAGAACCGGCCTGAGCCGCTCTCTCCAGTGTTCGTTGCAGTAGTTTTACCAGTTCTCTCCTATTTGGCCATCTCTCTTCATCATTCAATTGATTGAATAAATTTTATTCTGTGAACCGCGTGGCAGGCAATCTACTTCAAGGCTTCAGGGCCGCAAGTATCTCATCCAAAGACAGCACTGGGCATATAGGCGAGACCGTGCCCAGTGGCTAATCTTTACATGGTGCATCGGCCGGGAATCGAACCCGGGCCGCCCGCGTGGCAGGCGAGCATTCTACCACTGAACCACCGATGCCACACGATCAATGGCGAACATTGACGAAACGAAAATTATGCGCTCTCTTGCTACTTTGACTGGTGCGATCGCTCTCTGCGGAGACGACGTGACCCTTCAAACTGGTGAAAACCTTCTTGCCCGCGATGCTCTCCGCGGAGAAGCCGTGAGGCAAGAAAGTCGCTCCGACATGGCGACAAGCTCCCTCGGGAGTCAACAAGTGTCCAGACGTTTAGACGCGGCGTCGATCCCTCTTCAGGGAAAGCAAGCGTCTCATTCCCATTCTTCATTAAATATTAGCCTTTTGCCCGGGCCCCAATGTGATCACAAGTGATCACCTAGCCGTATATTAGGACGACGTATAACAATTTTGGCTATTTGCCAATATGTTGACTGCGTAGCCTCTCGCCTGCATATCAGTTAGGCTCTTCATTAATTTATTATTCATCTTCGTTGCTCTCGTCCCAGCTCGGTATCTTCGCCGCGTCGCTGGTTTGTTAAGTTAATTGTATAATGTTTATATATGATTAGTTTGCCTAGACATTGTAGTCATAGTTAGAAGCAGTTTAAAATTATTATTAATTTCCTTTATCGTTCTCAAGCCTTTATTATTCTTGAGGTTTTCTCTTTAGCTATTTCTAGCGATTTAGCTATTTCTTAGCCATTTCTAGCCTTCTAGCTATTTCTCGTTATTACGTTGCTTTCTATTTCTCGTTATTCGAGTTTGCCTTTATCTTACTATTCCTAGTCTCGTCTAGGTATTTTGGCGTGACAGCCGGTTATTTTTCGCGTGTTAATTTTCGTGCGCGGCTCTGGTTGTTTCCGGTCTGTCCCCCCTGGTTTAATTACTCAAGTTTGAGATCCCGTTATCGCGTTTCGCTCTTGCTTCCCCCGGTTCCTCTCTCTCTCTCTCTCTTCCGGGTCTCTCGCGCTCTTCCTCCGGTTTACTTCCCCGACCAAGGGGCTAATACGTGGTTGTGAGCCGAAAGCCGCCACGGAAGGGGTAGTGAGCCGAAAGCCGCCCCAGGTCCCGGGTTGTGAACCAGAACCGGCCTGAGCCGCTCTCTCCAGTGTTCGTTGCAGTAGTTTTACCAGTTCTCTCCTATTTGGCCATCTCTCTTCATCATTCAATTGATTGAATAAATTTTATTCTGTGAACCGCGTGGCAGGCAATCTACTTCAAGGCTTCAGGGCCGCAAGTATCTCATCCAAAGACAGCACTGGGCATATAGGCGAGACCGTGCCCAGTGGCTAATCTTTACAGAAGTCGAACCGACAAAATGTTACGCTCTCATAAAAGAATGAAATTAAATGAGTACAGACTTATAGTCTAACTGGAATAATTGAACTAAAAACCGACGTGGACATTAATTGACTAAGCTGATATTGAGCTGGGGCGGTTATTATCAACAACAAAAATCAAGGCTATATCCTGAGGGCGCGGCGAGCGTTGGCAGGGCGGCCTCGGCGGCAGCGCTCCTCGAAAGGGATAGACTCGGCAGCATCAGGGACGTCCACTCCCGGCATCCGGATCCGCACCGGGACACCAAGAGAATGCTTGCAGATTCTGTTCTTCTGGAAGGCGGGACAGTCGCAGACGGCGGCCCTCCGATGCAAGGAGACCAAAAGGCCTTCCGGTCCCGGAAAAAGTCCAGCTTCTCTCCGCAGTGCGCTGTTCCCAGGCGAAGAGCTCTCCGTCAGTAAACTCCAACGCCCCGTTCTTTGCTTTAACAAAGAATGATAGTCTCATACCCTCCTGCCGGATCTTCAACTCTCTTTGAAGCTGAGCGAAGCTGTAGGGCCAAAGTGAGGGTTGGCCGGGTTGCAGAGTTTAGGCGTGGGACACCTTGGGGAGCGGTCCTTGCTCCAGGCCAGGATGAGCCGCTCTACCAGTCCACCGAGAAACTCCAACACTGGCAGCATGCGCGGAGAGTGTGCTCAGTCTTCAGGTGCCCGTTTATCGACTCGAGGGCGTTGTTGGTTGAGGGGGTGTTTGGACCAGCGCCTTCAAACCAGTACCTCCGCTTTTCGCTTATTCATTCCCGCTCCACATACCGAAGAACGTTGTGAACCAAACTGGCCTCTGGCTCTGCTCCATACTCAGCATTCAGAAGAATCGAAAAAAGCAAACGTTTTAGTTTTGTTTTACAGCTGAAATACGATACAGCATCTTCGGTTCTTATGGTTAGCGAAAAATGTGTAAATTTATGTTCAACTCTAGATAAAAATCTCACTGAGCATAAGTTTTTCAGCAGATAAGAATGGAAGAGAGTCTTCAGAGACAGTCACCCGCGAGTGAGCATGGATAAAACAGCAAAAAGTCATTAGATACAGCGGAAAGTCATCAGAGACAGCAAAAAGTTATAGGTTGACGTCGCAGGAAAATAGGTTGACGTCGCACGAAATCAAAATGTCAAAATAGGTGATCAGTTTGTCAAAATAGGTAGACTAGCGTCCCCTACGGGGACGCTTGTCACTTTCTTGTTAGCCAAGTCATTCTGAAAGCCTAGTCATTTCTGAGCTTTTTTTCTGCTTCTCCTTATCTCCCTGCATAAGGCAGCTTCGCTGCCTTCGTTCTCTCACTTCTATTTTTCTCTCTGCCTCAGGCAGCTTCGCTGCCTTCGTTTTCCCTTTTCTACTTTTCTCCCTCTCTCAGGCAGCTTCGCTGCCTTCGTTTTTCTGCTTCTTCTTGTCTCCCTGCCTCAAACAGCTGAGCTGCGTTTGCTTTTCTGCTTTTCCTTCTTCTGCTTCTTTTTTCTCAGGCAGCTTCGCTGCCTTCGTTTTCCCTTTTCTAATTTTCTCCCTCTCTCAGGCAGCTTCGCTGCCTTCGTTTTCCCACTTCTATTTTTTCCCTCTCCCAGGCAGCTTTGCTGCCTTCGTTCTCTCACTTCTATTTTCTCCCTTCCTCAGACAGCTTCGCTGCCTTTGTTTTTCTGCTTCTCCTTTTCTTCCTGCACCAGGCAGCTTTGCTGCCTTCGTTCTCCCACTTCTACTTTTCTCCCTGCCTCAGGCAGCTTTGCTGCCTTCGTTTTCTCACTTCTCCTCATCTCCCTGTCTCAGGCAGCTTCGCTGCCTTCGTTTTCCCCACTTCTATTTTTCTCCCTTCCTCAGACAGCTTCGCTGCTTTCGTTTTTCTGCGTCTCTTTTTCTTCCTGCACCAGGCAGCTTCGCTGCCTTCGTTCTCTCACTTCTATTTTACTCCCTGCCTCAGGCAGCTTTGCTGCCTTCGTTTTCTCACTTCTCCTCATCTCCCTGTCTCAGGCAGCTTCGCTGCCTTCGTTTTCCCCACTTCTATTTTTCTTCCTTTCTCAGACAGCTTCGCTGCCTTCGTTTTTCTGCTTCTCCTTCTTCTTCTTTCTCACTTCTCCTCATCTTCCTGTCTCAGGCAGCTTTGCTGCCTTCGTTTTCCCTTTTCTACTTTTCCCACTTCTCTTTTCCTCCCTCCCTCAGACAGCTTCACTGCCTTCGTTTTTCTGCTTCTATTTTCCTCCCTCCCTCAGACAGCTTCACTGCCTTCGTTTTTCTGCTTCTCCTTCTTCTGCTTCTTCTTTCTCACTTCTCCTCATCTTCCTGTCTCAGGCAGCTTCGCTGCCTTCGTTTCCCCCCACTTCTATTTTTGTCCCTTCTTCAGGCAGCTTCGATGCCTTTGTTTTTCTGCTTCTCCTTTTCTTCCTGCACCAGGCAGCTTCGCTGCCATCGTTCTCCCACTTCTACTTCACTCCCTGCTACAGGCAGCTTCGCTGCCTTCGTTTTCTCACTTCTCCTCACTCCCTACGGGGACGCTTGTCACTCTCTTGTTAGCCAAGTCATTCTGAGAGCCTAGTCAATTCTGAACTTTTTTCTGCTCCTCCTTATCTCATTGCCTCAGACAGCTTCGCTGCTTTTGTTCTTCTTCTTCTCATCTTCCTGCCTCAGGCAGCTTCGCTGCCTTCGTTTTTGTGCTTCTCATTTTCTCCCTGTCTCAAGCAGCCTCGCTGCCTTCGTTCTTCTTCTTCTCATCTTCCTGTCTGAGGCAGCTTTGCTGCCTTCGTTTTCCCCACTTCTATTTTTCCCTTCTTCAGACAGCTTCGCTGCCTTCGTTTTCCTGCTTCTCCTATTCTTCCTGCACCAGGCAGCTTCTCTGTCATCGTTCTCCCACTTCTACTTCACTCCCTGCCACAAGCAGCTTCGCTGCCTTCGTTTTCTCACTTCTCCTCATCTTCCTGTCTCAGGCAGCTTCGCTGCCTTAGTTTCACATCTCCTTATTTTCTTGGCTAAAAAGGCTTTGCTGCTTGGTCCTCTAATTGACCTCTGTAGTACTTCTCCTCTTGTTTCTGACACATACAGCTCTACTGCCTTCATTCCACCTCCCCTACTTCCTCTTCTCATCCATTCTCATTTCAGACTGAAATTCAGACTTCAAGACAAGGTTTTTGGATTCTTCACTTTTGAATCCGCTAAATCATAAACAAAGTTTTGATGTGTGTCCCAAAAACTCTAGAGAATGTTTTCAACTCGAGTACCACTCTGGTTCGCTATGTTGAGAAAATTAATGATTTCATTTCTATTTATTGGGTAAACAATCAGTTCAAACTGAGAAATGGAACACACGACCGGTTTCATTTGATTCCTAACATCGAGAAGTATGAAAACAGTAAAATTTACAAAGTAAGAATTCTACACATTCGCATAAAAATAACTTTCCCGATAAAAGTTTTCTTAAACTGATCAAGTGTATTTTTGCTCTTCTAACCACTGATAAAACTTTTCCTACTAAGTTTTATGGAAATGTGATTAGATCTGTAAGAATTTTCAAATAAACTTTATAAAGTCAGCGAAAAAAAGAAGCTGGGTACTAAAAATTGTTCAAACTGGAGTCTATGGAAATTTTTTATCATCAGTGTAATTTTTAAGGCAAAACTCTATAAACACATAACAAAATGAAAGCAAGTAGTCAATAAATAACCTTACTCCCTGTACAGAACACAAAAACATGTTTTTTGTTCTAATTATTTTCTGAATAAGTGCCGGAGAGTATCCTGAGTGGTTCGCTATGAAACCTCATCATCTTTGATCAAAAGTAATCGTCACAACTGCGTTCCAGTCAAAATATCAATTTTCTCAAACTGAAGATAAAAACAAAGAGTAAAAAGAAATGAATTTTTATTGAAAAAAGAGAAAACTTCACGTAACAACTCTTAAGAATGGTTCAGAAAAAGCTGTGAAAAATGATATCAAAGTTTAGCGAAGGCTCAGACTGAATTATGACGTGCAGTTCACTTCATACTGAAAATCAGTAAACCAAACCAAGTTTTTTGAACTCTCCATACACGATTACACAGTAAGAGATCATAAGTCTCGAAAAAAGTTAAAAAAAAACTGGTTTAAAAAATTATTAAAGAACTCGCACGCAAAAAAATACTTTTTAGAGAAAAAAAGCGTATCACTGAAATCAGTCGAAATCACCCTTTCCAACTGAACTCTACGGGCCAAAAAGTATCCAACTTTTTTCACCGTCTTTGAAAATACGGAGAGCGAGTTAGAAATCACCAGAAAGTTTTGAACATAATGGTCAAATAATTATGTAAAACTGGGTTGTTTTGAGAACTTTTTTCAAAAACTCAGCTTAAATGACTATATCTTGGTTCTTTTTCAGAATTCTGTGATGAAACTTACATTTTCAGAAAATTCAGCTTTTTCTGCTCCTACATGCCAAAAATCAGAAAAAACCGTTCGCTAAATGCTCTTATTCAACGTGTCAAAGATGATGTACTTCATAAATCACCAAAAAATTGTCGACGGAGGTTTTTTCCCTTATTCGTCTTAATACCAAGGACGTGTTTGTCGAAATAGGTAGACGTGTTTGTCAAAATAAGTAGACGTTTCACTAAAATAGGTAGACGTGTTTGACAAAATAGATAGAAGTTGCACGAAATTAGTCTGACGTATTTGTCAATTTAGGAAGACGTGTTTGTTTATTTAGGTAGACGTTTCACTAAAATAGGTAGACGTTTATTATTTCCCCTAATTTAATCACATGTTAATCTGTATCTCGCGTAATAAAAAAGATGAACTCTAAAGTTTAAGGTCTGCGGCAATCATTGTGTAATGGAAATTTTGGCAATTTTGATAATCATAATTGAAGTTTCTATGAGATTTATTATTCAGTAAACTGCTTCATGTTGTGCCGTGAGTAAGGATTTATAGAGCGCACTTTATACAAATTATTTTCTCTTCACATTTAAACATATACTGGAGAATAGTATTTTGATAGGGATGAAATGAGTTTTGGATTAATATCAGAACACAGTTTTGGATTAATATTCACGATCCATCATTAGTAGTGAGTTCAACTCCGATTTTGGGTACTTCGAAAAACGGAAAGGTCTGGTGATAAGTAAATTAGTTTTTTAAACTATCCATGAGTTCGGAAGAAATGAAGAAGACACATTAGCTGATGAATAGCAATTTCGAAAATGATCGAAAAACTTTCAACAAATGATAAAATAAAATACTCATCACCGGAAAAAATTTTTATTCATCAAACATTAATCTGGAACAAGAGTTTGTTTTCCGAAAACTTCTAGTTTTCAAAAGAACAAAAGCAGTAATAATGTATGATTTTGATGGATTCTGACAGAGTGATATATAATATCAGAGATGGCAGTCATTGACCGGGTTTGGGAGAAGAATACACTCCTCCTTCCATTACAGTAACCGGTAATCAGTAGTCATAGCTTTCTTCTTCAAAATACGTCACAGTCATCGGACACAACGAAGAGAAATGCTGATCGCCCTTCAAAACATCATTAAAATGTAGTTTCAAATTAATGTGTATCTCAAACCTCAGTGCGGTAGAATCTAAGCGCTCTTCAAAAAGGCTAGTGATACGGTAGAATCTAAGCGCTCTTCAAAAAGGCTAGTGATACGGTAGAATCTAAGCGCTCTTCAAAAAGGCTAGTGATACGAATGCTATACTTGCATTAAAATTCTCTATATTTCATATCACGATTTGATTCTCTCTTAACAAGGTGTTTCTCTAACCGGAACTGCGGGTAAAATCTACGCGCTGTCTCAAAAGGCTAGTGATATGAGTTGTCTGTACGTATGCGTTATCCATTTTCCACCGCACGCTCCAGGTATATTTCAAATGCCTGCCGTTCCCTAATTATTAGTGTTGTTTATCTACACAATTCTTTTTTCGGGTGGTAAGGAACAGAACGATTTCGATCTCCATTTCAATACTGTGGAGTTCCTTTGCGAATTGAACGAAATATCTTCTTGTTTGAAAAGTTTTATAAAAAAAATTTAATTAGAGAAAATATGGCGATTACAAAATGTAAGAATAACAGACAACATCAAAGGTTTTTAACACAAACTGTGTTACATCGTAAGTAAAGTCACATGATTGGCAATGACAGAAAGTCAGTTCATTAAATTGTACGTAGTAAATGTCACGCTTTGTGAACGATAAGTGAGTTTTAAGCGAATCCAGAACAAGAAATGAACTCTTCATGAGGGGTGAGCTTAGATGCAAACAGGGAATTCTGAACGCCTAAAGCTACGATTTTCAAAAGATTAGTATTAGTTAGCAAGCTTTCATCTTACAGGAAAACAAATATTGTTATTGCAACCCACACTATTTTGAAATGATTGCCATGAATTTCTTGAAAAAACACTTCATGAATGGTTATGTACACTTGAATTTGTCTTACGAACTTTTGAAGGGAAAAATAATGTTCGAAGCAAAGAGTGCCCTGACATATGGGTACTTTCCCACACACCCTTCCAACAAATCAAAGGTTAACTTTTCTCTCCAAATAGGTTTTCGATGCATTTCTACATGAAAAATAGCTCTCAATTGCTGAGTAGAAACACAAACAAACATATACAAACAACAAGGGAAAAGTATGATAAATTCGCAATGGAAAAGCAATAGCATGAGTTTTGTAAGTAAGAAAACACAAAATGTCACATATTTGTCGTCTGTCGTTTTTGCACAATAAATTCTGCTCCACATTGCTTATTACTCATCTTTAAACTTTTTTTTACTGTTTCAGCATTTTAGGCGATTCATGTTACCATGAATGGGGTGCTGGAGGCAATATCATAATCTGGGAATGGCAGAATACAGTATCCCTCATCAGCCATTGTGGGTGTTCTGGTAGCATTTATGGCAGAATGGCTTGCTATTGACATCCTTGAATGTCCCCTTAGTCAGCTGGCGATTGCAGAATGTGCACCGGAAATGCTCCGGATGAAATTTAGCACCGATGGCAGAGACGCAGCGACCAGAGATGGGACGCCGACAGGAGACGCACAAGGAGCCTCGTTTTTCGTGGTAGTGAGTCTCACAGAGCGGCTCGCCACCAGCGTCGAAGAACTGGCCGCCCTCGAAGGAGACCCCGCAACGCTGCAACAGACGCCCCACCCAACATATACACTCGGACTTTCACAGAAGAACACTGGACAGTGTCTACAGAACGACAAAACAAAACACTTCCTCGGATGACTTTATTCAGAGATTGTCCACAAATCAAAAAATCGAAAAGCCTCTTCGTCCAAAATCGTTATTACAAAAACACAGTATTAAATTGTACCGCCCCATCCAAATTAACATTTCAAGACCGAGTAAATCACTTTAATAAGAGACAAATGGGCAAAACCTGGCAGACAAAGCAGTTGGGATGCCATGTTGTACCAAGGGCAGTGATGAAGTTCTCCTTTATAGGTTGCGAGCATCCCGCACATTTTGGCGCAAAGAGACGGAAGAAGTCACTTCTACAGTAGGGTCTGCCATTCTGATATTAGATTCCGTTGATTTAAGCTTTAGAGATAACCATGCTACGGTATCTATTCAGTTGAATCGAAATTTCTAAGCGAAAATTTCTCACTTGCAGCCCTCTGGAGCATTGAGAACGAACTCTACAAATAGCAGTGACTGATTCAAGTGTAAAACACCTACTTTTTCATGAAATCCTTCTTCTCCAAACTCCCGATTGCACTCCGCACATGTAAAATGCTCGATGTGGAAGGTCTTCCCGAGCGCGGTGACACAACGCTGTTAACATTTCTATTCACACTAGGTATGAGTAAAGAAGAAGCCCCTGGTTAAAGCAGCCCAACTCTGTATCTAAAATCAGCGAAACGTCTACTTTGCTCTAATAAGCATGAATAAAGTCATAACTCGGCACAATAGAGTCTTTTACTTTTTTTGAAAAAAAATTGAAGTGGCCGTATGTATTTTGATAGCCTTCCCTCTTCCCCGTATGGCTCTCTTTCATAGCCTTCCCTCTTCCCCGTATGGCTCTCTTTCATAGCCTTCCCTCTTCCCCGTATGGCTCTCTTTCATAGCCTTCCCTCTTCCCCGTATGGCTCTCTTTCACAGCCTTCCCTCTTCCCCGTATGGCTCTCTTTCATAGCCTCCCCTCTTCCCCGTATGGCTCTCTTTCATAGCCTTCCCTCTTCCCCGTATGGCTCTCTTTCATAGCCTTCCCTCTTCCCCGTATGGCTCTCTTTCATAGCCTTCCCTCTTCCCCGTATGGCTCTCTTTCATAGCCTTCCCTCTTCCCCGTATGGCTCTCTTTCATAGCCTGCCCTCTTCCCCGTATGGCTCTCTTTCACAGCCTTCCCTCTTCCCCGTATGGCTCTCTTTCATAGCCTCCCCTCTTCCCCGTATGGCTCTCTTTCATAGCCTTCCCTCTTCCCCGTATGGCTCTCTTTCATAGCCTTCCCTCTTCCCCGTATGGCTCTCTTTCACAGCCTTCCCTCTTCCCCGTATGGCTCTCTTTCATAGCCTTCCCTCTTCCCCGTATGGCTCTCTTTCATAGCCTTCCCTCTTCCCCGTATGGCTCTCTTTCATAGCCTTCCCTCTTCCCCGTATGGCTCTCTTTCATAGCCTTCCCTCTTCCCCGTATGGCTCTCTTTCACAGCCTTCCCTCTTCCCCGCATGGCTCTCTTTCATAGCCTTCCCTCTTCCCCGTATGGCCCTCACATAATTCCTCCATTTCCTCGACCTCTCACTTGCCTTATCTCTAGTCTAGATCTTTGCCTGTAATGGCGTTGGATTTTCAATGTTTTGACAAGCGCTGACGACCTATCAAAAATCTAAAAAAATTCGTTTGTTGTTGTGAGTGTTGAAAGAGTGAAGTGACATCACGGATTGGTCCGTTGCAAGCGGCACATCGGGGCGAGAACTGGTTGTGGTAGTCATTCTCACAGTACGCGCGGCCGTTTCGCTCGAAGAAGTTACGGTGTCCCAACTCTTCTGCGCACTCACAACACGTGAAATGCTCCGGATGCCACATCTTGCCAAGTGCGATTACCACCTAGAACAAACTCTACTGCTATGAAAACAGCTCTTTGTCACGCCACTTTGCAACCTAGTTTAACTTATCGACAAACTTCCGTGACGCAAATAATTTTTTACAATACCTTTGTAACTTGAAAACTTTCTCTAAAACTTTTTCATGTTTCATATATTATATGTAATGAATTTTCCACTTTGAGCCTTGGGTTTTTTTTTTTTTTTTTTTTTTTGTTTTGGTACAACCATTTGAAAAATAGAAAAAAAAAAATAAAAATAAAAAAAATTTTTTTTTTTTTTTTTTGTTTTGGTACAACCATTTGAAAAATAATTATTCTAACAAATACATATGAGCTTGTTGAAAGATCAACATGAATTGTCCCCTTTCGATAACTAGGGTCTCAAGCGAAAGTCTAGAGTTGATCAGTTGCGACTGTAGAAAGTTTTGAGCACCGATTTTTTATGGCTTTCCATGAGGCCGGATTAGTAAGTAACTCTCATGAAATGAAAAGACTTCTTCGCGGCGGTTGGGGTGCAATATATCTTCAATTTTATATCACTAAAAAACCTTTTTTTTAAATTTGAACCTCGGTTCTTTGTTGATTGATCATTCAATGAATGAAATTGAACCCTTTTCTTCTTTATATATTTTACATCGCTCTACTTATAAGTATCAAAATCAATCTAACAATGAATTCTATGCGTTAGAAAAATTTTTTTCTCGGATTTTCCGTAGGGAACGTCCAGATCATTGGAAAAGTTGAAGGTTGAACTATGACATTTAAAAAAATCTATGCGCTTGAAAAAAGTTGTGCGGGAACTAAGAAACACCCTGATGTTGTGAGAACATCTTAAAAAGACCTCTTTTCGTAATATATGTATGTCAGCAAGAAAGTTCTTGATTTTTTGGCAAAAAGTCAAGAAAAAGAAAAATTGTAGAATACATAGTCGGATCAAGCAAGTTATGTGTTACATGAGGGAGTGGCACTTCACATTCAAGGAAGGGGAATAAGCTTCACTTTGGGGTTAATGGTTCTCAGGCCATTGTTTTCGTTGAGCTTTCGATACTGTCCGTCTGCTCTTCTGGTAATGTTTTTGAATAGAAGTTTCTCGAATGGCAGTTGGCGTGGACTAGGTTGATAGTTTCGGAGAAATTAGCAGCTAATGAATCAGAAGCGCTTAGGCTCAGGCTGACAAGGTTACGCTTACTAAGCCTTCCCGCTTAGGGACCGCACTTAAACATTTAGTCCAAATATTTTTGTTCAAACCCGTTTGATTGACTGAATCGCTTGTTCATAAACAAACAAAAATGCCCTATAAATTAGGAATTCAATTATCTTACAAACCTTTTCAAAATTTTAACTTTTCTTATCAATTTTCGTTCCGAAACAAGAAGATTGTCTTGCCTATTTAATAATTTTGCTCAGCTTCTTTTTGACAGTATTTCAAACGAATTAGAAAACTCGCTTCCTAAAAAATTTGGAAAGACAGTTTTTAATTGCTCGTGTTAAGCTCCATCTTACTGAAGTGTTCACTCCAGAAAAGAGAGCACAAGGAGAAGGAGACGAAGGAAACAGAAAACAAACAATTACTCCTCCTGTGTTTGACTCCGCTTCCGATGGTGTAAAAAGCAGATAGTGGTAGATCAGAGAAATCGAGAGAGATACATATGTAGCGAGAATGGGAGAAAGAGAGAGACTGAGATAGATAGAGGGAAAGAAAGAAAAATAGAACAAAAATAGATCAGACGGTGAACAGAAAAGAGCAAAGAAAAACCAAGAGAGAAAAAATTGGAGAAAGGAAGCATAGAAGGGAACAAAATAGCGAAAAAGCAAGTAAAAGTGAGATTGAACTAACCATGTACAAAAAACAAGGTGTATTAGAATAATGAGGGTTGAAGATGAGAAGGCGAAACAGTCAGAGAGGGAAAATGGAATGAGAAGCAAGTTACAGACAAGGCGATGACGTAGATTGGTGTGTATGGGTTGGAGAGAGAATGGGAAGAGAGCGAGACGGGGGTACACAAAAACGGAAACCAGGAAAAGAAGCACGTGTTTATTGATGAGAATTAAGTATTTGTGTATTGGTACTGCCAGTATATCCTCAAAACTTTTCTCCTTGTTGGCCGAACCTGTCAAAACCCTGTTTATTATCATTCAGCTTCTTCTGCAGTGCAATGAGTTCAATTTTTTTTAGATCAAGTCTAGGTTTATGTAATAACGTAATATTTGGTGGCTGACCTGCCCAATGATTGCTTTGCTGCAGTGCGCGCAGTCGCCCTTTGGAATAGTGCTGACTCCATGGTTCGCCGAGACATCAGACCTACATTTTATGCTCATAAAGACAGCCAAGACTGACTCGCCCTTTCTTCACTGTTTCGTCCATTCTCAAGATTTTCCAATCTCTCGCCTTTCCCAATCGCTCTCTGATTGTTTTAGGAGCCTTGCCCGAGCTAATTTTTCACTTGATTTCGTGAATTCTAAGTAGATTCGAACGACCTCTGTCAAACGAAATTCAGTAGATTTTGTATGTCTTCGATTCCGAATTATTTTTTCGGATCACTAAATACTTAAAAGTTTATTATTTTGACACAAAACTTTCGTCAACTCTCTATATGTCTTTTCTCTACACTTACACTATTCATTTTTGAAATTTCTCCATTCCAAGAACTATTTCCCTCCTGATCGCAGATAAACTGACCGCATCGTCCCCAGCATGGAATCCCCGGTGAGGGGATCGCGGGACGTAGCACGACGCTGTAAACATACATTCACTGTTTTATCAACACATTCATAGTTTATTTGATCCTCAGTAATTCGTAAAACTCCCCAAAATCCGAGACACGTTCATCATTGCATCTCCAGATATAATACTCTAACTGCGCTCCTTCACTTAAGGTCTCAACTATAATTGCAACAAGACCTCTCTCTTATTTTTGACTTCAAACAGAAGTCGAGGAATTACATTGCAAAAGCTGAAGTCGAACGTTTTAGAAAAAAAGAAGAGCTGAAACTATCAAAAACTCGAAGAAAAAACAATGTTATCTCTAGACAAAATAGAATGTGACCTAGACGAAAAAGGATGTGAAAAGGGGTTGAATGGTTACCGGACCATCTATGTTGGCGCATACATGTTCGCGCCGAAAATGATCTACATTATCTTCTCCTTCCGCTCTATTTTGCTTTTCTTTTCACTCTTTTTGCCTTTTTTATTTCCCTTGGAGCTTACAAACATGCGTTAGACCGGTCTCATTTAACGCCTGGATTGACCCTCCAAGTCATTTTCCCAAAATACTCTAATCTCTTTCAAGATGCCAAAACAAACGAAAAACGTTTCGACAAGAGCTTCGTCTTTAAAACGCACACGTTCCTTGGTCTCGCTATTCTGCCTCCGGAGCGAATTTTCTCTCGAACGCCTCCCTTCTCGCGTACTTTGCGAGATTCTTGCCAGCCAAGTAAATACCATGGTATTGCAATTGAAGATCGTCGAATCAACTACGAGTCACTTCCTTGTCAACTATCGCACAAACTGCATACTTTATATGTCGAAAGAAATCTTCATTCCCATTTCTCTTTTTTCTCACTTTCACACTAAGTATAGTTTTTTTGTGGATTTTCTTCAAACCAACTTTCTATCTTGGTCTCTTTTCTCATCTATATTTCTTTTTTCACTCTCTCTTCATCTGATTCTCTCTCTTTTAGCTTTTTTCTCTCAATCTCTCACTACTTAATTTTTTTCTCTCAGTTTCTCTTGTATTCTCTGTTCTCGAAGTTTCTCGATGTTGCTGTTTCCCACTCTAAACGCCAAAATAGGAAAAAAATTGGAAGTAATTCGCAAGATTTTGATATTCTTCTCATGTCTCGTTATTCCATTTTCTCTTGAAGCATACACTTTTCAACTTCATCTATTCGGATTTGCCAAACTTCATTGGGTATTTGACTAAAAAATATGAAGCTGAAAATTCTTCCAAAAACGAGAACTTAACGGAGAAGATTGAGATAGAGCTTGAGTCGCAGCAACATTGAGATAGAGCTTAAGTCGCAGCAACATTGAGATAGAGCTTAAGTCGCAGCAACATTGAGATAGAGCTTAAGTCGCAGCAACATTGAGATAGAGCTTAAGTCGCAGCAACATTGAGATAGAGCTTAAGTCGCAGCAACATTGAGATAGAGCTTAAGTCGCAGCAACATTGAGATAGAGCTTAAGTCGCAGCAACATTGAGATAGAGCTTAAGTCGCAGCAACATTGAGATAGAGCTTAAGTCGCAGCAACATTGAGATAGAGCTTAAGTCGCAGCAACATTGAGATAGAGCTTAAGTCGCAGCAACATTGAGATAGAGCTTAAGTCGCAGCAACATTGAGATAGAGCTTGAGTCGCAGCAACATTGAGATAGAGCTTAAGTCGCAGCAACATTGAGATAGAGCTTAAGTCGCAGCAACATTGAGATAGAGCTTAAGTCGCAGCAACATTGAGATAGAGCTTAAGTCGCAGCAACATTGAGATAGAGCTTAAGTCGCAGCAACATTGAGATAGAGCTTAAGTCGCAGCAACATTGAGATAGAGCTTGAGTCGCAGCAACATTGAGATAGAGCTTAAGTCGCAGCAACATTGAGATAGAGCTTAAGTCGCAGCAACATTGAGATAGAGCTTAAGTCGCAGCAACATTGAGATAGAGCTTGAGTCGCAGCAACATTGAGATAGAGCTTAAGTCGCAGCAACATTGAGATAGAGCTTAAGTCGCAGCAACATTGAGATAGAGCTTAAGTCGCAGCAACATTGAGATAGAGCTTAAGTCGCAGCAACATTGAGATAGAGCTTAAGTCGCAGCAACATTGAGATAGAGCTTAAGTCGCAGCAACATTGAGATAGAGCTTAAGTCGCAGCAACATTGAGATAGAGCTTGAGTCGCAGCAACATTGAGATAGAGCTTAAGTCGCAGCAACATTGAGATAGAGCTTAAGTCGCAGCAACATTGAGATAGAGCTTAAGTCGCAGCAACATTGAGATAGAGCTTAAGTCGCAGCAACATTGAGATAGAGCTTAAGTCGCAGCAACATTGAGATAGAGCTTAAGTCGCAGCAACATTGAGATAGAGCTTGAGTCGCAGCAACATTGAGATAGAGCTTAAGTCGCAGCAACATTGAGATAGAGCTTAAGTCGCAGCAACATTGAGATAGAGCTTAAGTCGCAGCAACATTGAGATAGAGCTTAAGTCGCAGCAACATTGAGATAGAGCTTAAGTCGCAGCAACATTGAGATAGAGCTTAAGTCGCAGCAACATTGAGATAGAGCTTAAGTCGCAGCAACATTGAGATAGAGCTTAAGTCGCAGCAACATTGAGATAGAGCTTAAGTCGCAGCAACATTGAGATAGAGCTTAAGTCGCAGCAACATTGAGATAGAGCTTAAGTCGCAGCAACATTGAGATAGAGCTTGAGTCGCAGCAACATTGAGATAGAGCTTAAGTCGCAGCAACATTCTTGTGATAATACCAAGTGTTCTCAATAAATTCTCCGATAATTCTATTCAAAATGAGGGATACTGCTATAATTCTGTTGATTCTGAGCCCTACAATGGAAATATTGCAACTTGCAACTCGAAAGTCTCAAGTGATAGCTTCTGATGTGACCAGCTGCTCTCAAATTATCACTCTCCTATCATTCTTCCTACTTATCAAAGTAAGATGAATCCTCCCCTCGCTCTTTTCTAACCCTGATTTCAACTTCTCCGCATGGTAAAACTTTTTTTCAAGTCTCTGTCACAAGGATCCGCTTTTTTCCCTATCTTTTCCACACGCTCACGCCACTTTTTCTTTTTTTCCTTTCCGCCCGCTTTTTTTTCCTATCTTTTCCGAAAAAGGTACAGACGCAGGGGTTGAATGGAGCCGCCCAATTTGGGTTTACATGTATCCGCCGCTCAAAGTTTGGAGGAAAAAAGAAGAGGGGATGAAGGAAAAGGGTAAGAAAAGAGAGGAAGATTTTTGTCAATAGTGTGTGTACATGTATCCGCCGACGGGACCGATCCGGTCACTATTTAACCCCTGTACAGACGCCCGCTCACATAAGGGTCCGCCCTTACGATAATAAAAAAAACAGAGGATTGCGAAAAACTTTTTCGTTTTACATAAGGGTCCCCCTTATGATTTATAAAAAGTGATCCCTACCGACAGAAGGTCTGACATGACTGTTTAACAACTGAAAAACCTATGTATCAAGTGAACAATAAGCATCAAGAATAACATACATTGTTGAAATATAACCAACTCAGTTTGAGATTTTTGCTAATTCTCAGGGGTAACAAAGTCATGTCAGGCTTTCTGTCGCCAGGCCTCTGTTTTTCAAATCAAAAGGGGGGACCCTAATGAAAAACGAAAAAATTTCTTCACGGGTCTCTGTTGTTTATCATAAGGGACCCCTATGTGAAAATCTTTTTTCCGCTTCTGGCGGGCGTCTGTACCTTATTCTTGCACACTAAAAAAACCCCTGCTAATTCCCCATTTAGCGCGTGAAGCAATGAGACAAGACGATCAAATATTAGATCGAACAATGAAGAATTTTTCATATCTAAAAAGCAGTTTTGGAAAAATCAGAAACAAAACATATGTACTTTAAATTTCAAAAATAAGAAAGAAAAACAGGTAGGCAGCCGGTAGTCCTGAGTCCGCGCACGCATCATTATTGAAGAAAAAAATAAGGCAAACCGCGTTTTTGGCAAATTTTATAAATTTGCCAAAATCGATAGACACGTCTTATTCCTCTATTCTAAAAAAAGAGTCTTCGTCCACTTAAGAAGTAACCTACACCTAGTTGGTTATAAACTTAATTTTACCTTTTCGAGTAAAAAGATTTATGTGTACGTGCATAAGGCATCTGATGTTGCTCATCGTTAGGAATCGAGCAAGCGAAACTTTAAAATACAAATTCCGAAGAGACGAAACAAATATAGTTGTTGTTGTTGTTGTTGCCGGCAAGCATCGAAGACTTGGTTATGAAAACTATCTTTAATGAGAGAAGTTCTCGTGTTCTTCGGACAAGATGCGTCCGGAGAAGGGTTTTGATGTCCTTTGCAGTCCTGAGACTGTCATGCTGCACCTTGTGAAGGCGGACATCGTTGTAGCAACCTGTTCATGCTATAGGCCTTGTGAGTGGGTGGTCAAGCCGGCCTAGCATCGTTTTGGGTTGGAGTAGAGACGTCTCGCCTGTCGTTGACCGGAGATAGGCAAGAGGCTATTTGACTGGCGCCTCGACTCGCCATTGAAAAGTATAGCGGAGTATCGGCTGATGTTTTGTCCGGTGGCATGCCCAGGCCGGTCCGGCATCGCCCTCCTTTGACGAGCTATACTACCCAGTTTTGGTCCGCGGCGGGATTTCTCCCGTTACCTCCCAGCACGAATTATTCGTAGGGAGGTATCCCTCTATCCGCCACCTGAGGTCGCGCTCGATTTTGGACTGGATGATCCGGCTCCATCCGTGACAGGCTCTTAAGACTGTAGAGTCACGAATGGCCACTGTTGTGTGTTTCGAGCACAAATATAGTAAAAAGGATCGGCTGTAATTGACAACTTAGCAGAAAAGAACGACCAAACATTTAATCGCAAAGCGTACAGAAAGAATCGTACGGCATTAAAAAACTTCTGAAGCGTTGAGCAATTTCAAATTCGTAGCAGTTAGAGACATACAAATTTTTGCTGAAGAAGAAAACTTTCTCCTTTCAAACCCAAGAAAGATCTTACTTGAGAGAATGAAAGAAAGAGAGCGAAAGAGCAAACTGACGATATCATTGTATGAGGCGCCGTTGTTGAGCGATCTCCTCGAGCTGTAAGTATCGAATCGTTGATTTAACTCCGACATCATTTTATTTGTCGAGGGAGCTGGGAGATTGGTGTCACTAGAAGGGAGAGGAGAGGAAGGAGTTGGAAGTCAAAATGAGTTAGATCAAAAGGGAGGGGACGGTTCACCACCTTTGCTTCTTTTGCCAACTAGAGAAAGAGAGCAAACGGAGAGAGAATCAGAGGAGCACAGAAACCAGAGAGATTACTCCCTTCTTCAACTACGAGGGGCAGAAGCACACGGCAATGTCTCCATCCAATCCTACCAGAAGAGACCGGTTAAGTATGGAGAGCAAGCGAACATGAGAGACAAGAAATTCACAGGCAACTCTTTCCAGATGCAGTGAGAGAGAAAGACAGAATGAGAGAACGCTAGAGAAAGAAGCAGTAGGAGAGAGAAAGAGACATAGAAGCAGTGCAGGAATTTTAGGAAAAAACTGATCATAGTAGAGGTAAAAAGAGCCCAGTTGATAGGTGAGAGAGAAATATAGAGAGAATGAGAAAGGTAGAGAGAGAATAAGAGAAAGAAAGAAAGAGAGAAAGAGAGAGAAAGAGGGAGCTGACTAGAACGTTTCTATTGCTACAACACTTGGAACAACTGAATGTCTTTCTCAGCCCGTAGAGACATCCTTCATCTACAAAGGTTTTCGAAAAGAAACTTTTACGTGGTTTCAAGTTAAAACAGCGATAAGCAAGAAGTATCTCAAATGAGATGAGCAAGGATAGGGCAGCATGGAAAGCAACACAAAAAGGCCTGAGTGGGTTAAACATAGAGGAGATCATACTTTTCGAGAAAAATTTCTCAACTTAGCGGGATTCAACTCATCGGCTTAAGTTAAGCTAATTTATTGACTTCCTACTATCGTGCACATTTCTTGCAGCTTCACTCAGAACTATACATTTTGAGGACCGCCAAAAATGAAACCTAATATAACGAGAAAAAATCATTATTTTCTTGGCACGTGGCAACAATTGTGCACAACTCAATTCACTCAACAAAATAATGTTTCAAATCTGTTATTCTGGTATCCAAGATTTCTGGCAACTCTTAGTATCCATTTCAAGCTGATAGCGTAAGATCAAGCAGCTAGAAGTAAGCGAGATGAGGTCAAACTGATGGGAAGCCACTACAACTACGATTTCATCCTCTTCCAAGCCTCTGAATGCAATCTTACCTGGAAGACTCGAGTTGCGAGAAGAGAGAATGCACAGTGGGCCGCGAAGTAGTTATTCCCCCTGCAAGGCTCAAAGGGGCCATCCGATGCAAACTAAGGCCACACCCACTCTCATATGTCAAAAATTTCACACTACATATTACCTCATCCTTCACACAAAAACCCCTTAGTCAAGTGTCGTCGATTTTGAGTAAATTTCTTCAATTTTTCTACATGTCTCACAACAATACTCAATGCAAGGTTCACAAAAACTTCAGAAATCAGAAGTGACTGGGACTGATAAACGTTTTCTTCTTAAACTTTCTTCCAAAATAACATGTATGATTTCGCCTTACCTCGTTTAAATATCCATATAGTGGTTATATATCCATATAGTGGTTCAATATCCATATAGTGGTTCAATATCCATATAGTGGTTCAATATCCATATAGTGGTTCAATATCCATATAGTGGTTCAATATCCATATAGTGGTTCAATATCCATATAGTGGTTCAATATCCATATAGTGGTTCAATATCCATATAGTGGTTCAATATCCATATAGTGGTTCAATATCCATATAGTGGTTCAATATCCATATAGTGGTTCAATATCCATATAGTGGTTCAATATCCATATAGTGGTTCAATATCCATATAGTGGTTCAATATCCATATAGTGGTTCAAAACAAAATATTCCTGGTTGATTTTGTTATAATGAACAGCCATGGAGTCTCTTGTTCTATAATTTTTTTCTACCCAAGAATTCCAATTTTACAAGTAGCCAGGCAATGAACGAAACTTGATGTTTCAATTACTCTCTGTTAGGCATACTGTACAAATGACAAACCATCGACGTTGTTTCTATCCGCAGAATATTTGTTAACGAGACCTTCTACATCTTCAAGTCCAGGACGAGATCTAAGACAAAAACACGGCCTTTTGCTAATGTAAAACAAACAAAAATTACAAAAATCTTTCAAGCTTTTAGAGCAATTCGGCTTTCATCTTGTTAGAATTTAGATGCAAAAAACAACAAAGAAATAAGCATTGTTAATCTCATGCAACGCTGAAGACTGTGAGCGAAAGAGCAACTCAAATGGTTGAAACCCTTCCTTTTCAAAGCAGAACTGTTCGATTTGAACATGGTTCCCGTAAGAAAATTGCATGGATGAGGCACGTCAAAGCTGACGCGTCGCGGCTGACTCGTGTGTTTAAAAAAAGGGGAGGTAAGTCCCATTATAGACTGTTTCGGAAAATAAGGCATAAAGGCATAAAATTAAGCCGACAAACAGTGGTTGCCTGCACGTGTATGCATTTTCCAAGGGAGACTGTTCAAATCAAAGTTATACTTCATGACGAAAGGAATGTAATGACTGGAGGAAGAAGTATAACTGCTCGCTCTTTGTAACAAAACGTTCAAACATATAATTGAACATCATGTATAAGTTTCAAAATATTGAGAGATGAAGAAAAGAAAAAAAATGAAAGATGAGTGTTGGGAGAGCGAACCTGTTTAAACTCTTTGCGTACTGTTCCTGGTAGAGCGGCTCGATGTCTTCGACAGAGGCACTGTTTCGCCCCAGATTGGACCTTCTCAACACCTCCGTCGTGTGTTGCAAGTCCGACAAGAGCGCTTCTGAAAACGAAAAAAGCCGATCGATTTGAACCTATTTTGGAATAACCGAATAACTAAATTATGAATACTTAAAACACCTTTCATAAAAATTCGATTCTGAAAAAGAAAATCGGCTTTTAATTTACCTATAATCAGGGTGTTTCTCTCATCCGCACTGCGGGTGAAAAAAATTTAAGCGCTCTTTAAAAATCCGAAGAAAAAACCCAAATCTATGCACTCGGGAAATTTATTTCAATTTTCACCTAGAGAAATTCCAATTTATTGATGAAAAAAATGTCGAACTCTAAAATTAGGGGGATCTATGCGTTTGAAAAAAATTGTGCGGCTGGTAAGAAGCACCCTGCCCATTTTCAATTATACTTGCTGTAAATCTGGAGCTTGATATAATTAATATCCATCTGACTTAAGAAAACTATCTTATTTACTTCATTTTGTGATTTATTTTTCTCTAACTTAGGTTTTAGAGCGAGCTCCAGTGATCAAAAAACATTGGGAAAGGAAATATATTGTACAGATGCATAATTGTGTCTATTAAACATTGGTAAACTATGATTCTATGTAACTATTAACAACAAAAAACTCTTCTGCTCTTTAACTGACCATTCATGACATGACTCCTTCTTCTATTTTCTGTTTAAATTGAATTTTTTGTTCATAATTAATGTTTTCTATTCGCAAACGTTTCATCTAATTTTGTATTAGGTATTATTTCATATCTTTTTGGTTTTTTTTAAATGCCACCCATGCTTCTTCTCCTTCTCTCAAGAGCCTTTTCTCTTTCCCAACTCCAGCTGAAATCTTCCAAGTTGTCCATTAGCTTCTCCACATGTTCACGGTCAGCAAACAAAAAGTTTTACGCCCGCGTCATTGTTGAGAGAGAGTCCCACGGGTAAGAAGGGATATTGAAGCTGGAGTAAGAAAGGTACAAATAAAAAGAAAGAGACTAGTGAGAAAGAAAGCACGCTAGAGAAAGTTGAAAGAAAGGGAAGTACTGGGAGAGAAAGAGAGAAAAAACAAAAGAGAGGAGAGGTAGAAAAGAGGTTAAGAGAAAGCTCTCAAAACAAACTATTTGATTAGGGTCATCGACACTCGCATTGAGTAGAGGGTCAAAGGTATATCGAAAACTGTAGGATCGATAGACTACGATATAAACTAAGTTCTTTTTCTGCTCATAATTCACTTGTACTTTTAAAAAGGAATGCGGTCGTTCATTGCAACGATGATCTAAAATGGAAACAACGGAAAGGTGTAGGAAGGAGAATTTAGAGGGATTGCTTTATATATGTTAGCAGGGGTTAAATAGTCATGTCAGACCTTCTGTCGGCGGGCTTCTGTTTTCTAAATCATGAGGGGGACCCTCATGTAAACAAATGAAAAAATTTCGCGTGTATCTGTTGTTTTGTTTTATTATAAGGGGGGACCCTTGTGTGAAAATTTTTTCCGCATTTCGCGGGCGTCTGTACTTTTTTCTTGTATAGAAGAGGTCTACTTCATGAGGATTTATTCGTCATTATTGTAGATCATAGCTCGGATTTATTCGTCATTATTGTAGATCATAGCTCGGATTTATTCGTCATTATTGTAGATCATAGCTCGGATTTATTCGTCATTATTGTAGATCATAGCTCGGATTTATTCGTCATTATTGTAGATCATAGCTCGGATTTATTCGTCATTATTGTAGATCATAGCTCGGATTTATTCGTCATTATTGTAGATCATAGCTCGGATTTATTCGTCATTATTGTAGATCATAGCTCGGATTTATTCGTCATTATTGTAGATCATAGCTCGGATTTATTCGTCATTATTGTAGATCATAGCTCGGATTTATTCGTCATTATTGTAGATCATAGCTCGGATTTATTCGTCATTATTGTAGATCATAGCTCGGATTTATTCGTCATTATTGTAGATCATAGCTCGGATTTATTCGTCATTATTGTAGATCATAGCTCGGATTTATTCGTCATTATTGTAGATCATAGCTCGGATTTATTCGTCATTATTGTAGATCATAGCTCGGATTTATTCGTCATTATTGTAGATCATAGCTCGGATTTATTCCTCATTATTGTAGATCATAGCTCGGATTTATTCGTCATTATTGTAGATCATAGCTCGGATTTATTCGTCATTATTGTAGATCATAGCTCACCAGCACTTTTCAAAAAAATCAAAAACGACCGCTCATTTAAGCGATGGGTCTAGGAAAAAGGAGAATCGAGGAGGATATGAAGGGCAGAGAAAAGAGAGATCCATTATTTTAAGCCCCCCCCCCCGCTCGGATGTTCGATCGTCATTAAATTTTTTGAAAAGTGCTGTTGAGTTATGTTTTGAACAGTATTTGTCGAACCCGCATTGCGGTAAATCTGTGCGCTAATCTTTGCACTGGCAGTTTACCTATGTTTGAAATGCGTAGTTCACCTAAGCAACCACTCACTGAGGTTTGATACCATAAGCAGAAGTCCACAGTAATAGAAAAGAAAAGAAAAAAGAGTCTGCGGAAACAAGCTACAAAAGAAAAGAAAAAAAGTTGTCAGAAAGCGCATAGACCTTTTCCTGGGGACTTTGGAGAGGAACAACATGGTAAAAGGCATCTAGAATCGAGCAGCTACAATTAAGGCTGCGTAAATGTCTGACCCATTTCTATCTTACACTTCAAATGCAAAGAAGCTCAGAATCGCCAGCTTTTTCACTGATACAATTAAGTTCTTCTCTCAACGCGCTAAGGGCTGCTTCTGCACAATTTTTCTTCAAAAAACAAATGTTTCATTTACCAAGAGCTGGTCGCACCGCATCTGCAAATTTATCTTCAGGCATGAGCACCGTCAAGTAATTAAACAGGCGATTACTGAAAAGAAGGACCAAATATTCTAGCGGAACTGGTTAGCAGAGAAAAAAAATGAAGAATAGAAAAATCACTGGAGATTTGAACCAAATCTTTTGATAATGCAACAAAATAATGAATATCTGGAGAAAAGAGGACGACTGCCAGGATGAGGGGACCGATTCAGTCCACCGATTCTTATTATCACACGAAAAGCAGAGGAAGAGAAAGTTAGAGATCGACAGCACTATCACATGTAAGAAAGAAAAAAAAGACGGGCTTGAGTCTTTACACCCACGCTGGCTTAAAACTTTTTTTCCTCTCTAGTCTAGTTCATTCGACATGACTTTCTCTTCCCAACCCTCTCTCGGTCTCTCTCCCTCACTCTGTCTCCTATCTGCTAACTCAAGAGAGAAACAGGTGCTGAAGGCGTGTCTCATCAAGCACGCACAGAGTTCCTATCTCCACCTTGGATTTCAAACGCAATTTCTCCGGTTACTCATCTTCCACTTCACAATGAAGTGTTCAGTTCTCCGCACTTTGACAAGAGAAGGATACAAATATATTTGAGCTTACCTAAGTTTTCCATTAGAGATCAACTCCCATACGTCATCATGTTGAAGGAAGAATGACTGAAAGCATTTGTTCATTGGCTCAAAAACACAGGATTCTTGACTTTTCGTCGCAATGCAACAGAGGCACTAATGGGCAACCAAAATTTAACAAGACGTTCTGCATAATGCATGATATATAACATAGAAAAATAATTTGTAAAAAAACAAAAAAACCGGTATCAAAAGGAAATACGATGATCATTGCCTAAAAAGCCACTAAAATTTTTTCTAAAAGATGAAATATTGTTCTCACGTTCATCAGTTCAAATAGTGTGATTCGAGTGACTTGAGTGTGATTTAGGCAACGACTTTTCTTAAAATACTATTTTTCTGTCTCAGACACACTAAAACTTACTTGAGAAAAAGCCGACTCAAAAATTGTTGAGTTACTTTCGTTTTGTTTTTTAAGAAAAAAATGGGAGGAGGGCATCATGAGCAGTTCAAGGTCCCTCACTACTCCATCTACAACAACTTTCGCCAGTTTCCAGAACTGGCTGAACACGAAAGGAGGCTTGGACAGGTGTTAAGCTCTTACAATTTGAAAAATTTTGTGCATAGTTTTATCGGTGAAAGACACTCAGGAGACCGATCCAACATGTTCGAATAGAATTTTCGAATCAAAAAGCTTCTTTAAGCCCCGATTCGGCCTTTCTTGTGGCGAATTGGGTACTTTTTGCGTTTAAGGGCCCCCCTACCAAGGTTCAATTGGGTCAGATGAGAGTGGCATTTTTTGATACGGTCTCTTTAGCCTAAGCCGTACGGCTTCAAAACCTATAGTCAGAACCTCTGCTAGGGGGAGACCTAAACGCAAAAAGTGCCACGATTCGTTTGCTAACATACTCCAATTTTTGGCTATTACAAAAGCACACCGTGCACACTGTACACTGTACAAATGCACGCTGCACACTGTATAATTACAAATGCACGCTGAGGCGCGGGAAAATTCTTAACTCAAACACTCTTTCTATCTTTCCCGCGCCTCAGCGTGCATTTGTAATTATACAGTGTGCAGCGTGCATTTGTACAGTGTACAGTGCGCACGGTGTGCTTTTGTAATGGCCCAATTTTTGTTAGAAGAGTGAAATCCACTGCTCTATTTCATGTAAACCCCGTCAGAAAAATTCAGTGAGTGCTGTCTATGCTTCCAAGTCTCTTTTACATGAATTTGTTTATGTCTCTAAAACAATTACTGAAAATTATTTTGACCTCGGAAGATTTATCCTATTAGAAAGTAGATACGAAGCGTCGTTTCTCATCATCAAAAAAGTATGCCCACTTCCCTTGATAAGCTCAGAATAAGATTGAACGTGAATAGAACCCTGCCCTCGGTGATCCTCGCACCGAATTATATACAATTATACTTTCTCGAAAAAAGTTGATGAACTTATATGGAAGGGATGTTTTTGCAGCTTGGTCTAAAGGATCCATGGATTCGTAATTATGTGTACCTGTATGACAAAGAGTACCCTCATGTCCGCGGGCAATGGGCACACTTCAAGCGACTCATAATGCCTGGTTTCAAGGTGAAAGAGTTGCAGATTGGGAAGTTGAAAAAGGAAAGCAAGGCTTTGTGTTTTTGATTTCATGCACAACCTTCGTCACAAAGTCGTCACGTACGAAATATTTCATGTATCATTGTAGTTTGATAAAAGCGCTACCCATCTCACTACGGATATCAATGTAAAATGTTCGATTAATTTCAATATGTAAGTATAAACGAACGAATGCCTATAAAGAGATCGAATAACGCGCTCGAATCGAATGCTTTTACAGTACAAGGTAAAGTATGTCGATCGCTAAAGTAGGTTAGAAGTTTCACTTTCATCTTCAAAAAACAGATTGATGATGAGTTATGGCTAATGAAACGTTCTTTTCGAATGAGGAAGAGGGTCGGTAGGTCGGTCGCCCTAGATTTTTTTTTTTGCCAGTTCGCAGTTCACCTATGCTTGTACTTGCTGAGAGTTTTCGTTGTCCGAGTCTGGCACATTTGTATTCAGGGGTTAAATAGTCATATAAGACCTTCTGTCGGCGGGCCTCTGTTTTTCCAATCATAAGAGAGGACCCTTATGTGAAACAAAATTTTTTCGCGGGCCTCTGTTTTTTCATCATATGGGGGGAACCGTATGTTGAAAAAAAGGCGGGCGTCTCTACCTTTTTCTTGCTCGCTAAAAAACCAATGTTCGTTGTTGTTGTTGCCGGCAAGCATCCCACATCGAAGACTTAGTTATGAACACTCTCTTTAATGAGAGAAGTTCTCGTGTTCTTCGGACAAGATGCGTCCGGAGAAGGGTTTTGATGTCCTTTGCAGTCCTGAGACTGTCATGCTGCACCTTGTGAAGGCGGACATCGTTGTAGCAACCTGTTCATGCTATAGGCCTTGTGATTGGGTGGTCAAGCCGGCCTGGCATCCTATCAACCAATGTTCGTTGTTGTTGTTGTTGTTGCCGGCAAGCATCCCGCATCGAAGACTTGGTTATGAACACTCTTTTTAATGAGAGAAGTTCTCGTGTTCTTCGGACAAGATGCGTCCGGAGAAGGGTTTTGATGTCCTTTGCAGTCCTGAGACTGTCATGCTGCACCTTGTGAAGGCGGACATCGTTGTAGCAACCTGTTCATGCTATAGGCCTTGTGAGTGGGTGGTCAAGCCGGCCTAGCATAGTTTTGGGTGGGAGTAGAGACGTCTCGCCTGTCGTTGACCGGAGATAGGCAAGAGGCTATTTGACTGGCGCCTCGACTCGCCATTGAAAAGTATAGCGGAGTATCGGCTGATGTTTTGTCCGGTGGCATGCCCAGGCCGGTCCGGCATCGCCCTCCTTTGACGACCTATACTACCCAGTTTTGGTCCACGGCGGGATTTCTCCCGCTTCCTCCCAGCACGAATTATTCGTAGGGAGGCATCCCTCTATCCGCCACCTGAGGTTGCGCTCGATTCTGGACTGGATGATCCGGCTCCATCCGTGACAGGGTCTTAAGGCTGTAGAGTCACGAATGGCCACTGTTGCCAGTGTGTTTCGAGTAACCAATTTTCGTAGTGTGTTGCGCTTAAAGTCCCGAATTCGATCCTCTCTCCAAGCCATTCGACCCAAATAAAGAAGGTCTAGAAATTTTGTTTGTGCTTGCACGAATCCAACTCACCACAATGCTACTATCCATACAATCAGTGACTCCGGAAACTGTAGCTACTGATTTTGCCCGAAAGGTCTGCCCCTCATCTCACGGGGTATTCATTCTGCTGCGAGACGGGAAAGAGCGCAAGAAATTTAGCTAGGAATTTTTGTGTCTTGGCCGGAGAAAAGGTCTGGAAACTTCTCAAGGGTATAGGGTAATACATAGTAATGCCGCCTAAATTATGCTTACCATTTCTCGACACCAAATCCAAAGATCGGTGTTTTTTTAAAAACTTCATTTGCGATGCTGATATTGTTTATGTCCTTCAACAAAACAGATGATAACAATTGATTATCCGTATGTATAAGTTACCTGCGTTTTCTAACAATTGAATAAAAACTGCTCAGCTCTCGGAAGAGGAATTGAATAATAAGAAACGAACGAGTATCTAAAGTCTTCATCTAGTAACTTGCTCAATCTTACGCTTTTTAGGTCCTCCACTTTTAGCTCGCTTCTTGTTATTTTAAACCGTCTTCCGCTTGCAGAGCGGTTGATTTATTGAATCTCCAACATGTTCATGTTACTTATGGTAGGTTATTTTGTATTGCATTTTTTCATCTTCTATCCCATTTTCTAGTTGTCTCTCATTAGTAATTTTGATCTACTCTATTCCTCTGAAAGACCAGGCGAACGACCAAGATAAATTTATCAAGTATGATGAGCTATGTGCGAGAGTGATGATGAATGAGCGAATAATGATTCAGATAGGCGTTGGGGCGGCAGCTCTTCTGATCGCAGTGGAAGAAGGATACTCATTCATGCAACATGGGCACACCAGCTGGGCTGGCCACCATTAGAACTCTCTTCTCATTGTAGAATCGAATAATTTGTTTTGAAGAGAACGACGAAGATTAAGGACTTGACAATGTGTCTTTGAAACATATTTTCGTGTATTAAATAAAGTCTAGTGTTCTTTGTTGCTCTGATCTCTTCAACATCATGTGTTTATTCGTGGAAAGTACTATTAAATGCAACGAAAGAATTTCTTATTCAAAAAATTACAGTTTATTCACATTTGAGAAGTATGTAAGCGTGGACGCTTGTTGTAGACGAATTATGATTGAGTTAACGAATAAAAAAGAAAATTGGTCCTCGAACCGGTATCGAATTTCGATCGATGAATTCAGTACAGTAGTCTCTTCCTTTTCAAAAACAAGCGCAGAACTATTTCACCAAATAGAGCGCATTGATATGCCATGAAATGCGAAAATCTGAAGGTAAATTTATTTCGGTTTGTGGATAACTCTGAAAGAATGTTGAGAGATGGCAGTTCCTTCGGGATTGGGTGAGCAGTTGGGAATGCAGTTGATGCAGGCAGCTAAGATTGTCGAGGAACAACTCGACAATGAGATGAAGAAGATTGATAGTCTGGAAGAAGACGAACTCGAAGTCATTAGGTCATTTTATTTTGGGTAGTTTTGGTCAGCCTCCGCCGTCTAAGAAAAATTGGTGGTCGTTATCGATTTGCAGGAATTCACAAATTCAATACTTTCAGGCTCTTATTAGTGAAGTGATACTCTCTGTTAAGTGCCTTGGTTTAAACATACGTTTTGTAATAAATTAAACAAATTATCTCCGGAATCTGTCTTTACTATGTAACACATTTTTTTTGGAATTTTGCTTGTAAGCCTTACTAATCGTTGTAAATTTTGCTCCACTCATTTGCTCGAGAGAAAAGAATATTGTTGAAAATTTCTGAAAATAATTGAATCTAAGTGACTCCTGTGAAAAGTTTATAGAGTAGAGAAAAAAGATACAAAATTTTCTAAAAGAGAATTTACTTTCTAACAAGTTTCCTGATGGTTTTCAATAAAATAAAAAATCGGACACCTTGACGTCGGTACCGTTTTTTTGTTGTAAAGAAGTTCCCAAAGAATCTTCAGATTCGAAATGGTCGAACTTGCTCTAAATTTTAACAAGGGGGAAAAATTATTGGTCCACCATTTAAAAAGAAGTGTCACCAAATAAAATAGTAACGTACAACAAGTAGAATGGTACCATCCACCAAACAAAATGCTACCATCCACCATTTTTTGTGGGCACGTCCACCAATTTTTTTTCTTGTGAACTTCACCACGGCATTTTTTTCTCACCTGACACCAATCTGTATGGTTTTTTTCCACCAAATTTTTTTCGGCATTTTTTGAAATTCTTCACGCAAAAAAATTCGGTGGAAAAACCAATACAGGTTGGTGTCAGGTGAGAAAAAAATGCCGTGGTGAAATTTACAACAACAAAAAATTTGGTGGACGTGCCCACAAAATTTGGTGGAGGTAAGCATTTTATTTGATGTATGGTAGCATTTTATTTGGTGTACACTACTATTTTATTTGGTGACACTTCTTTTTAAATGGTGGAACAATAATCCATGCCCTTTAACAAGTCTCATGAAAGCCCGTCAAAGCCAAGAGAAGAAAAAAAAAGCTAAAAACTAGATTGACGTTATCGTTAAGAGTAGATCATTTGTTGTTATCGAGTAGAGTAATTTGTTTCGTGAGTGTTGACCGGTTAGATCTTGCATAAAACTTTAAAGAGAATTTTTCTCAGTTTGTGAACTGTACCCTTAAATCCTCTATTCTATCTGATGAGCTATGCTCACAGATAAACTGCGAACTGGAAAAATTTCTAGAGCGACTGACCTACCGACCCTCTCCCTCACACGAAATTGATATATCAGAGTTTTTTTCAGCTAAAATTGAAAGAAAAAAATCTTCATTCCTCTACATAAATATAACGTTTAATTAGCCATAACTCAGCCACAGCCGGTTTCGTAAACTTGAAAGTGGAATTTTAACCTACTTTAGCGACCGACCGAACTATTGAAAAATCAAGACTTATTTTACCTATGGCTATGCTTGAAAGTGTTAAGAAAAAAAACAAGCAATATGAAATTAATGACTACATTCCTCCAAATTCCAGACGGAAACGTGTCGAACAAATCAAAAAGTTGCAGACTAAAAAGCAGGTTAGATTATGAAAAAAATGAACAAATTTTGAGTAAATTTTTCTACGTACTTAATCTTATGCGAATAACGCACGACTTTTAGTTTGGAAATGTCTGTGTTTTTCAAAATAAGGCACTTTTCCAGTGCTAGAATATGTCTGATACTTCGCTGAAAGCTTTGAAACTTGTTTAGTGATTTCATCGAAAAAGTGTGTAAATTAAATTTGCAAAGTTAGAGATTAACAAATGATTATTTGCCTTATCATTTGCATGTCTCGGACAGAAGATTTTGAGTATTTTAGAAAAGAATACCAAAAAAGTTCAACATATCAGAACATTTGAATTGATATAATAAAGCATGCAAAACGAAGAAAGAAACACTCACACACAAAGCTGTGACTTATTCTTAACTTAATCGAAGAACAAATCATTATCATTTATTTCCTTAGGAGTTAATGTCGCAAGGTCATGGGAAGTTCGAAGAGTTACATGATGAAAAAGAGTTCTTCGCAGCAACCAAAAACTCAAACAAGGTTCGGAGATTATCAACAAGCATTCATTCTTTTTGAATTTTGAGAGAATTATTCAATTCAATTGAAATCAATTTGTTCATCTATGTAACATTAATAAGAGAAAAGAAAACACAAAGGTAACATACATTTTACGTTCAAACATGGTTATTTTAAATATATGAAATATATTTTGGATACTTGAAAAGAAAAAAAAACAAATACTTTTATATCATTATATGTAGAATAGTGTATTCTGCGTTGCTTTTTTAATGTAATGTACTACTCAGATGGTGTAATGTACTACTCAGATGGTGTAATGTACTACTCAGATGGTGTATAGTACTACTCAGATGGTGTAATGTACTACTCAGATGGTGTAATGTACTACTCAGATGGTGTAATGTACTACTCAGATGGTGTAATGTACTACTCAGATGGTGTAATGTACTACTCAGATGGTGTAATGTACTACTCAGATGGTGTAATGTACTACTCAGATGGTGTGCCTCTTCTACACGGCATCTTCTTTCCGCAGCAAAATAGCAGAAATGCATCTGCAAAAACTTGCCCCGAATCACATTGGAACGAGATTCACTAAAATTGACGCCGAAAGGGTTAGTCAGGAAAATAAGGGCTGATCGAGTGTTTTTAAATAATGTTTTTTAAAAATAATTTTAGTTTAAATATATAGTTTAAATAATTTTTTTCTCGGTAGGAATTCACTATTTCACTTCTCTTTCATATCTAATTATATTGCCATGCCTCAGAGTACGGATACAAGACATGAAGAATATAATTTAATATTGATCTTGAACAATTCACGAAAGATCAGCTAAACTTGAATGATAAGTAGGGTTTAGATTGTTTTTCCATTAAGTTTAGATTGATTTTTGCAAGTGACTGACAATACTATATATACACCAAATATTCCTTGAACAAATAAGTTCCAGGTTGCTTTAAATAACATTTGTTATCATTCTCAGGCTCAGTTCCTATCAAAAAGGTTGAACATCCGAGTGATTCCCACCATCGCAATCATCATAGATCAAATAACGACGGACTATATTCGAGGTTGTGTTTTATCAAAGAATTCCACCATTATTTCAATAAGTTTTCTCGTTAATTTATTAACTTTGAGCGTCTATTTTTTTTGTTTTTGCCGGTTGTAGTCGGCTTCGAAGAACGTGTTCCATGAAATGTGTTCTGTCTCGTTGAGTTTCTTTTTTTTAATATTTCACTTCTTAATTTTTGTTCAAGAACGCGGCGACTTCCAGCGGCTTAATCCATAGGTCCATCGGAGACAGGGTGGTTGGATGGCTCGGGCAGTCGAAGAGATGAGTGACGTCGTGTGGCTCTGATGAGCAATCAGGACTTACATCGGGGATGGACTCAGCGTTGCGATGGAGATAGTTGTTGATAAGTCTTTTGAATCCAGAAGGGAGATGGCTGAGCGTGCACCGAGTACTGCGGGGTAACTCCTTATCCTCTTCCTGGAATTCAGGCGGAGGTCTGCCTTCCAGGATGACGGTACTTTCATCGATTGGAGTTCGTTCGATACCATCATCGTGTGTACAGCGTTTGCGACTGACTTTCCATTGTTTGGCTCTTTATCATCAGTTCCTTGATTTCGACTGCCTTCTTGCTACTCGTTACAAGGTTCTTATTCATTTCTCGAGAGGTGTCGAGATGGCCATGGTGGTTAGGATTTGGATCTGTCGAGATGGCCATGGTGGTTAGGATTTGGATCCAACGTTTTTGCCAGGTATTGCACGGAGAGCATGATTAGATGGGGTTTGGTGTGCATAAATATGATCAATGTTGGCCATCTGATGGTTGACTGTGACGTCTAGTGCTAGTATTTCGTTGAGTTTGATGTGTCCAAAGTGTTTTTCTAACTCGCACTGCTGGTAAAATATATGCGCTATCCATCAAAGACTAGTTCTATAAGTTTTATGTTTACATTCGTTCTCTAGATTTTACCGCACCCTCTCGTTATCTCTCCAAAAACTGCTTTTCCTTCATGTTTTGCCTTTTTGGTGTGTTCGCTTTCCAGGCGGTTCATAAGAAAACATTGTGTCTTCAAAAACAGAGCTATTGCGTGGAGAGAACGAGAATTTGAGAAAGTTTTACACGAACCTTCAAAGGGACCTACCAGAGAATAGAAAACAGAAGAAAAGAGCAGCAACGCTTTGATCAGGAGGAAAATGTTTATAGGATTTGATGATGTGGGAGGGACAGATGACTTCCCGACTTGTGCTCTCGAGAAAAGACTGGCTCGGTTAGTTTTTTTTTTCAAGTCTGGGTTTTTTATATGAAAGGAAAATATGGTTAATTATTAGCATATATAATAATAATTAAAAACCAGATGTGGAGAAATTGGTATTTTCTTAGTGAGTTGAACGAGAAAAAAAAGTTTAAAGTGAAGAAAATTAGCTATGTTCAATTTTTTTGAAACTTTATTTTTTTCGTTTTCAATCTAACGAAAGGAGAATGTAGCATTAGATCACAAAACTCTTCACAAAATAGAAAATAAAATGTCTACATGAATGGCAAAGTAACGGGAGTAAATAAAATTTTTTTTATTTATTTATTTATTGAAATACATTTTACAATGTAACAACACGAGGAAGACTCTGCTGACAAAACTAAAGATAACTAAAATAACTGAAAAAAGAGAGAAAATGTAAAGTGGGAACGAGAATGAACGACTATTATAAACTTAAATCGATATAAGTTTATTATATAAGAAAGGAACCCTCAATTGCGTTTAACTTAGCTGAGTCATTTTCGAATATATTCTTGAAAGTATTATAAAATTATTGTTCATAAAAGCTGATTTGTGAAGGAAAGGTTCAAAAGAGATCGATAATTGAGTTTTCCAGCTCGGGAGTCATCTCAGTGGAAATGAAGAAAGTGGAGGAAGAGAAGAAAAATAAGAAGAAGATCAGAGGAGTCGACAGCGATGACAGTGATGAGTATTAAGAAGATCCCTTTCCAGTCAAACCTTGGAAAGCTTCATTTGGACTTGTGTTGTGATACTGAATAGCGAATGATGAGAAGTTGCCAACATTTGAGTAAAAAGCTAAGAGTTTAATTTTAATTGTTTTAAAGTTCTATGTTTTGTTTTCTTTCTTTATACTGGAATCTTTTTTGATTCCTTTTTGTTTCGAAGCTTGTAATAATTGGAATCAATGCTGATTTAGCCACAAGAACCTTACTTTTATGTTCTCGTTTTACGATAATTTTGAACAGAGAACGTACTAACAGAAATTCGGACGATAGTCGGTCATTGGGTAGAAATTGAACCCTTTTCTTCGCTATCCGTGCGATGCTCTCATCCACTGAGCTACTACCTAATGCGATGCTCTCATCCACTGAGCTACTACCTAATGCGATGCTCTCATCCACTGAGCTACTACCTAATGCGATGCTCTCATCCACTGAGCTACTACCTAATGTGATGCTCTCATCCACTGAGCTACTACCTAATGCGATGCTCTCATCCACTGAGCTACTACCTAATGCGATGCTCTCATCCACTGAGCTACTACCTAATGCGATGCTCTCATCCACTGAGCTACTACCTAATCACACTTCTGAATTTTTGATGGCTTTGCACATAATTTATAGATGAATTTCACTGCGGGCACTAGCACCTTTTTTAGTTCAATGATCATAAAGTAAATTTAGTAGCAAATAAATTGTTGTGTGATACAGAAGACCAGAGGAGGATGTGAGAAACATTTGTTTACTATCCATCAATGGAGTCGACCCGTTATCATATTTTATCACAACATACATCACTTAAAATTAATGTTCACTACACGTGGTGAACATTCAACATCAAATAAATTTAAAGAAAAACTTTGCTTCAAAACTCAAAAGTATTTGTCACGAAACAGCGAGGTATTCATGCTTGAGCACTAGCAAATCACTTGAAATCTTTTTTCTCTCCAAAGCGTTTTCGCTATTGCATCATAGAAAATAAAACTTGAAAAAAGCCCGGTATTGTTTTCATAACGAGGTCGCATCTGGTAAGAGTAACGTCTTGCTCCAAGCCGGCCCGTGCCTTATGCAATATGATTTTGTCTCAAGCTGCGCTCACTGTTCTTAAACTTCAAATGTGCTTATCCGTTACCTATCTACATACTGACCGTCAAGCTCTACGTTATTTCCCTCCTTATTTCATCATTAACACGCTATGTTTCAATAGACATCTCATAATAAAGACTTTTAATTAAGCAACAATTCATAATTTGTTATGTCGAGGTGATATTCTCAGACAAGCCCAGTACTCTTGATAGGAACGCAACATCCTAATTTGTTCAAAAATCAGTTGATATGGCAATTGAAAAAGTTTTTGATCTTACTGAGCAAAAAAGGAACGCGGAAGTTTTGTGAGCTCAGTCATATGAAGTGAGAGGGACTGGCGAGCTTCGTTTAGGAATGTTAGACCCGCTCAGTGGGGAAGGGTTCGAGACCAGGGATTGGGTCCTCGTCAGAGACAAGAGAATCGCCATCCGGCCAGTCTACACAAGTCTTCTACAGCCAATTCAGTTGAGGAACGCTTCGCACTTTGCAGCTTCTCCATATGGAGGACCCATTGGTTAGTTGGGTTGAAAGAGAAGAGCAGCTTTTCGAAGGCAAATCTATGGTCGTTGAAATGTACACTGTAGTCTTGAATGATGAAAATAATCGGGTAAAATATGAAGAGTGTTCGAAGACAAAGAAACGCACACTGGATGAATGGGGGGAATCGATGGGAAGTATTGCAGCAGTGGCTCATGCACTCCCAAACAACTCCTTCTCCATCACATTCCTCTCTTCCGCGGGGAAAGTCTACAAGAGAGACGTCGAGGTGAGTTGGAAAACAAGGAATACGAGAAAGTTTAGGATGAATAAAACTAAGACTGAAGAAATCTAATTTTAGGCACTTATGTAACAATGAGAATGGACAGAAGCAACCACGAACTGAATATATAATATGTAGCAGTAGCCTCAGAAACATTCCTATATCAATTGGAGAAGAGAAGACGGTGTAACTCTGAACAGCCGTGAGGAAAAGAAACAAAAATCACAGGATTTTATGCATTATCATTCATCGTTTTTCTTTTTTTCTTTTTTCTTCTCATACGTATCTCTTTCTCTCTGTATACTACTACACTCCCTTACACCTAATCAGATAAATATGGTTACGGTAATTGTGTGCGTGGCGCCGTTGGTTGACTCAGAAAATTCAATTGACACCAGAATCAGGGTTCAAAATACTGATTAAGGTATCGTCCTTTGTGCACATGGAATGGACGCGTTCACACCGTCTGGCCGTTCTAACGCGTCGCGGCTGGTTGCACCTCTTTCTCCCATTGGGTTCGCCCAAACTAAAACCTTATTCTGTAAAAAAAAAAACTGTCGGAACGAACGCAGAAAAGGGATCAGTTGGGTATAGACTAAGAGTGAGTGTTGTTGTTGTCTTGCCCAACGGGTAGATCTTCCTTCGCGAGACACTGGAGGAAGTCGTCGAAGCTCTCGACCCTCCAGCGTTATAAGCCCACACTCTCTTTCCTCTCTCTCTTTTTTTTTCATTTTTTTTTTACTCTCCTTTATTTATTTTTTTTTTCTCTTTCACTTTTTTTTTTGGAGAGATTTAATTGAACAAGAAATCAACAACCGAGTGCGGCCTATTCCAAAGGTCGATAGGGCTAAGTGAAGTGGGGTTACAGCGACACGAAAAAATATGTCTCGAAGTATGCGGCTCTATCCTACACAGTGGCAGAGATTCATTGGCCCCTATTCGGTGGAGATAACTGTTAAGGAAACTAGAGTGGCCGCTTCGCAATTGAGACAGAGTTATCTGATTTTCTCTGGATAGTTGGGACGTGGACTTGTGTTTTCTAGGAGGTTTAGTTCCCAGAACTGGGTTGGGTCGACTATTTCTAAGAAAGTCTCTGACTGTCTCCGTGTGTATTTTTCTGAGGGCCACTTTATAGTCCGTATCACCTAATACTATGTCTATGTCTTTGGCGTGCTTTCTTATTGCCCTGGGAGGTTTTGCTTCAGTGCAGATGCGGTGAGATGGATGGTTGGGCTGAAGCCTGGCCTTGGCGGTGAATTGTTTGCTGAGCATGAGGTTGTGTTCTTTGACTGGAAGAAGTTTGCTCTCGTATGCCAGGTGCTGAGTGTCCGCAATTGCAAGGTTTCCAGTTGCGATCCGAATGGCTTTGTTTTGTGCTGCTTGCAAGGAAGTCCAATGTGATTCGGCAAGTTGGGGCGAGTAGATGGGTGCTGCGTAAGACAAGACTGCTCTAGTGGTTGCTTTGTAGGTGTTCAGCATTGTTTCGGTCTTCTGTCCCCATTTTCTTCCCGCGATTGCTCGGAGGACATTCAATCTTTTTGTTGCCCTTGTCTTTAGTCCTTCGGCGTGTTGACGGTAGGTTCCCATCTGGTCCAAGGTGACACCAAGGATCTTGGGGGCTCTACTTAGAGGGAGTGGCTCACCGTTGACCACAACTTCTGGTACTTCACGACATTCCTTTGTGTTGGTGGTGAAGAGCGTTACACTGGATTTAGCTGCCGAGATGTCCATCTTTAGTTCCCCAAGATAGCTGGTGAGGGCTGGGAGGTAGGAGTTCAGTCTGTCGGCTCCAACTCTCCAGTCAGGGTGAGAGGCCAGTACTGTCAGATCATCCGCATACCCGACGAGTTTGATCGTCTCGGGAGGCTTCGGCAGCCCATTCAAGTATATGTTGAACAAGGAAGGGCTGAGTACTCCCCCCTGAGGAACTCCTGCGTAGCAGGTTTACTAAGAGTGAGTAGAAAGAAAGATTCGTTCAGTGAAATGAGAGAGAACAAACGATTGATCATCGGGAAATCAAGCACGATTTTGTATTTAGTTAAACGCATTTTATGAAAAAAAAATCTACTAGACATTTTCTCAACTTTCTTAAATTTTGCATCATATTAATATAGCAAAGGTAATTTGCAATTGATGAGAAATTTTTTTTTAAACGACCGCTCTCTGAACAGGCGAGTTTGGAATAATGGAGACGAGATAAAAATTCAAGAGAAGAAAAGGACAGCTTCTCATCTCATAATTTTAAACTTTTTCGGTCAAAGAATGGTTTTTTTAATCCTAAACATTGCTGCTAATCCATACTCGCAGTGCGGAAAAGAGGAGCTTTTATTCATATTCTAGCTTGGAAATCTTGCTTTCCTCAAGTAGCTCTTCGGAAATTCTTTGATAGTTTCAGTGGGAAGAAATCATTTGATCATTAGTGGAAACATTATTAGAATGAAAGTCTTTTGCGGACTTTTTTGATGGGGTTGAAATTTCAAGCGGTCTCTTAAGACTTCTCAGGGCCACAATTGGTGAATACTCTCCAAATATCCTTATCTTAACCTCGCAATGTAAAAGATATTGGTAATGATAATGAAGAGGGAATTGTTTGGTGATGAATCAATCAACATGGCTGCAGGGGAGCAACAGATGGAGAAGCCTCTGCTCTCCCACAACACGGAAGTGTTGGATGCGGCCGTCTTCGGGGCGGACCGCGACTCAGGCATCGCTCTCTTGGATGAGGTTGATGATGATTGTTGCCCGTGCGGTTCCTTTGTCGTTGAAAGGGGGTCCACGAGCTCACGGTAAAAGCTCAAGCACACAGTCACACTCACTCACTTCTCTCTTTCTCTCTCTTTCTCTCTCTTTCATCCACTTTTTTTTGCCTCTTTTCTTTTCGCCTTTTTTTGGTTTCGGGCTCTGGCTTTTTTTTTTAAAAACTGATTCCATCCTTTCTTCCATATTATTCAACAATCCAACCTACACAGACAACAGCAAGAACAGCAAATAACTATTTAGACTGGCAATGAAAACAACATTCATTGGGCAATGAAATCTGCAACATCGACAGGTCTATACCATAGGTCTAGCGGTTTAAGTCTAGTGGGGTTACAACGGCAGTTAAACAAGTGTACACTAGTATGATCTACCTCTCTACATAAAGGACAGAGAGGAGAATCAGTGGCACCTATCCTATGAAGGTAACTATTTAACGTGCTCGAGTAACCGCTTCTAAGTTGCGATAGGGTAACCTAATTGGTCTAAAACCACACCCAAGATCTTTGGTGTTTTGGTGATTGGGAGAAGATCGTTACTGAGTTTGATTTCAGGTTTTTTGTTGCATTCCGCTGTGCATGTTGTGAAGAGGGTCACCGAAGATTTTTCTTTGGAGATCTGCATCTTTAGGTTGTCCAGTTCATTAACTAATATGGGGAGGTACTCATTCATTTTGTCCTCGCATTCGTTGATCTTTGCACTCGAGACATTATTGAGATGTCGTCCGCATATGCAACAATGTTGGTGCTTCCCGTGGGTACTGGGAGATTGTTTAGGTAGGCATTGAAGAGAATGGGGCTTAGCACACCGCCCTGTGGAACGCCAGCCCGACTTGTGAAAAAGCTGCTAGTTGTGTTCTGGAAGGTCACACTCACGGATCTTCCCCGAAGATAGTTAGACAACCATCTCACGACGCCTCTAGGAATATTGGTCTCTGGCAATTTTCTGCAAAGTGTCGGGATGTGGACTAGATCGTACGCCGAGGTCATGTCCAAAGCAACCTTTATCGTTCTCTTAGGGGGAGCTTTTTGGTTGAAGCCTTCAGTGATCTGACCAGTTATTTCTAGGAGAGCTGATGTTGTGGACTTGCCTTTTGTAAATCCGTGTTGCCATTTGGCCATTTCGATTCCATCTGCGATGAAAGGGAGTAGGCTTCTTTCGAAAAGTTTGGCAATGGGAGATAAGATTGAGATTGGGCGATATCCTTTAATCGTCGACGGGTCCTTTCCTATCTTTGGCAGCATAATAACTCTGGCTGTTTTCCAAGCATGTGGTATGATACCGGATTGCAGGGAGAGTACTGTTGTAGAGGAAAGCCAAGCATCTTTTGAATGAGCTTCCTGCGTTTTTGATCATGAGTGGACAGATACCTTCGCTGTCGATTGCCTTCGAGCCTCTGGTTGCTTTGCAAGCTTTTTCAACGTCATCAATCGAAAAAACGGGAATGTCTTTTCTGGAAAACCCTTTTATCCATCGGGATTTGTTTTGTCCGGTGTTTTAGGGGCTTGTTTGGCCAGGTTTTTGGCAAAGGCGTTTGCAGCTTCCAGGGAGGATAGTTGTTTTCCGTTTTGGATGATGACATTGTGAGATCGGTTGTGTCCTCTACCATCAATTGCTTTCATAGTTTTCCATAGCCGATTGGTTGGTTCATTATGTCGAAGTCCATTTACGTATTCCTTCCAGGCTTTTTGCTTATCCTTGCGAATTTGAGTTGTGATTTCGGCCATGATTGTAGGGAGATCAGGATTCAGAGGATCATTGGTCCTCATGTAGTCTCTTTGTTTAATCAGGGCTTTCGCTTTTTCGCTCAGGTTGGGAGTGTAGTTGAGCTTTCTGCCTTTAGGGATGTTGTTCTTCGACGCTGCAAGAATGACTCATACCATGAAATCGTGCATTTCATTGGTTTTTCCTGTGAAAGGAAAATCAACAATTCTTTTGTTTATCTCCTTCTCGAAACCGCTCCAATTTGCTTTGTTGTAGTTTATGAAGCATTTCTCATTCGATATGTTAGACGGTTGAAGATCAACTTCGACGATGATGGGGAGGTGGTCGGAGTTGAGTCTGTTGATCGGTGTCCATCTGCATTCTGTTGACACGTCGGAGGAGATGAGTGTTATGTCTGGCAAGGCGTCCTTTCTTGTGTGCTGGCGGGCGTTGTTAAGGCAGACCAGGTTTCTTTCTTCTATGGCTTCGCAAAGATCGTCTCCTCTTTTGTCTTCGATTCCTTCACTCCAGAGCGCGTTGTGTGCGTTGAAATCTCCCGCAATGATACATGGGCCCTGTCTGTCTAACAGTCTTTCAAAGTTAGTACTATAACCGAGTGAGCATGAGGACCGGGGAGGTATGTATACATTGGAGATGGAGAAGTTGCCTCGTTTGGTGGGGACATTTATGCACATAGTTTCCGCGACCTTATCCGTTGAGGGAAGGGTTATATTAGTGAACTGAGTGTCTTCCCTTATTAGTATGGCCACACCACCGCCAGAATTGTTACGATCTTTTCTGAGCATGGTGTAGCCGGGGATAGTAACTCTAGCGTCTCCTTCCATCTTGGTCTCTTGAATGAGAGCTATGTGAATGTTCAGTTCGTGTAGGAGGCCCTCTAGTTCTGACGCTCTAGCCCTTAAACCATTCGCGTTCCATTGAAGGATTTTCAGGTTCTCTGAGGGCTTAGTGGGCTTAGTTCTCGTGACAGGTGGTCTACTACAATCGAGACATCTCCAATTCGGGGGCCATTCATTGAACGATGACAAATTCGAGCACTTGAGGTGTACCCATGAGGAGCATCTACCACATCTTATACTGTTTGATGCAGCACTTTTAGAGCAAACGCGACACGGCCATCTTGGCCGACCGGGGTTGGATTCAATACCAGCTCTAAGTAAGAGAGTTCGGACCAGGGAGGCTGGTAACGCCTGGTCCTCTAATGAAAAAACAAAGAGAGTGGGTTGTGACTGCGTACGAGCAATGCTCGTGTATGCCCTTTAAAGGGTTTCTTTCCTTTGGGATAGTATGTTTGGAGGTCCATTGGGGCCGATGCCTTCCAGCATCGTCCACAGTCGCACCACGTGTAGGTGACCTCCTTCGCGACCTTGGATGAGGTTCGCGAGGACATATACGCAACCTTGACTGTGTGGTTCGCGAGGACATCCACCCAACCTTGACTGTGTGGTTCGCGAGGACATCCACCCAACCTTTACTGTGTGGTTCGCGAGGACATCCACCCAACCTTGACTGTGTGGTTCGCGAGGTCATCCACCCAACCTTGACTGTGTGGTTCGCGAGGACATCCACCCAACCTTGACTATGTGGTTCGCGAGGACATCCACCCAACCTTGACAATGTGGTTCGCGAGGACATCCACACAACCTTGACTGTGTGGTTCGCGAGGACATCCACCCAACCTTGACTGTGTGGTTCGCGAGGACATCCACCCAACCTTGACTATGTGGTTCGCGAGGACATCCACCCAACCTTGACTATGTGGTTCGCGAGGACATCCACCCAACCTTGACAATGTGGTTCGCGAGGACATCCACACAACCTTGACTGTGTGGTTCGCGAGGACATCCACCCAACCTTGACTGTGTGGTTCGCGAGGACATCCACCCAACCTTGACTATGTGGTTCGCGAGGACATCCACCCAACCTTGACTATGTGGTTCGCGAGGACATCCACCCAACCTTGACTGTGTAGTTCGCGAGGACATCCACACAACCTTGACTGTGTGCATTCCTGTCCATGCTCATTCCCAAAACATTTAAAATATGTAGCTTCAACGTTTAAAGCTTCAACCTTTGCCTCTAGAGCTTTCACTATCTGCAACAGCCTATCGATCGATATTGTGTCTATCCCTAATATCGAGACTTTTTCTGAACTCTAAAGAGTCTTCCCATCGGTTTGCTACTACCAAACCAAATCATTAAAGATTAGAATTAACTATTAAATAAATATTTCCAGTACTCATGAGCTATTTATGATCTTCAATTAATCTATTTAACTATATGTGTCCTAAATTAAACTTGAAAAGTTTTTTTTTTAGTTTGTGTTAAACTTAGTTCCACCACCGCCCCACTGCCAAAAGCTTCTTTGATGCCTTACACCAAAACACAGTCCTTGTCTCCAGAGCTCATTCTTCCTTTTCTCATCTTCCCGACCCATTCTGGACATGGAATAAACAATACAATACAATGTATATTTCTAAAATCTCTGATTCAGCCAGCTTGAGAAACCATTACCGTGAGCGTAAATTTTGGGCTACAATATTTGTTTTATAACTAAAGTTTGAAAACAATTTCAGAGTAACACAATAACACTGACGAATCAACTGGAGGAACCTGTTCCGTGGAGCATGCGCTTACGTTAGTTTCTCTGGAGCTTAACGAATCGATATCGATTGAAGTAGATCGAACTTTAACCATTAAATTTATTGTGTTTCCAATCCTATTTTTGAATATTTCGACTTGATTTAAAAAAAGCATATTGTGCTGGTTTGTGTTCATCTCTCTCTTACTCTCTCTATTCTGTTAATTTCTAATCTCTCTTTATTTCTCTTACTCTCTTAATCTTATCTAAGATTAGACAGAGAGAGAGAGAGAGCAAGAGAAATAAAGAGAGAGTGTGACAGAATAGAGAAAGGGACACTAAAATTCTCTTTGTCTTTCTCTGTCTATTTCCCTATTACTGCTATTCTGGTTTGAGGTGAGTGGCCGTCAGCATGGCTGACTCTCCGTCCCTCGGGAGAGCTCACCTCAGTCATCGTCGCCCAAGGCACGACTTTCTACAGGGCCAACCAGGGAGAGAAATTCCAATCGGCGGTTCGCCTCCTCTCTTTCTTTCATGTTGTTGATAAGTCGATATGTTTCATGTTGTTATTGCTCGCCCTTGTGTGCAGGCAGTGCTCTCCAATGAGATGATCCAATCAGTGTATTCATTTGTAATTTGAGCTTAAGACCCGGTTACATATTTTCCTGTCCAAACTCGTGCAAGTCGTTCTATCAGATGCTCAATTTAACATATTTGTCTGTAGGAAACTCCTTGGGCGATGTCGGAAGGCTCCTATACGAAGATGGTCGCGAATTGGTCAAACCAAAGCGTTGCTATCTTCCATTCTTCCGGACTCATACAGGTTCTTTGGAAATGACCTCATAACTGTTAATGTTTTAGGTTTTTCTTTTCCGGATTCTAACTTCTACAATCTAAAGAAAGTTTCAAATCGTGCCAGATTACGTCATCAATGGAACTAAAACTTAGTTCCATAAATAAGACAGTTAATGAATAAGAGTTGGATACAGGAATTCCTTTGTGAGGGTCTGAAAGAAACGAAGCATTTTCTGAGTTGCTTATCGGTAGCCTACACGGTTGGAAAAACGAGAGTCTAAAACGCGTGAAAGGACTGAAAAAAGAGCTTAGGAATATCGAAGAACACTGGTTAGACAGGCATGTCGTTCACAACAGGCGAAGATCGGAGGAGATTTGTTCCTTTCGGTTGAGAAATGGTTAAGGTTGTGCTGTCGAATCTTACGGAAATACTGGCCTGCGTGCAGCTGGCCACTCCGACCACTTCTCTCAAACTACTCACTTTCGTATCTACTTCGATGCTCGCAGTGCAAGAGCGTTCCTCCCAAACCATTAACTTCTTCTCGTTGTCGGATTCCAGTGCAGGATACGAGTCGCTTTTATAATTCCTCGTTCTCTTAAGCATACATATTTTAACTGTAATTCCAAATAACTCGAAGTTTTTATCTGCCTTGGGTAATGCAAGTACTCCCTTTGAGAGTACGGTAATGCAAGTATTCCCTTTGAGAGTACGGTAATGCAAGTATTCCCTTTGAGAGTACGGTAATGCAAGTATTCCCTTTGAGAGTACGGTAATGCAAGTATTCCCTTTGAGAGTACGGTAATGCAAGTATTCCCCTTGAGAGTACGGTAATGCAAGTATTCCCTTTGAGAGTACGTTTTTATCTGCCTTGGGTAATTTTTCAATTTTCAATTCATTTATTCCATGCTCGCAGTGCAAGATGCAAGTATTCCCTTTGAGATGTATTTCCCTTTGAGAGTACGTTTTTTTCCATTCATAATTTGATTTATTCTTGTCTGCTGGGACACAGTCTAACAATCAAGGAATTTATTATGAGTACTGTAAATGTTAATTGTTTGGTGAAGAGAGAGAGGTATCCCTGCGAAGCGGAACAATCTCAAATTACTCAGAATTAGTTTTAGTTTCGTTATTAAGATGATAAATGATTGAATAAACTCATGATTCATATCTTTCGTATTCAGATACGACTCGCCAGATGAGCGCTGCTTCGGAAGCGAGCCAGATGGTCTCAAGATTTTCGGCACAAATTCACTGACCTTTGTTAATTGTGTCTCAGGTACTTTCATTTTGACTTTGCTCGCAATCACTTCAGTCATCGGTTTTAATCAATAAGTTGATGGCTTGAATCAGTTATTAGCTTTGACCCTAAAGACTTTCTTCGTCGCGCACAATCTCGAGGCAGATTCCGTGGAGGAGTGCTACAACTGTCCAGAGGAGGGAGGAGTGCTCCAACTGTCCAGATTAAGGAGGAGTGCTCCAACTGTCCAGAGGAAGGAGGAGTGCTCCAACTGTCCAGAGGAAGCAGGAGTGCTCCAACTGTCCAGAGGAAGGAGGAGTGCTACAACTGTCCAGAGGAGGGAGGAGTGCTCCAACTGTCCAGATTAAGGAGGAGTGCTCCAACTGTCCAGAGGAAGGAGGAGTGCTCCAACTGTCCAGAGGAAGCAGGAGTGCTCCAACTGTCCAGAGGAAGGAGGAGTGCTACAACTGTCCAGAGGAGGGAGGAGTGCTCCAACTGTCCAGATTAAGGAGGAGTGCTCCAACTGTCCAGAGGAAGGAGGAGTGCTCCAACTGTCCAGAGGAAGGAGGAGTGCTCCAACTGTCCAGAGGAAGCAGGAGTGCTCCAACTGTCCAGAGGAAGGAGGAGTGCTACAACTGTCCAGAGGAGGGAGGAGTGCTCCAACTGTCCAGATTAAGGAGGAGTGCTCCAACTGTCCAGAGGAAGGAGGAGTGCTCCAACTGTCCAGAGGAAGGAGGAGTGATCCAACTGTCCAGAGGAAGCAGGAGTGCTCCAACTGTCCAGAGGAAGGAGGAGTGCTACAACTGTCCAGAGGAGGGAGGAGTGCTCCAACTGTTCATATTAAGGAGGAGTGCTCCAACTGTCCAGAGGAAGGAGGAGTGCTCCAACTGTCCAGAGGAAGGAGGAGTGCTACAACTGTCCAGAGGAGGGAGGAGTGCTTCAACTGTCCAGAGGAGGGAGGAGTGCTCCAACTGTCCAGAGGAAGGAGGAGTGCTCCAACTGTCCAGAGGAAGGAGGAGTGCTACAACTGTCCAGAGGAAGGAGGAGTGCTCCAACTGTCCAGAGGAAGGAGGAGTGCTACAACTGTCCAGAGGAGGGAGGAGTGCTCCAAGTGTCCAGATTAAGGAGGAGTGCTCCAACTGTCCAGAGGAAGGAGGAGTGCTCCAACTGTCCCGATTAAGGAGGAGTGCTCCAACTGTCCAGAGGAAGGAGGAGTGCTCCAACTGTCCAGAGGAGGGAGGAGTGCTCCAACTGTCCCGATTAAGGAGGAGTTCTCCAACTGTCCAGAGGAAGGAGGAGTGCTCCAACTGTCCAGAGGAAGGAGGAGTGCTCCAACTGTCCAGAGGAAGGAGGAGTGCTCCAACTGTCCAGAGGAAGGAGGAGTGCTCCAACTGTCCAGAGGAAGGAGGAGTGCTCCAACTGTCCAGATTAAGGAGGAGTGCTCCAACTGTCCAGATTAAGGAGGAGTGCTCCAACTGTCCAGATTAAGGAGGAGTGCTCCAACTGTCCAGAGGAAGGAGGAGTGCTACAACTGTCCAGATTAAGGAGGAGTGCTCCAACTGTCCAGATTAAGGAGGAGTGCTCCAACTGTCCAGATTAAGGAGGAGTGCTCCAACTGTCCAGATTAAGGAGGAGTGCTCCAACTGTCCAGATTAAGGAGGAGTGCTCCAACTGTCCAGATTAAGGAGGAGTGCTCCAACTGTCCAGATTAAGGAGGAGTGCTCCAACTGTCCAGATTAAGGAGGAGTGCTCCAACTGTCCAGAGGAAGGAGGAGTGCTACAACTGTCCAGATTAAGGAGGAGTGCTCCAACTGTCCAGATTAAGGAGGAGTGCTCCAACTGTCCAGAGGAAGGAGGAGTGCTCCAACTGTCCAGAGGAAGGAGGAGTGCTCCAACTGTCCAGATTAAGGAGGAGTGCTCCAACTGTCCAGATTAAGGAGGAGTGCTACAACTGTCCAGAGGAAGGAGGAGTGCTACAACTGTCCAGAGGAAGGAGGAGTGCTCCAACTGTCCAGATTAAGGAGGAGTGCTCCAACTGTCCAGATTAAGGAGGAGTGCTCCAACTGTCCAGAGGAAGGAGGAGTGCTACAACTGTCCAGAGGAGGGAGGAGTGCTCCAACTGTCCCGATTAAGGAGGAGTGCTCCAACTGTCCAGAGGAAGGAGGAGTGCTCCAACTGTCCCGATTAAGGAGGAGTGCTCCAACTGTCCAGAGGAAGGAGGAGTGCTCCAACTGTCCAGAGGAGGGAGGAGTGCTCCAACTGTCCCGATTAAGGAGGAGTTCTCCAACTGTCCAGAGGAAGGAGGAGTGCTCCAACTGTCCAGAGGAAGGAGGAGTGCTCCAACTGTCCAGAGGAAGGAGGAGTGCTCCAACTGTCCAGAGGAAGGAGGAGTGCTCCAACTGTCCAGAGGAGGGAGGAGTGCTCCAACTTTCCAGATTAAGGAGGAGTGCTCCAACTGTCCAGAGGAAGGAGGAATGCTCCAACTGTCCAGAGGAGGGAGGAGTGCTCCAACTGTCCAGATTAAGGAGGAGTGCTCCAACTGTCCCGATTAAGGAGGAGTGCTCCAACTGTCCAGAGGAAGGAGGAGTGCTCCAACTGTCCAGAGGAGGGAGGAGTGCTCCAACTTTCCAGATTAAGGAGGAGTGCTCCAACTGTCCAGAGGAAGGAGGAATGCTCCAACTGTCCAGAGGAAGGAGGAGTGCTACAACTGTCCAGAGGAGGGAGGAGTGCTCCAAGTGTCCAGATTAAGGAGGAGTGCTCCAACTGTCCAGAGGAAGGAGGAGTGCTCCAACTGTCCCGATTAAGGAGGAGTGCTCCAACTGTCCAGAGGAAGGAGGAGTGCTCCAACTGTCCAGAGGAGGGAGGAGTGCTCCAACTGTCCCGATTAAGGAGGAGTTCTCCAACTGTCCAGAGGAAGGAGGAGTGCTCCAACTGTCCAGAGGAAGGAGGAGTGCTCCAACTGTCCAGAGGAAGGAGGAGTGCTCCAACTGTCCAGAGGAAGGAGGAGTGCTCCAACTGTCCAGAGGAAGGAGGAGTGCTCCAACTGTCCAGATTAAGGAGGAGTGCTCCAACTGTCCAGATTAAGGAGGAGTGCTCCAACTGTCCAGATTAAGGAGGAGTGCTCCAACTGTCCAGAGGAAGGAGGAGTGCTACAACTGTCCAGAGGAGGGAGGAGTGCTCCAACTTTCCAGATTAAGGAGGAGTGCTCCAACTGTCCAGAGGAAGGAGGAGTGCTACAACTGTCCAGAGGAGGGAGGAGTGCTCCAAGTGTCCAGATTAAGGAGGAGTGCTCCAACTGTCCAGAGGAAGGAGGAGTGCTCCAACTGTCCCGATTAAGGAGGAGTGCTCCAACTGTCCAGAGGAAGGAGGAGTGCTCCAACTGTCCAGAGGAGGGAGGAGTGCTCCAACTGTCCCGATTAAGGAGGAGTTCTCCAACTGTCCAGAGGAAGGAGGAGTGCTCCAACTGTCCAGAGGAAGGAGGAGTGCTCCAACTGTCCAGAGGAAGGAGGAGTGCTCCAACTGTCCAGAGGAAGGAGGAGTGCTCCAACTGTCCAGAGGAAGGAGGAGTGCTCCAACTGTCCAGATTAAGGAGGAGTGCTCCAACTGTCCAGATTAAGGAGGAGTGCTCCAACTGTCCAGATTAAGGAGGAGTGCTCCAACTGTCCAGAGGAAGGAGGAGTGCTACAACTGTCCAGATTAAGGAGGAGTGCTCCAACTGTCCAGATTAAGGAGGAGTGCTCCAACTGTCCAGAGAAAGCAGGAGTGCTCCAACTGTCCAGAGGAAGGAGGAGTGCTACAACTGTCCAGATTAAGGAGGAGTGCTCCAACTGTCCAGAGGAAGGAGGAGTGCTCCAACTGTCCAGAGGAAGCAGGAGTGCTCCAACTGTCCAGAGGAAGGAGGAGTGCTACAACTGTCCAGAGGAAGGAGGAGTGCTCCAACTGTCCAGAGGAGGGAGGAGTGCTCCAACTGTCCAGAGGAAGGAGGAGTGCTCCAACTGTCCAGAGGAAGCAGGAGTGCTCCAACTGTCCAGAGGAAGGAGGAGTGCTACAACTGTCCAGATTAAGGAGGAGTGCTCCAACTGTCCAGAGGAAGGAGGAGTGCTCCAACTGTCCAGATTAAGGAGGAGTGCTCCAACTGTCCAGAGGAAGGAGGAGTGCTCCAACTGTCCAGAGGAGGGAGGAGTGCTCCAACTGTCCAGATTAAGGAGGAGTGCTCCAACTGTCCAGAGGAAGGAGGAGTGCTCCAACTGTCCAGAGGAGGGAGGAGTGCTCCAACTGTCCAGAGGAAGCAGGAGTGCTCCAACTGTCCAGAGGAGGGAGGAGTGCTCCAACTGTCCAGATTAAGGAGGAGTGCTCCAACTGTCCAGAGGAAGGAGGAGTGCTCCAACTGTCCAGAGAAAGCAGGAGTGCTCCAACTGTCCAGAGGAAGGAGGAGTGCTACAACTGTCCAGAGGAAGCAGGAGTGCTCCAACTGTCCAGAGGAAGGAGGAGTGCTACAACTGTCCAGAGGAAGGAGGAGTGCTCCAACTGTCCAGAGGAGGGAGGAGTGCTCCAACTGTCCAGAGGAAGGAGGAGTGCTCCAACTGTCCAGAGGAAGCAGGAGTGCTCCAACTGTCCAGAGGAAGGAGGAGTGCTACAACTGTCCAGATTAAGGAGGAGTGCTCCAACTGTCCAGAGGAAGGAGGAGTGCTCCAACTGTCCAGATTAAGGAGGAGTGCTCCAACTGTCCAGAGGAAGGAGGAGTGCTCCAACTGTCCAGAGGAGGGAGGAGTGCTCCAACTGTCCAGATTAAGGAGGAGTGCTCCAACTGTCCAGAGGAAGGAGGAGTGCTCCAACTGTCCAGAGGAGGGAGGAGTGCTCCAACTGTCCAGAGGAGGGAGGAGTGCTCCAACTGTCCAGAGGAAGCAGGAGTGCTCCAACTGTCCAGAGGAGGGAGGAGTGCTCCAACTGTCCAGATTAAGGAGGAGTGCTCCAACTGTCCAGAGGAAGGAGGAGTGCTCCAACTGTCCAGAGAAAGCAGGAGTGCTCCAACTGTCCAGAGGAAGGAGGAGTGCTACAACTGTCCAGATTAAGGAGGAGTGCTCCAACTGTCCAGAGGAAGGAGGAGTGCTCCAACTGTCCAGAGGAAGCAGGAGTGCTCCAACTGTCCAGAGGAAGGAGGAGTGCTACAACTGTCCAGAGGAAGGAGGAGTGCTCCAACTGTCCAGAGGAGGGAGGAGTGCTCCAACTGTCCAGATTAAGGAGGAGTGCTCCAACTGTCCAGAGGAAGGAGGAGTGCTCCAACTGTCCAGAGGAGGGAGGAGTGCTCCAACTGTCCAGAGGAGGGAGGAGTGCTCCAACTGTCCAGAGGAAGGAGGAGTGCTCCAACTGTCCAGAGGAGGGAGGAGTGCTCCAACTGTCCAGAGGAGGGAGGAGTGCTCCAACTGTCCAGAGGAAGCAGGAGTGCTCCAACTGTCCAGAGGAGGGAGGAGTGCTCCAACTGTCCAGATTAAGGAGGAGTGCTCCAACTGTCCAGAGGAAGGAGGAGTGCTCCAACTGTCCAGAGAAAGCAGGAGTGCTCCAACTGTCCAGAGGAAGGAGGAGTGCTACAACTGTCCAGATTAAGGAGGAGTGCTCCAACTGTCCAGAGGAAGGAGGAGTGCTCCAACTGTCCAGAGGAAGCAGGAGTGCTCCAACTGTCCAGAGGAAGGAGGAGTGCTACAACTGTCCAGAGGAAGGAGGAGTGCTCCAACTGTCCAGAGGAAGCAGGAGTGCTCCAACTGTCCAGAGGAAGGAGGAGTGCTACAACTGTCCAGATTAAGGAGGAGTGCTCCAACTGTCCAGAGGAAGCAGGAGTGTTCCAACTGTCCAGAGGAGGGAGGAGTGCTCCAACTGTCCAGAGGAGGGAGGAGTGCTCCAACTGTCCAAAGGAGGGAGGAGTGCTCCAACTGTCCAGATTAAGGAGGAGTGCTCCAACTGTCCAGAGGAAGGAGGAGTGCTCCAACTGTCCAGAGGAAGGAGGAGTGCTCCAACTGTCCAGAGGAAGCAGGAGTGCTCCAACTGTCCAGAGGAAGGAGGAGTGCTCCAACTGTCCAGAGGAAGCAGGAGTGCTCCAACTGTCCAGAGGAGGGAGGAGTGCTCCAACCGTCCAGAGGAGGGAGGAGTGCTCCAACTGTCCAGATTAAGGAGGAGTGCTCCAACTGTCCAGAGGAAGGAGGAGTGCTCCAACTGTCCAGAGGAGGGAGGAGTGCTCCAACTGTCCAGAGGAGGGAGGAGTGCTCCAACTGTCCAGAGGAGGGAGGAGTGCTCCAACTGTCCAGAGGAAGCAGGAGTGCTCCAACTGTCCAGAGGAGGGAGGAGTGCTCCAACCGTCCAGAGGAGGGAGGAGTGCTCCAACTGTCCAGATTAAGGAGGAGTGCTCCAACTGTCCAGAGGAAGCAGGAGTGCTCCAACTGTCCAGAGGAAGGAGGAGTGCTACAACTGTCCAGATTAAGGAGGAGTGCTCCAACTGTCCAGAGGAAGGAGGAGTGCTCCAACTGTCCAGAGGAAGCAGGAGTGCTCCAACTGTCCAGAGGAGGGAGGAGTGCTCCAACTGTCCAGAGGAGGGAGGAGTGCTCCAACTGTCCAGAGGAAGCAGGAGTGCTCCAACTGTCCAGAGGAAGCAGGAGTGCTCCAACTGTCCAGAGGAGGGAGGAGTGCTCCAACTGTCCAGAGGAAGCAGGAGTGCTCCAACTGTCCAGAGGAGGGAGGAGTGCTATAACTAGACATCGATCATATAAAATATTCATTATCTCGTGCATTAATACTGAGCCTCACCCGGTATGATGAATACGAAGCTTCTTCACCTTTTGTAGATGACGAACTGGCTGTTCTGGGGGCAGCTTCAGACGAACCGGGATCTTTTCTTTACGAGTCAGAGAAGAGAATGGGTCGTGACTTTAATCCCTACGAGTATCTTTCCGTCATCAAAGACATGAGATTGGCAGTGCAGCAATGCTGCAGAGCTGCCGCCGCTGTTGGTTCTCCAGCAGAGCAGCGACTTCTACTCAGGGTAACAGAGAATATAGTCATGTAATTTCTTCCCAGGCTGCTTGAGAGAGAGAGAGAGAGAGTCATGGGATTGCAACCCATGAAGTGATTTCTGATTTCAATAATATTTCCCTCTATGAATAAGAGTTAAGATGTTTTCAAACTATTCATATTTCTGATAATTAAGAGGAAGTGAGTAATTGTCTATTTAGGCAGCGCGTCTCGGAATGGTATACAGTAATGTGTACGACTCGGAGAGTTTGGTGTCTTTACGGCACCGACTGCGAGTGGTGAACGAGTGCAAACTGCCAAGAGTTGGCATTCCCATCACACACGCGCAGTTAGTAGAATGAACTATGTATGAAAAGTTCACTTTCAATTGAAATCATCGGCTGTTTCAGTTCAGATTTGCTGACATTGTTTAAATTCTTTATAATTCGTCGGTTTTCCGAAATTGTTCATAAAAATGTCATAATTATTCTCAAAGTGTAGAAATGGATAATTCATAAGCTGAATGGTATTGAATGATGTTGAGGCTAGCGGAATTGGGTACGGATCACCTGCTGAATAGACTGGTGGAAGTGGACTATTTCGGACTCACCATACGAATATGCGAATGGGTCGGCGAGAAAGAGGTCCGCTCGTCACCTATACCCGCCTTTTTAGAGAAAGTCTTACTCAAGGATGACAGAGACTGGTGCATTTGAAGCATACAAATGTCAAAAATAGAGTTTTATAAGCTAATTCGAGCGAAATGATGTGAAATATTGAAGTGGCTGCTTTGTTGTTGATTGAAAATCGAAGATTGGCGATAGATTGTATTGATCTGAGAATGGATCGGCTCATCACATCCTCAGTTCATTGATTGAGTTAGTGATTGAAGGGCATCGATCGAGTGTTGTTGTCTTGGCTGAAGAGGCTCATCACATCCTCAGACAAGAAAGACTACGTGGCGGTGGACGCGAGAATTGCAGGACAAATCGCCGATTACCCGCACGTCTCATTTGCTGGTACGATTCTCTTAGAAAGAATTATAGTACGGTATTCATCTGGAAACGAAGCAATTGAAAGTTGTAAAAAAGTTCTGGAATACTGTGTACATATCACTGTGTTGAAAACTTTGACAAGAAATCAAAAAAAGGTATTTGTAGATTTATAGGTGTGAAAATAACAAAACTAATATTAATGTGGTACATCCCATGAATTGAAGTACTATGAATGCGAAATTGAAGAAGGAAAAAAAACTTGTTTCCAAAGATTACGAATTTATGTGTTGACCTATGCAAATGGAACTGTTGAAGAAGCAGCAGAGAAGGCCCTCGAACACGGAAACCAACCACTCGCTCGACTTCTCGTTGCGAGAGAAAAAAACGAGACAAAACAGGTTTGGGCATATTGGTAAAACTACAGTTCAGTATTCTTCTTATTATTTCACGTAGAAGGTTCTGTAGTGAGATAAAAGTGAGTGGGTTTGATGAAAAGAGACACTCTGTTTCTTTCTTCTCAGGTGGAGCTTCTCCTCCGATTCGGTGACGTGACAGAGGCGCTTGGCCGAGCAGCCCGTTCCCAGCAGCCGGCGCTCATTCTCCTCGTCATCCGCCATCTCATCCGCACGGTGCCGAAGCATGAGTACGAGATGCAGATCAGGAAGATTCCTCAGGTCAACTCTCGCTTTAGTTCAGGGGGAAGTAGAACAGTCGATATATACTCGTCAACTCTATGGGATTCAACGAGTTCTCAGTCTACTCTCCGTCTCAATGAACAGGGTAACAGTGGAATTGGGAGATTCAATGGGTATATTCGATTGAGTCTACCTGCATATTAAAAATGGTACCTTTATTAGTTCCATACGGTTGTTTGAAAAAAGGGGTTCGGCTGCAGGCGCAGATCGTTTACCAGGAATACGTGCGGCAGAAAAGTGGCCCACAGATGCTTGCGCTTCTGGAGCAAAGCTGCGACTACGAGAGGAAGATTCTTTATCATCTTGATGACTGCATTGCGCATGCGAGTGGCCCTTTTCAGGTAGAGTGGATACATTGAAGGTGCACTTCTAGGGAGGAGTTCTGAGAGAATATTTTCAATTCTAAGCTACAATCAGCTCCTGAAGCATGTTTTCCTTTCAAGTTATGAATGTTGAGTAGATAGCTGACATTATGAAAGCAGATTTTGAGGTACATTCCTCGTGTTTCTCTTTGTCCTATTTCGTGTTCAATGCCCTGTACCAAAGGCATAAATATTTGTGGAATGCTGCAAGTATGTGTTCCGAGTTGAGAATGAGAAAAGGAGATGACATTGTTTTGACAAGCAAAGGCCGAAAATATTGAGTTCCGAAGATATTCCAAATCCTGCTTGAGAAGGTTCTTAGTGAGAGATGACGTGTAAAAAGGAAAAGAAAGGGTAAATCAGAAACTGTCATCATCATAAGTAACGTTTGAAATTTGTAGAAACGATCATTCGTCAATCTTGAGAGTCGAAAACAATGAGAACCTCTTCGTTTTCATCCCTTAACCTCCAGTTCTCTTCTCATTATTCGGACCCCTCTGCTCTAAAAAACCATATTTTTTAAAATTTTGAACGATTTCAATGTGTTTTTTTTTAATTTAGAAAGATTACTTTGTTAAGCTTTGACTGTATTGATGATGATCCAAAAACCAACCTTTTCCTCGCATTATTTTTTGACACTAAGTCACGAGCACGTATAGTCTTTAAATTTTAAAGTTCATTGTTTTAGGACGAGGAGTGGTCGCAATCTCTTCAAAAAGCAGCCAAAGCTGCAAAGGAACTTCGCGACCCGCAGCTCGAGGAACTCCTGCATGAAGCGGCTTCCCATCCGGGTCTTAACATCAGACAGGTACGTTGGCTGCGAGTCTGAACTCCGAGCTTCTTATTGCTTGGATATATTGTGATAGTGCGTTTTGAAGTCCTTCGGTTGGGGGAAAGATCCATTTGGTCCTTTTCTGTCCATCTTCCCACTGCGTGTTAGTCGAATTGGCCAAAGTTAAGTAGATATGCATTTAAAATAGACAGGAAAAAGTCAACACGGTTTAGTGACTGGATTCGGGTATAAGCGCCATAGAAGTGCATTTTTTGAATCAAAATGAAATTTGAATAGGTTACAGAATTATTTAAAGATTTTTGTGTATTTTTTTCAACGATAGAGGTTAAAACTTATGCATATATAGATCTAATGGCTTTGAATGAAAATTTCAGATTTTTTTCCAGAATTGAATTTAAATTTGTTCTTCAAAAGCAATCGTTCTTTGAAAAAATGAATGAATCAGCTCCCACCCTCCCCCCTCTACAATTGCGCCCCCCTTACATTTACAGACTTTTATGGAAGCTGTAGCGGATCCCGAAGCCGTGCAGAGGATCAGGACGCAGGCAAAGCTGAGCGACAAACAGTCAGACAAACTGTTTTTCAGCTCTTGTTGCAGACAAAGCCTTTCTCTCTCATTTGCTCTCTTCCATCTCAACCTCTTTTTTCACTCTCTTCTCCTTTTCTCTGTTTTTTCTTCATCAATATTTTTCTCTTCAATTCTTCCTTTCTCTCTCTCTCTATCTCTCTTTTTCTTTCTCGGTCTCCCACAATCTCTACTTTCTCTTTATATAAACACAATGCTCCAATATTTTTCTCTTCAGGTTTTGGCACTGGAATGTTGAAGGGCTATCAGCAAAACACAGATGGACCCACCTCAATGAATTTTCCAAGAAGAAGTCGCCGATTGGATACCTGGTTGGGACTTGCCTGAGATTATAGTTGAAGCCATTTGAGGTTTGAGTAAGTATAAATATAAGTAGTAAGTATGTAGTAAGTATAAATATAAGTAGTAAGTATGCCAGGGCAAAAAAGGGCTGTTTTTTCTCTAATTCACGCGAAAGATGTTCACAAAAGGTCTATACGACTAAATGATTAAATTAAAAGGCTGTTGATACTCAGCTTAAAAAATATATCTGATTCAAAAGTATGTGTTTATTTTCTCATTTTGATCGCTCGTTTTGATATTTCGGTTCCTCAACAATGTTTCTTGTTTTCTCAAATCATACCTATGCGAAGAAGTGAGTATTTTATATGACTGCAGCCCTTCGTACGAGCTGCTGTGAAGCACGGCAACAAGGTAGAAGCAGAGAAATATTTCGCGAAGGTGTCCGCGTACCACGAGAAAATCGAAGCTTTTCTAGAAATGGGGTGAGTTGCTAGCAGTATTTCTCTTCGGAGAAGGAAAAAAGGTAGCCATATTCAATATAAATATTTGAGTTTTTTTTTCCTATGGTTTAGTCAATTCAATTCAATTCAATTTAAACGCTTTATCAAGATCAACAAGCCACATCGGGAAATCCTCGAATAAGGGATCTGAGGGTTGAGCGGAGGTTGAGCGAGGCAAGCAGTAGCGATCGAAGTGCTACTCTTCCTCTTCTGTCGCTCATCTGTCGCTTCTGTCTTTAGTCAATTACTTAAACTTAATGCGACATATTCCAGATTCTATTATATATAACCTTAGCAGTTCTGGCCCTTGTTAATTCTCAGTGGAAAAAGTGTCTTGTTAAGGCAGCCAATGCAAGCGGCAAAGTTGGCAGTCGACCGAAAGGACGAGGAAGCGCTCATCAAAATCATCCGAAACAAGCATGTAAATCCAGAAACGCAGAGAGAAATTAATCAATTGAAAGATTTGATGTGATCGTTTTGTCCATTAGGTCATCGGTGATTAGAGTTGTTATTTTTGGCCATTTTCTAAAGTGATTATTGTGGAGATATTGATTCGATAGTTGCCACCTAAAGAGTTCTCAGAGTGACCAAAAGAAGTTTGCCTTACGCGGCAGTTGATCTCTCCGCTTTTTTCTGAATGTAATTCCATTAATTCAAATCGCCTCGAGCTGGCTTTCCGTAGATGTTGTGATACCCCGAAATTGTACACTTAAAATTGTGCAAACAAAATTTATTGATCAACCGCTTAGTGTAGGTCTTAAAACTCCTCAGTGAGAATTTTAACATTCGTTAATTTTCGATTCTTAAAAAAAAACTCATATTAATGTGATTACTTGAGTGCTAAAAGAGAGTTATTTTTGCTGATGTATGCTAGGATGTTTATGTTCTTGTGACGTTTGAAAAAAACGGGAGGTGCACACAAAAAAAGCGTATTAATAGTCATACTTTTGAAAGCATGAAAATGGAACTATATACGTATTCCAAATCGTTCCACACACAAGTTTTACTATTCATACTTTGAAAGTATGAATAGTAATAAAATGTAAGTATGCCGGGATAATTCGAAAGTATGCTGTCTACACAATGAAAGTATGCTAAATATACATGCTTTAAAAGTGTGCTGTCTACAAGAAAGTACAGATATGTATGCTGTTTCTTGGGTTTTCCATTCAAAATTTATCTTTGTTTGTGAATTTCCCGAACGGGGTTCCCGAAAGGCATTTTTAAGGAGAGCGCGTCGCAATCAAAATTTTTTCCCGATGCCTTTCTTCGAGAATGACTTGGTTAAATGATTAACACGATGTGATTTGTATTATGTGTGCTCTTCCCGCATGAAGTAATCGAGATAATAAGTTTATATAGAGCAACCTAAGTCAACCGGGTTTGCAGATTGGATAAGGGCGAAGGAAAGGAGGAAAACAACAAACGGATCTTCTCTCTACCATAATCTTTCTGTCTTTATCATGGATTGTGGAGTTACACTCCTTTCATGACGCAATTGCTTCATGAGCATGCGTGACTAGAAAGAACGACCATCGTGCCTTAGACATAGCAGGAAATCGCATGGGACAATGTGTGCTCGGTTGGTGTATTGGTTAACTCTCTACAAGCCCCGGTTAGGCAGCGGAGGTTCGGTCCCAGCCGAGTGCCACATTTTTGCCCGTGCGATGGATTTCATTTATTAACAAACGGATACTTTCAAAAGTATCACATTCATTCATTGATTGTATGCTCTTTCTAGCATACTTTCATACTTACGCGCAGGCATACTTTCAAATTGTTACTATGTGATGCTGTGATGCGCTCTCCATGTGATGTCACATTCATGACGAATTTACAAATAAATAAATATACATGTACATACAGTACTGCGCAAAATTCTAAAAAAATCGGTTTTTAGTTAATAATTTTTTCCATTTGGCGGCTAGTAATTTAAAATTTTAGCCATTTGTTACTTCAAATCACAAAAAAATTAGGACAAAATCACAAAAATAAGAATACTACATAATAGGTGAACTTCAACCAGAAAACCATTGTATAACATATTACCCGTTTTTGACAAAAAAAATACATTAGATCTGAGACAGATCTAAAGCAAGTTTTTACTTCAGTGAGACGAAAAGTCAAAGCGAAAAGTTCTAATATAGCCTCACAACAAAAAGAAACTGAAAAAAAATTGAATTTCCCGCAAACATTAGAAAATTTGGAATGTGGGTTTCTCTGAGATTGCGAATGTAGAGAGAGCCTTCTGTAATCTTCATTACCTCTTCATATAATTCTCTAGTTAATTAGAAGAATCCTGATTATTAGTGGTTGAAACTTCCATATTGACTATATGATGATTGAGGTGGAATTTAATGCTAACTGACCTGGTTTATCTTGGTGTTCTGCCCAGTGCACGACGAGATCACAGTTGATTTTTATTTATTCACCAAGTTTCTTGACCATAAGCTATCCTTGACCTTCGTAACAATATGCCACAATCAGCTGGTTTCTCTTCAGGCTTCCATTCAATGAATTTGGTGGCCGTTTTCTATCACAAATGCTAATTCCTCATCAGTGAAGCTCAATGGTCGTGTTGTACTCATGATAGCTCAATTCTCAAGCAAATAGGACTATTTGACATTTCCTCGCTCGCTTCAGTTACCCTTTACTATGGTGGCTCATGATGCCACTACTCGACCCCCAGATTCCAGCGGAAAAGCGCTTGAGGCTGCGCAGTCAGGGATAAGGGTAACCGTCGAGAAGTCATTCAGTTTTCTGAAATAAAGTTTTCGGATTCTATCCGCCCGGATTCGTCTAAAATTGTACAGAATCCCGTCCATCATTACGGCATCCGTTCAACTCCACAACATTGCTCTCGTCATGAACGAATAAATGCCAGACGACGATCGGATGCGTCTAAATTGGAAAGGAAATATCATGCCTTTGTTTGCTATGTGCTTGTGTAGTTTCGTTACATGTGCAAAGTATGTCTTTTTTGCATAGCAAGCGAGGCGCCTTCAGAAACCCTCAAAAATGCACATCACATCTAATCAGCATTGTTTGTCCGCCAGAACGCCCTTACTTAATAACGTGAAAACTTTAAGTTTTCAATGGAAATTGATCAACTTTTTTAACAGAACAAGTAAAAAAATATCTCATCTTTCTTGATAATAATTTTCATGATCCAATTATTCAATCAATCGAATACTCAAAGTTTTAAGAACAAGAAAAAATTTGCTTAACCTGCCCTCCAATGTAAAGTTTAGACTTTTTACTTAGTAAAATTGCACCCATTACTATCCATCCATACGTAGAAACTACCAAAAATCTTTTAAGAAAAGGAATTTATACTCAAAAAAGACGTTATTTTGTTTATTTTGTAGAATACTTTACCTCATAAAAAAGGCAGCTTTGTTTGCTATTTTTGTTGAGCTTCAAGTTCTAATAAATGTTCTTCACCTCTTTGTTAGTCGAACAAAACTTTAAATTCTTTGCAGAAATAAAAACTTTTATAGATAATATGTTTTTTTTTCCACACGAGGGTCTTTATGGTTCTGAGATTTTAAAAAAAAGACTTGTAAAAGGTGAACCAAAAAAGGCTGAAAAAAGTGTGAGGTCAATCGAGAGCTTCTGCTATAGAATAACAGTTTATTAAGCCCAAAAATTCCCGCTCGGTGGACTAGCTTTTTCTGAGCGATAGTTCATTCACTTTTGATCTCAACCAGGCTTCACTGCCTTTAAACTGTTTAACCTTGAAATTGAAGATGTAAAAATTGTTCCAATTGTGCTGTTGATTCACTTCGCTTTCAAGTTAGAACGAAATTTCTAATGAGGCGAAACAGCATTAAAAATAGTATTCTGTGTTAGTTTAGTTCTCATTTCTCTCCTCATGTTGAGCGTAGCTCATGATGTCACGCTTTCAATGGTGCCTTTTGTACAAGAAGCACAAACAAAGACTCTTCAAAAAAGGGCAAAGAGAAGCCTCTTGGTTGTGATACCGACAAGAAGTACAGTACAGGAAAGTAAGATAAGACTTTTTTAAAAGACGCCACAGTGGTAATCACTTCTTCTCAGGCATCCTTATCACTACAACACGAAATACGCAATAGAACGACATGTCAAAGAAAAATATAAAGTGTCTCATTAGAAGGATTACACAGTGGGGTTTACTTCAAACTCAAATAATGTACTTCAAGACGGAAAGACAGGCACAACATCAGTTAGGGAATGAACTGGAGGGGCGGGGGGGGGGGGGGTTCGTGCTTGCATTTCAATACCGATACATTTCTTACTGTCTTTTGTGGCTAAAATTTTGTTTCCTTATATTCTTCCAGTTCTCATCTTGTCTTATTAGCAGTTCGTGCAGGTCTGATGAACAAAATTATGACAAATGACCTCAAAAATCTTAAGTTTTTTAATGACTACGTACAGGGAAAGATTTTGAAAAGTTGAAACGTTTTGTTCCGTTAAGACAAAAAGAAGCATTCGCATGGTTATCTGAAAGGTTTAAGTGGTACACTGCACTGAGGAAAACCACGGTGATATTTATTCACTACTCTTTTTTCATAAGCATGGGTTAGGTTTTTGCTCATGATATTGGCCTTGTGTATATTTTTTTGTTTACAAGGGGTATCACATTATACTCCAATACCGAAAATCTTGCTCTGAGGCACTTGAATCATTCTGTGTCTCTTTCCATCTTTTCCTTTCAGCATTTTCTGTTTCCGTTTCAACTCTCTTCTGTTTCATGTGTTTCTTCTCTCCTCTCTTACTTTGCTCCTTTTTCATTTTCATCTATCCTCTTATTGTCTATGTCATTCGAGCTCTTTCTCTCCCCCTCTCTGTAAATTTCTCTCTTTCTCAACGCTCTACTTGTTTTCGCCTCTCTCCCCTCTCGATTAACGCGTTCTCTGCTTCTTCTCTCAAACTCTTTCCTCTCCAGGGCTCTCTCTTAAAGGGCTCTTCTCTCGATTAACGCGTTCTCTGCTTCTTCTCTCAAACTCTTTCCTCTCCAGGGCTCTCTCTTAAAGGGCTCTTGTTACATTGGAGGAAGCGAAAGAATTCGAGAAAAAAGTTGAAGAGTGAAAACACAGGAAAGGGAAACTGAGAGAAAGTGAGTGGAGTAAAAAAATTATTAGAGGAAATTCAGTGGCTGAAAACCAAAACATATCATGCAAGCAACCTTCGGTCTTCTTCACAAATGGTATGGCGAGGGTAGAGAAGGGGCAGGGCGAGGGTAGAGAAGGGGCAGGGCGAGGGTAGAGAAGGGGCAGGATGCGAGAGGATTCATGAGATGAGAAGCTTATAGGCATGCCGAAAAAACGAGTCTTTCTAGATCACATGGATGTCATTTGTTCATTATGAAAACCAGTACTCTCAGGATGCATTAGTTGTAGATCCCAAATTAGAAACGGCTTTTGATTTTTCTCTCTCCCTCTCTCTATCTCTTCAGAATGAAAGTATTTCTTTCAATTAATCTTTTTGCTGTACTCTTTCTCTAAGTGCAAATGTGTTCTTTCTTGTTGCCAATGCGAGGAAAAGTCGGTTGAATTACTGAGGAAGAAGCTCTGAGCAGACCTGGATCCGCCTTTGAAACGATCTTTCCTTTATTCTTATCATTGAACTTTGAACTTTTTATTACGCGAAACAGATGTATCACGTGAAAAATTGATGGTGCTTGATGGGATGTATGTATAAGAAGGGGAAGGGAAGAAAACATGGTTCAAAAAGGCTGAGGAGCTTCTGATGGTAAGTAGGAGCAGAAAAATGGTGAGACGATCATTGATAGCCGTTCGGAATCAGCCATTGGAGAGGAGAGGGATAAGGATGAATGATACGACGAAGGGGTCATAGAGGCTTCATAACAGAGGGGAGAGGTAAGAAGAGCCGCTCCGTAGCAGCCGTTTCTAGAGGAAAGGGAAGGGAAGAATGATTCTTAGGTTTTAAATTCTTATCCGAAGGAAGGGAAGAATAGCATTCTCAGGTTATCCGCAACCGAATCTTCCATGTATCTTAAATGATTACTCAGAAAAGCTAGTATTGCTTGGGAGAGTTCCCTCTAAGCGTATCTGAAACAAAAATTTTGAAACAGTTACGTTTAGATTCATTCTTTAAAATGAGCCTTTCAAAGTCTACACTAGAATATAAAAAGCATCAAACTAATCTTATTCTACTTCTTCTTCTTCCTAGCGTTATTTCAGCTGTAGAGCGAGGTCTGCTGTGTAGATAACACTTCACCACATCATACGATTTGAGGCGTCTTCGGCTATTAGCCCGATAGCCGCCATTTCTTGTTCCATAGTACATATCTCTTAATCTAAGCTTCGGTCTACCTCTTGGTCTTCAACCCTGGTTTTCTATGTTCCAGGCAGACAGTCTGGATTTAATCTGAGTCCGTACTACCTCAGCCTGTACCTCTGAGTTTGTCGGGTACAGGAGCAATTCCTAAACGAACTCTTATGGTTACGTTGCACCCCATGCCTTTTCGGGTGACTCGAAGGCTCCATCTTAACATCTTTATTTCCATTACATGGAGCATCTGCTGGGTCTTTGCTGTTGAAGGAGAGAATTTGAGTCCGTATAGAGCAACTGTTCGGAGGACTGATTTGTAGATCTTACTTTTCAGTCGATCAGGCATGTGTCTCTCGCATAGGATAATATTCGATTCTCTCCAGTTGAGCCATGCTGCGTCAACTGTGGCACTAAAAGCGACTGTTGGGTCCCCGCCTGTGGGTATTTGGGAGCCTAGATACTTGAAGTGCTCGATTTTCCGTGACTCAGTGTTGCGTACTTTTATGGAGCTTGGAAGTGTACTTGAGGTTCCAGCTTCAAGATACTCAGTCTTTAACACATTAAGTCGTAGTCCACACTCGGCGAAGCGATTATTCCAATTTTTACTTGACGGTCGAAATCTTCTCGTATATCGGAGCATAAGACGATGTCGTCGGCACAGAGGAGTTTCTCCGGTGAGTCTCACTGAAGGCCTCTGGATATTTTGTCCGTAACTAGGATGAACAGCAAATGCGAGAGTGTTGATCCTCGATGAACTCCGACAGAGATTCGGAAAGGCTCTGAGTTTCCTGCTGGTGATCTGACGAAGCTTCTCGGGTAAAAACATCATTCGTTTCCGTCTGATGTATTCTTCTGGCAGTAAACGAAAACCATATGAGATTATGTAAGATCCTGTCAAAGGCCTTTTCTAGGTCCAAGTAAACCGATTTCGCCTTCTTTCGGTGTTTAAAAAAAGATATACGCGGACGGCAAAGATGATTGAAATGGTGGTTGACATGCTCCAATCTTCAGTATACTCCAAACGAATCTGTCTACACTTCCATAGAAAAAGAAGAAGAAAAAGAGTGCTCATCCTTTCAAGGCCTTTACTTGCATAGTAGAAGTATCAAACTGTTTTTATTCTATAATGCATCAAAAACCTCGAAACCATCATTAAGCACTCGTTTTTAATCTACGACGATTTTCTTCTTCCTAACCAATAATTTTGAAAAATTTCTTTCTCTAACATTCTCGTCTCGTCTCTTGTTTCTAATATATATTCCTATTTCTCATTCTCTCTCCATCTCTCTCACTCTGTCTCTTTCACTCTCTCTCTTTCTCTATCTCTCTCATTCTCTGCCCTCTTCCCCTTACCATTCGTTCTCTTTCTAATCCCTGCCTTCACATTAACCCTATATCTGAAGTAGTGAGTGAAAGAGTCAGCGAAAGAATAGACCTCTTTTTATTATCCCTTTCTCAGACAAAAATTATTTAAAACTTTCTATAGCTTCCAGAGATTTGTGTAATCTGAGAGAACCATTCAAATGTGTGGAATGGCTGCAGATCTGTGGAATGGCTGCAGATCTGTGGAATGGCTGCAGATCTGTGGAATGGCTGCAGATCTGTGGGATGGCTGCAAATCTGTGGAATGGCTGCAGATCTGTGGAATGGCTGCAGATCTTTGGAATGGCGGCAGATCTGTGGAATGGCTGCAGATCTGTGGAATGGCTGCAGATCTGTTGAATGGCTGCAGATCTGTGGAATTGCTGCAGATCTGTGGAATGGCTGCAGATCTGTGGAATGGCTGCAGATCTGAGGAATGGCTGCAGATCGTAGCCTTCCTACAAGCTCAACTTATTAATATCCTTACTTTGAAAAAATAACGTTTTTCTGTTTTTATCTCTTGCTCAATTTCTTTTTTTTCCAATTTTCTGTTTCACTCTTTCTCTGTTGCTGTATTTTCTCACTCTTCTTTTCTCTGTTGCTGTAAAACAAGTTCTGCTGATCATCTGCCTTCTCGTGTTCTCCTTCTCTCACGATATTTTCTGGTCCCCCCACTCAACTCTTCGCACTTCTCCAGAGTTTTCCCTCCGCGTCCCTGTGGGAAGATAGCTTCTCTTTGTCTTTATTCTCATCTACAAACTTCCATTTTGCCTGTGTCCTTTGATATTTCAGTCTTTTTTCTTTTGATCATTATTCCAAGATTTTTCTCCTTAAATATTTTTTTTCTACATTCGTTGATTCATTCCCTCTCCCTCCCGATCTCTCTCTCTTCTTCTTTTTATTTCTCTTTTTCTTTCTTTCTCTCTCCCTCCCTTTCTCTCGTTCCCTCACTCGTTCTCTCTCTCCCTCTCTCCTCCTCTTTTACTTTCTGTTTCTCTCTTTAGTTTTCTCTTTCTCTTTCTTTCTCTCTCCCTCTCTCTACCTTCTTCATTTTCTCTTTCTCTCTTTCTCTTTTATTTCTCTCTCCCCCTCCATCTCTCTCCTTCTTTCAATTTCTCTTTCTCTGTCTTTCTCTCTCCCACTCTCTCTATCGCGCTCTCTCTCTCTCTCTCTCTCTCTCTCTCTCTCTCTCTCTCTCTCTCTCTCTCTCTCTCTCTCTCTAATTGTATATCTTTTTTTTTCTCTAGTGTCATGATCCTATTTTTCTGAGCAGAAATGTGAACACATATTTATACATTTTTTAGTTATACTGTTTTCCTTCCCATTTTTTAAGTCCTAAACACCAACATCTAAATATTAATTCTATACGTTAAATGCGCCTTGACTTTTTGATCTGAACTTTCTGAGGTATGATATTTTGTTAATCTTTATAGAAAATTTTTTATTTGAATTATTTTCTTATTTGTTCTTTTTTGAGATAAGCTCCTTCAAAAAATTTTTTTATGTAAAACTTTACTTCACTGAAGTTTTCGTGCCAATTTGGTAATGTGGTGTCGTGGGATGAGGATCATCAAAATGACACCATGGTGGGATGAGGATCATCAAAATGACACCATGATGGGATGAGGATCATCAAAATGACACCATGGTGGGATGAGGATCATCAAAATGACACCATGGTGGTATGAGGATCATCAAAATGACACCACAACGATTTTGAAATTCTTAATTTCAAAAAAGCGCTTCACATTATTTAGAAATTTCTTTTTTTTTCATCATAGCACTTAAAGGTATAGTACTAAGACATACTTTTGGGGAATAAAACATTCAGAAAACATTTTTTAGGATAGTAATTTTCCGGTACACTGCCATTCGCATAGTTTATTCAAAACTATTTCATTTATTCATATTTAATATCTCAGTTGTTCAATTTAAGCAGAAAGCGCCGTTATTCATACAATTTAACACAATACTACTTTTATTCATGTTCCCATTGAAGTACGAGCGATAAAGATGAACGTAGAGATACGAAAACCATACATTTTCGAGATGCCCAAATTCTGCTAGAAGCCGAACTTAACCATCCTCGTGAGTGAAGGAATAAGGTTAGATGTATGAAAACCAGGATTGTTTTTCCGGTCAGCAAGCCAACTAAACCCGCGCTAATCAGAAAAAAATTGATCAGTTAAACCAAACATTGGTTTTTTCTCTTCAAAGTTCTATCTTTTAAACAGCAAATGAAATTCAATTAGAACCTTAATGGGACTGGAACAACGCTGCCTTGACTGGCCGTCGACCGCCTTCCTTTTTGAGCCTAATGCTGCTGCTAAGTTTTGAACTTCTTGAAATCAAAAACCATAATGCCATAAAAAAATTGCACTAGATAGATTTTATTCCTTGCCAATAGATCTTGAATATATACAAAGGAGGACTATCGCATGTGCGAGTTCAGTTATACCACATAAAAAGGACGGTGTTTTCTATGACGAGCAGGAGTTGATTTGATGCGGGATCTTGGGAGCCTACACGAGTTCTTAAGAAATTAGAATAGAAGGAGCAGAAGGACGAGGAGTCGAAAACTAGAGTAGAGGGAAGTGAAGTCATGATGTGGAGGGGAGGGGAACGATGGTTTCACGGGGAAATGAAGAAAGAGAGAGGAGCAGATGCGACCATCTCGAGGGCATGGAAAGAGAAAGAATGAGGACAGGGAAAGAGAAAGAATGGCTCCAAGCATAAATTGCTAAAATATTTTCAGAGTGAAGAGAAATTTTCGATTTGAAGAAAACACTACTACAAAAAATAAATAAAACGCAGCTTCTTTTATTCCCTGACTCGTGTGAAACTGAATAATGTAATCAAATCTGAATTAGTGTTCATTTTCGGGCTTCTCGGTTGATGATAAGATCCAACTTCCTGATCTTATGAGGCACTGTTGAAAAATAAAAATGAACATCAAGAATCAACTAAAATGAATCAATCAATCAGACCTTCAAACCAAGCTATATAAGTGTTTCCTGATTCAATAAAATACTTATTGCATATCACAATAGTAGTTCCACTTCATCCTTGTCTGCCTCCTAGATAAAATCTCTGTCTTTCTATCTTATTCTTAATTACTCTCTTTTTTCTCTCTTTCCAGTCTTCCTCTCTCTTTCTCTGATTCTATTCCACATAAGCATGCTTTCTTAACGCTTCTCAATCCAAACACAAAACTTCTGAAAGAGTTTGGCTATGAATGTTTACTTTGTCATTTGTCTTTGCTTTCTCTCTTTCTGTCTTGGTCTCTCACCCTCTCTTCTCTTTCTTTATTTATCGCTTTCTTCTCCGTTCTCTTTCTTTCTTCGTTACTATATCGTTCTGAAGTTTTCTCTTGGTAACCCGTCTCTTTCATCTCTCTATCTCTCCTTTTCTGTTTTGATGTATTATTCCACTGACCATTCCCTCCGGCCCAATGTTTGTATACCTTTTTCTGATGGCGTGACTTGAATCTGTTGAGTACTTTCCATACATGACTTTGCTTTGAACGGTATTTGGGTTCGAAGGATTCCCGTTCTTTATCGAAGACTCACGTTTCCCTTCTTTTGTAACTTACAGGCCAACACAGAATAAGTGAAAGAGATTTCGAAAGAAAGAGTAAAGTTAGAAAAGGAGAGAACAAATACTTAGAGAAAACTTCACAGAAGTTCAAATTCAGAACAAATGTCTGTTTGGAACTCTCTTCCATTTGATGTTATCAACGAAGCTAGTAGCCTTAAATTTAGAAATCAACTCACTTCGTTGCCTTTGAATGTGATTGTGCCAGTTAGTCTTATTTCTGATACTTAATTAAAATTCGTAATTTTTCAACAGTATCACAGCCCCCTTTTTTATCTTCCCCTTTACACACCGCCACTAAGCTTTATGTGTAATGTAGTCCATGCATACCTCTGTTTATATGTAATTTGCTTTTGTCTTAAATACCTACATGCTTGGAATAAAGAATGAATGAATGAATGAATTTTAGATCATTTGAGACTTAATTTGTTGTTCAACCGCTGAAACAACCACGAATAAATATTGCTTTAAATAGTAATACTTTGGCCGAGTTTTGGAATTGTCCTCTGAAATGATAGATAGAGATGATCAAATATTTACAGTTTTATATACTAGTCCATTATGTGTTTGAGCCCTGATTTATACAACAAAAAATAAAGTAACAAGACTTCTTTCAAAATATAAGACTAAAACATCGCTTTTTTATAACTTAAATAGGAAAAATCAAGACCTTGTTTTTTGTAGTATTATGTCACTTCATAGTAGCAAGAAATTTTTTATTTCTCTTTATAACATGCGCGATTGAACTAAATAGCTTCTTTTTTCCCGATTGAGAGAGACAAGCTGTCAGTCATGATTTGTTGATTTCGTTTATTTGGGGTTATGCCAAATGCTCGTCAAGGAACCAGCTAACATAACAGCTTGGCCCATTAGTTGGACCATTTCTTGAGATTTAGAAAGAACCTTTTTAACAGAGCTTTTTCTAAGCGTTCTTGATTAATAAATCAGCGATTTCCTTGAGACAGTTTTTTGTTATTGTTAAAATCATGTGTTTTCACGATTCTTGTCCGATTTTGATGAAGAGTTTCATAAATTTCTTGGGCCTTCCATGCACGTTCGTTACCGATAAATGTGATATAAAACTAAAGATGAGAGCTTCAGGGAAATTTTTTTATTAAAAGAAGAGAGGAGATTAAAAGAGGAATTATCATACAAAGAGTTGAATTTCTTTTCCTATCTTTCTTGTATAACAAATGAGCATTAGCGTTTTTGTTTCTGCATCGTTTTTGATGTCGCAGTAAATGCATTTGTATTTTATGTGTAATCCATAACGAAAAACTTTCGTTTTATGATTTTCTAAATAGATAAAATGGTATTTTTTAATTGGTTTATCGCCTTGCAAGCATCCTCGGTTTCTACAAATGCTCTTTATTTCTGCCCATAACTTCTTTCTCCCTATAAGAATTGTGCTTATGTAGTGTTTCCCTGTCGCCTATCGAATGCGGGTTCTCTTATCACTTTGGCCCAGTCATTCTCATTCTGCCTCTTCCTTAAGCACTCTCGTTTCATAGCTGATAGGCCTCTCTTTATCCCTCTGAATTATTCTTGCTCGTTTATTTTGCATTTTTACCCTTGCCTTCTTTGCTTACCATTTTCATATTTCGCTTTATTCTGCTATGCTTCTTCATGAATACCCTCTTCTTTCGACGTGACTTGAGTCCTGTATCCTTTTCTTATCTATCTCATTTTTATGCTTCCCTCGTTCATTCCGCTTCACGAATTACTACCACAAAAAAGCGGTTGCACTCGATTAAAACTTTCTAAACTGATTCCAACGTATAAAAAATGTATTTAGATAGTAAATCTTCAAATTCTAAGTTACACATTTTAAAGGCAGTGACGCCTGGTTAAGATGACAAATGATTGAACTATCGCACAGAAAAAAGCTAGTCCGCCGGGCGGGATCGAACCCAGACCATCTCGACTCAAACCGGGAGCGCGTGTTACCATTACACCACGGGGATTTTCCGTGCGATAGTGTTATATGAAAGGCTCATATGCCTTGTTCTCTTAGTCACGCATGCTTATCAAGCGATTGCGTCATGAATGGAGCGTAACTCCAGAGTTTTAGTTCAATCATATTTAGATAGTCATGCATTCGGGAACGTTTTTTTGAGAAGGGTACAAATGTCTTTGGCTCAAGGACCGTATGAAAGGCCTGCATTTCCTTTTCATTACTCGATTACTATCGCAGTTGACTTGCAGTTTGCCGCAAGTGTAGGCCTGATGGAGCGGTAAAACGAGCGGTCTCTCACGCTCTATACACATACATATATAGTAACGTGCAAAACTCTATTTTTTAAAAAAAAATAATTTTTGAACATAACTTCGCAAATCGTGAACTTATTGACTTGATATTTTCAAATTTTTGAGTTTTCAGTGGAAGTATATGCTTCAGCTATAGAAAAATATGTTTTTTCTTCATAAACCAAACTCATTCGGACCAAAACTCGAATTTTTCAATTTTTACAATGTTGACGGAAAATTCATTTTTTTTCATTTGTTTTTTTTTTCTTTCGTTATTTGTATTAGAGTTTTTTTATTCTTTAAATGACTTGTCCCATTCAAATTAAAAACGTGCTTCAGATTTGTTTCAGATCGAGTGTAAGTTTTGTCAAATAAGATTAATATGTTATATGTATAATTGATTTCTGGTTCTTGAGTTTTTATTACGCGGAGTCTTTCAAAACATCACATTGAAACTTATACTTACCATTGTGCAAAATTATATCAAACTTGGTTTTTCGTTGATAAATTTTCCTATTTTGCATCCAGTAGTTAGAAAATTTCGACCGATTATGTGTTTTAAGATCACAAAAAATTGCGACCGAAATCCCGAGAATAGGAAAACTAATAAGTAAACTGCAACCAGAATACTTTTGTATAAGATATTACCTACAACTGACAATAAACTTAAACTCAATCTGAAACATATTTTTCCCAGTAGAATTATGCACGGTACTGTATATTTGTATGTAAATATAATAACTAACACATAGAAGTCTACCTGAAATGGAAACATATTTTGGTGTGCGTCTACAGTTTTTACCAGTGTCAACTACTCTGAAACTATCTTCTGATAAGCTTTTTTTTAACGTTTGCCATTTTCTCACTTCACGAAGTACTTGAAACCACAGATTCGGTTTCATATTCATATTAAAACAAGAGGTGAGCTGTTTTTGAAGAAGTTTTATCTCTTCCATTCATTCTCAACCGTGCTATCTATTTTCACTTTCGTTTTCTTCTCTTCGTCTTTCTTAGTACTGTAGTCCTTCTTTCTTCCTTCGTATCTTTTGCTACTATTATTCATCCAACTATCCTACCATCATAAATCTTTGTTCTTCCCGTACTGTGCTATTCTCTCACTTTCTCTTTTTTATCTCTGATTTCTCAGTTTCTCTTAGAAGCAAAATATTCTCCTCTCCTTATATCTTTTACTCTTTTTCCAGTCCCCTCAGACATGAAACGTCTTCAGATCCTTTCAGCTTCCGCTTTACATTTTCCGCTTCTTTTGTTTCACATGATTTGGGTTTTTATCACTAGAAACTAACCGATTATAGGGGAACCTCTCGGATACAAAATTAGTGCGCCAGACTTTGAGTGGACAGGGAAACATCACGGATAACCAGGGGATAGAGCGAGATGCATACGAAAAGTCAAGACAAAGAAAGTGTTTGAAGAATAGAAAGAACCCGCCAGGATCGAGTGAGGAGGGGCGGACGATGAGAGGGAAAAGAGCCCTCTTTTCCTCTCCTACTCTTTCCCCGCTTACTTCCCAACACCCCCCAATGTGTTTCGATGCGCATGTTTCAATGGATAGAACATGGATTGTAAAGTGGCCTATCCAACTCTTTACTTCTGTGTCGTAATCTCTCTCTCTCTCTCTCTTTCTTTCTCTCATTCTCTCTCTCTCTCTCTCTCTCTCTTTCTTTCTCTCATTCTCTCTCTCCCTCTCCTTTCTAAATTCGCACTTTTTATTCAATCATTTCATCTTTTAACCTTTCTCTGACTGCTTTTCTCTTTTTCTCTCTCACACATTTTCTCCCTCTCTTTCTCTCTCATTCTCTCTTCCCTCATCCGCTTCTCTACTTCCCTGCGCCTCTCTCGGTTTTAACACAGGTGTTTTCTTACTCCTTCACTTCGCACGAGAAAAAGTCGCCTGAAGGCTATCCTGTTCAGAACACTTCCGTGGAGGGTCCAGGGGAAGATAGCGGAGAAAGAATGGGCAAAGAGAGGAGAGGGAAATAAATGATAGAAGGTAGAAACATTGTATAGCGAGAAGAGAATACTCAGCGAAGAAAAGAGATCTTGAGTAGAAACACTCTTGACTTTCCTGTAAGCTCACCTCTAGGCACGATAGTGTCTTTGTGCACAGTACACGATGATCAAGAGCGCCCAGTGTATGTATGAGTTGCATGTGAAGTGTCTCTTTTTTTGTTTTGTGAACATATTCGATTCTATGCAATTTTCTAATTGAGTCTCAAATTTCTGTGCGAAATGTGTGCTCTGCCCGTTTATAGCTTTAACTCACGAGCCTCGCTTTGTTTTCACATCAATAACAGATAAAATCTGCCGATTGAAGTTGAATAATAAAGAAATGATAACTTTATCCAGATACTCAGTGAAGACTATTATCAAAATATGTTCATTAAGTTGAAATTCACGAAAGTATAAAAAAATTCCCTTTTTTGAGAGATCCAAAAAAATTCACAGTTTGCTTTTGTCGATTCATAGATTGATAACTTCTTGCTAAAATGATTGATAACACAAAATGATTCAACAAAAAAAGCAAAAGCGCAAACGAGCCCTGTTTTATTTATAATTGTTTGCTTGAAGGATTCATCAATACTTTCATAAAAACAAAGAGGTCAATTTTCCAGATCAGTACTCGCCTGTTTAATCCACTGAATGGAGCGATCTCTTGTTTCAATACTCTGTCTAAAAAAAAAGCGAAAATATAAGCAATCTTCATTGTCTTTGACTCGTACTCATAAGTGTTGGTTTAAATACCTCTCTTGATCACTCTTTTCCACTCAAAGTTCATTTAACACATCACACTCATCTAATCTCACAATTTCTTAGAATTTTATTACTTAACAGATATTCTCGCACTCAGACAACGTGTATTGCTCGATGCATTAATATCTAGAGCTCTCTGACATTACTCAAAATATGTTGCACTCAGTTCGAAACGGGGGGCTTTTTCAATTCGAATTTTGTCACACTAGTTCAGCAATTACAAGAACTGTTCAAGTGTGAACTTTTACTCCCATGATTACTTAAACATTTTCTCATGTTTAACTATTCCATTAAACTCGCAAATGTGTTCAAATCCCCTTTATTGAGTCTACAAGAAATGAGTAAATTGAATCTACCCATGTACAATCGAAAGAAGTAATCTTTCGGAAGTCGAAACGTTTCATTTTTTCTGTCTGAAGAGCAGAGGTTTCTAATATGTTTTATAGACGATTTCTCTTTGTTCTGCTTCGAAGAATTGAATGAAAAATCATGTAGAGAGTTATTAGATGCCTTTGTAGTTCTTCTATAAGATTGATCATTCATTTGGTCTTTTATCTTTCTCTAATTTTTTTGTTGTTGTTTGTTTTAAAGATTTTTAAAAGATTTTTTAGATCACACATAAGTTAATTAATAAAACCTTGTGAAGAAAAAAGTGAGAGACATGAAGATGAGGAGCAGTAAGAAGGTTAACAAAGGTAGACAGAAAAAAATGAGAGCTTCACCTTTCATAGATAAAAAAATATTTTTTAAAAAAAGAAAGTTGAGATATGAAAACAAACATTAAAAAAAGAAAGAACAAAATTAGAGAAAAAGAGAAGACCAAATGAATGAGCAATCTCAAAAAAGAACTACAAAGGTTTTTTTTCCCTAGAATTGGAGAACGCTTAGAACACTTAAGCGAGACAAAACAACATAAGTATGACCGAATGAGATGCTCCACGAAAAAGAAAACCATTTTTTAAATTCTTTTTCGTTGTAACTTCACTGCTTATAGTCTGTCTCTCTTCCTCTCGTTCTCTTTCTCTCTCTCTTACTCTCTCCCTCTCTCTCTCCTCTTCTACAATCTTTCTCTTTCTCTCTCTCTTTCTCTCTCCCTCTCTCTCTCCTCTTCTACAATCTTTCTCTTTTTTCGGTGTTTCTTTTTCACTGCGTTCTCATCAAAAAGTGCTAAGAATCTCAAGCAAAACCAGCCTGTGAACGACCCATAACATAAGGTGGACGAGAAGGCAAAAGCATCTTTGCATTCAGTTTGCCTCCTCTCTCCTTAAACTTTTAGTCATACGCGATCGCTTCTGCAAACTGTCTCATCTCCTGCACACGCACACAGAACCATAATAACTAGAGAGAATAATCAGCCATGGGCTTCTCCTTCTCCTTTTCCGTCTCTTTCTCTCCTGATATAATGCCTATCTTCTCCATCTCGATGCCTCTAATTTCTGACCTTCTCTATTCCTTTTCATTCCTTGCTATCCTCTTTCCGTGTGTTATGCCTTCGCATCCTGTTATGATTTACTTGAATAAATCAAATTTGGGAGCAGAAGAAATAAAAAAACCATAAGTACATTTTTCCTCGTGCAGCATAAATGTTTGTATTTACTTCTTGATTACTTCTCAGTTTTTTGCTTGATTCTGCGCTATTTCTGTTCTTTTTTAATTTGTTAACTTTTTTCAATGTCGTACCTAGAAATGAATCACTGCGCTTCATACAATGCCAAGCAATTCTATTCTCATTCATGTATCCAGTCTACTACGTGTGAAAGAAGCGTAAGACTGTAGAAAATGGCTCTGAGGAATACAGATCATGGTGATTTACTACATATAATAATAATAATAAAGTTTATGAATCATAAAGTACTTGCTAATTGACTTCCTTAATTGCTTTCAAGCTTGGTTATTTCCCCTCAATACATTATTGAAGGAAAAAATGTCTCAGAAAGAAAAAATATTAGGTGGTTTTTAGAAAAGCATTCACGGGGAAATTAGGGCTGTGAGAAGAGAGAAGTACAGCATCAGGTTCTAGCGACACCTAAACAGCTTGGAAATGTTTGAGATACAATGGAGCGTGTGCTCTTTATTCATTCATATGAAACTGGTCGAGAAAGAAGGGAAAATTATATTGTAATGAGGAAGAAAATACTTGCGGTTTTTCATGATTCCCTAGAACTTCTTGTTATGTAACTAAGTTTCTTTCATTGACTTTTTCCCGCCATCCCATCAGAAACAAACATCTGAGGCTTGCAATTAAAAATGTTTTTTTTTATAATTTAAACATTCTTTCTCAATTGTGTTAATATTTCATCTCGTTTTATGGTAAGCCATCATTTTTCGTACTCAGAAACAAATTTCTCTCACAGTTCCAGGTTTTTTATCATTGCCTCCTGAGAAAAAAGTCTCGTGATCACGTAATAATCTTTGTTTGTACTCGAAATGAATTCTGAATGCTCTTATGCCTTTTTGCAGGTTACTTTTTTTTAGAGAATAGGCTCCAATTCGGGAACATAGCAACTACAATAGCAAAAGCTGGCTTCTTCAAAAGTGAAGAGTAGTAGCCTTCTCGGCTCACTCTTCGGAAAAAAGGTTTACCTACAGAACGAAGTTCATTCCATTCTTTTCAGGGTTTTCGAGAGCATTTTCTGTGTAACAGAATAGCACCAGTCCCTCTCCGTCTCATTTATAGTCCCTCGTCGTCTTATTTACAACTCTCAACCAGCCACAGGCTACAAATCTTAAGACTGCCCAATTGCTTAGGCGTGCCTAATGTTTTAAAAAAACTATCCTACTTTTATCCGCACAGAGCTCTCAGCCAATCCAGTTCAAATATTTTTATTTTTCAAGTTCATAAACTTTTAAAAATTCTAAAAAAAGGTGAACCAAAACCGTAAAACCTTGATCAGAATCTCTACTCAAAGAAGTGCCCAATTTAAGAAATATTTGATATAAACATGATGGAAAATTTCTTTTTTTTTGTTACTTGAAACAATGCCGATTTTTCTGCAGAAAAACAGCTCGAAGTCGGCCATTAATGAAGAATGCGACAGAGAAGAACAAACGTCAGTTTTCCATTGTTTAAGCTTTCTTTTCGTTGCTGCTTGGGTTTTCTGGTTGTGATGCTTTCTGCGGGTGAATGTCAAACTACCGCGAAATCTTAGTAATGATGTGGAAAATCTAGATGGAAATTATTATAGTAGCTTAGGAAGTCCAAATTAGAGATGAAACGAGAGAGAGGGGAAATTCGAAAGGGCGATGGTAGGAGAGAAAGAGAGAGAGAGAGATAGAGAGAGAGTGAGTGAGAGAGGGAGAGAGAGACAGGGGGAGAAAGAAAGTGAGTGAGAGAGAGAGAGAGAAACTTCCGGAATGGTGAAGTATTAGCAAGAAGACGTTTAAAATAACCGAAGTGTGTGAAATCAATGGCGAATTGAATATTGTTCGACCTTTATTCTCTGTCCACACAACCCTCACTGTTAGTTCACACTCTCCTATTTCATCTTTCATGTCTCTCTTTCTCTCTCTCTCTCTCTCTCTCTCTCTCTCTCTCTCTCTCTCTCTCTATCTCTCTATCTCTTTATTAACTGCCGCTATCTTTTTCTCTTTATCATTTTTCTCTGTCTATTTTTTCTGTTCTCTGGTTTTCCGTAATTTTGACACCTTTATGCTTTGGTCTTTCTGATTTTTTGTTTCTGAAACTTCTCTACCTTTTCTTTTTTTCTACGACTACGAATCAGGGCTGTACGAAAAAAGTCTCTTTAAAATGTTTAACTTAACTGTTCATTACGTGACATACATGCATCACATGGGCGTAATCGAGTTTTTAGAGAGAAGAACTAAGTAAGAAGCAGGGGACAAAGGAGTTAGTCGAAATATCTTCATTGTAGTCATTCCTGGATGTCAACAGAACAAATTCATGCGATTTATTGAGTTTCTCTCTCAGGTATTGTAGTGAATATTGGAAGAACGCTTGAAGTCTAGAGACACGAGGGAAGAAGCCCATGTCGCAGCGAGTAAAGAAAGGGAAAGAGTCGAAATTTTTTTGCGACATGTTTTTTTCCACTTCAAAAGTCGAAAAAACCGATAAAAATTTGAAAAATCGGAATTTTTTAGTTTTATCCGTTTTTAACTTTTTGAAAATCTTGAAGGGTAATTTCGTGATGCTTCTCAAAATTTTCATTTTTCCCTCAAATAAAATTAGTTTAAATCATACATACCTCAAAGTTGAGTAGTTACACCCAGCAGACGTATAATGACACAATTAGACGTGAAATCAGAAAAATTATAGTTATTCGTAGAATAATGCTCAGTGAAGGTTGAATGGAATATATCACTACTTTTATTGTTTTGTTTCCCTCACCTGGGCAAATGAGGGCGATGTTCTGATTGAGAAACAACAGCTGGGAAAATTCGAATCAGATAGACTTTTCCGGTGAGTATATACTCTGGGCTGCGCTAAAACATCTCTCGTAATCAGTACAACTAGCAGGACGAACCAAGTATTTTATGTGATCAATGTTTTATTTGATCAACAATCGATTGATCAATATTTGATCATCAAATTTTATTTGAAGCCTCTTTAACCCTCACACCTAATAGTATTTCTTCTCAGAAAACCCTATTATGCTATATCATACATTGTGTGATAAAACAATTCAATTGATTTAAAAAAAATTTCCTAACTGCCGGGTTTTTTTTATGGGAAAAGTGTATTATTCAACAATAAAAAGTGACTCAAGTTGACACCTCTCGAAAGTCATCAAAACGCACAAGCAAAAACATGTCTTTTAATAACTTAAACTATGTTACTCAAAAGCACTAAAACATGTGCCAGGTAGTTCTCACGAAAAAAAATCGCATTTTGACCAAATTTGAATTTGTTTTCGGGTTCTTTTTCGAAAATTATTCTAACGGTCGAGAGAAATTTGTTTTTTTTTTTGACTTTTTGTTTTCGAAAAGTTGAAAAACCCGAAAACGAAGAATGAACGGCCCTGATCCGAATACCCTTTTCAACTTTGGAATCAAAGTTATGTATTTATTAATCTAAATATCTATTCCTCTAACTTGTTTTCATTTCATCTATCTTTTTTTTTCCTTTTTCTCATTCGCTTCTTTTCTCTTTTTTATCCAAACCTATGCATGTCTCTCTTCTTGTTGGTCGAAAGTTTTGGTGAATTAAATACGCTGAATGTCTTTTTTTTATACGTAGTCTGGTTTTATGCTTACTTTTTTTGTCCGAGTTCTTTTTTTAGAATTTTCCGTTGCTAAATTTCTACTTCTTCTTCACTTGTGGATTCGAAGCTATTTTTCCTGACGTCTCCTTCTTCTTTTTTTTCTTCACTCTTTTTTCTTTGTTTCTACTACTCTCTTTTACTCTCCAATTATCCCCCTCAAAAACTCTGAACACCAATATAGGCTAAGCTTGTTTATGTTCCCAGTAGACTCCGCCTATTCCTATTCCTTCTTCTGTGTTCTATTTTTCATAGCGGGCCGTTTCAGCTAACTAAAGTGACATTCTGGCAGTTCCTTGTGGTTAGTGAGCAGGAAACGACGCTGCTAATCACATCCCACGAGGAGCTCCTTGTCATCTTTCATTTCTGCTTTCCTCTAAAGGGGAACTTTCATAGAAGAAACTAGTTTCTTTCTCCTTCCCTTGTCAACCATTTTTTCTCAGCATGCCACTGTTTCATGGAAAAGAGAAGTATTTATAGGAAGAAGAAAAACCTTCGAAAACTTATTCGGTCCATTTGTTACAGTTCAGAATTCCGTTATCAAGTTATAGATCAGCTCTAGGGAATATAAAGATCTTTATAACAAATAGTTAACAAGTTTTCTCTCACAGTATGCAACTTTAAATGTGAGTGTCGGCACTTTTTTGCGTTTAACCACCCCTCCTACCAGATGGGTCATACGTCTGACTTATTTACATTTACAAAAAAAATTTTTACATTAAAAAAATTATTTTTACATATAAAAATATTTTTACATATAAAAATACTTTTACATTAAAAACGCTTAGGCTTAGAAAAAGTTTACGCTGACGAGGCCGTACGGCTTAGGCTAACGAGACCGTATAAAAAATGCCACTCTCATCTGACCCATTGAACCTCTGGTATTGGGGGGGGGGGGGTGGGTAAACGCAAAAAGTGCCTGAGTGTCAATAAAACAGATCATAAGTTTTCAAAAAAACAAGACAACTGCTATAAAAAAAACAAGACAACACACTACGACAATTTTTGAACTAAGTGCTCTAAAAATCGAGAGACCGCATTATCAAAAAAATTTCAATCACATAGTTCTAAATAAAATACGCAGAATGTTCATATGTATAAGAGAATGCAAGCCTTGTCCGAAAAGCAAATGATTCTATGTATAAACTTTTATTATTTAATGATACCAATGATTTTTTTCTTTTTATGTCTCAATTTTTTTAATTGTCGAGAACTACCGATCGATAAATTTATCCCTCGCTTAGTCTCGTGAACATTTATGTATGTATTGTCGAGAACTACCGATCGATAAATTTATCCCTCGCTTAGTCTCGTGAACATTTATGTATGTATTGTCGAGAACTACCGATCGATAAATTTATCCCTCGCTTAGTCTCGTGAACATTTATGTATGTATTGTCGAGAACTACCGATCGATAAATTTATCCCTCGCTTAGTCTCGTGAACATTTATGTATGTATTGTCGAGAACTACCGATCGATAAATTTATCCCTCGCTTAGTCTCGTGAACATTTATGTATGTATTGTCGAGAACTACCGATCGATAAATTTATCCCTCGCTTAGTCTCGTGAACATTTATGTATGTACGCACATTTTTACAAATATTATAGTCTTTTTGGTATTTTGAGCATCTCTTGCTTTCTCTCTCGAAAATCTTTTCCGCTTGCAGATTCAATTGTAACTCTTTATTTGTTAATCCCTTTCTGTTTCTTCAAGCTCTCTTTAAACTTCTTCGTTAGCTTCAACTCTTTCTGAGTGCCCCGCCCCTCTGCAACCATTTGATCTATAACTGAACCAAACTTTTGCCAAATTTCGGCTGGTATTGAATATCTTCTTCAGCAGAACGAGGTCGATGAAATGAGCTAATTGGACAGAAAAAGAGTAGAAAGTAGGAAAAGAGGGATTTATGGGAATAAAAAAGGGGAAGGAAATGAGTGCGAGAAGGGCTTAGAGAAAGGTAAGATAGACAACAATTTGAGAGAGGAAAAAATGAGAATAAATAGAATAATAAAAGAAGTTAGGCAAAATAGGTGAAATACAAAAATAAGAGGAAAAGTAAGAGAGAAAAAGAGGGGAAAGAGTGAATGAAAGACAGAGAGCGAAAACGAGAGAGTGGAAGAGATAGAAAGAAAGAGAGGGAAAGAGAGGGGAAAGACTGATAGAGGAAGGGAGATTATTGGAAGGAGACGGCAAGAGAAAGATAGAGAGGGAAAGAATGAAAGAGTAAGAGAAAGTGAGACAGTAGAGAACAGGAGATTGAGGTCGAACTAGATCCACACAGATCGAAATAGAGAAAAGTTCAACTATGAACTTGATCCATCTCGACTACTATTTGTTTAACCAGAAGTTTCATTGTTCATTTCGGCGCTCATGATATCAAAAAAGATGCAAGAGACGAAAGGAGCCACTGGCGATCTTAGAAAGATGGGGAAGCTCTCCATTGAGCGCCTTCGGAAACAGTCACAAGTGCTGAATTCCATGTACTTACATAGTGAAACATGAAGAAACGTTGAAACTATTTTCATTTCTAGTGTGAGAATTTTTTGGATTTGGTTTTCTTGCTATCAATACTAATTTTAAAAATATTCATTTTTCTTTTCTTTTCTCTGAATGCATTGCCATAGTCGTCTAAAACAATCACAGTTTTACAGAGAATCGAAGAAATCACCGAACGCTATAAAAGAACGCAAAGAAAACTCCTCCAAGGGAGAGAAGGTTTGAACTTTCTGAATGGAATCCTCTTTGACACACTTTCAACTTTTTATGGGAGAGTTACAGGTGCATGCTTGTAATATTTCTTTTTGTCATCATCCTGTACGTTTCAACATAGAAATCCGACGAGGATAAATTTGTCTAATTCGTATGCCTTGTGATGTTTCCTCACCTGGACGGGAATCGTGTATCTTCGAAGGTCATTAACAGGTCAATGGTAGATCATTGAATCCTAAAAGGCTTATACATCTTTGAAGTCTCTGGTTCTGGTAAACCGTTTTGTAATACATCGTTCGAAGAGCCTTGAAAAAACATTCAAAAACTTTAATCCCCTTGAAACTAGAACAATACGTACAAATATTCTGCGTCACAAACCGATAGACAATCAATAAAGTTTTCATTTGAGCTCTGAGAGCTCAGAAGAGACTCTGCAATAATTTCAAATCGACTTAGACTCTTCAAGGCTTCCAGCAGAGTTTTACTATGTGTGTTGATTGAATCGAGTGCTAACTTGCAGGGATCTGCTCCTGAAATTACAGTGACCCTTCCTGAGAAGTCATACAACGGCAACATCGGGATCGGTAAGAACAGATCCAATAGGATTTTTTACTAATAGTTACGCGATTCAAAAAAGTTTTTTATCATTAAAAATTCCTATTTCTCTTCTTTTAATTTTTTTTGCTGTTCGATCTGTTAGGCTTTCCTTCTAGCTTAGTTTTTTTTACAGTTTAAAAATTGTCAAAATTGTTCAAGTTTTTTGATTCAACAATGTTGTGTTTTATCAATTTTTTCCACGCCCGTTTGATTCCGATTACTTCGCAAACTTACACAGTGAAAGAACGAGCGTTCAGAGCCTGCGAAAACACACAAAGACTCGCGGAAGAAGAAAAAGAAGCCGGCGCCCCCACCTCCACGCACGGAAGATCACTCCGGAAGCGGTGCCTTCCTTCATTCGAAGCCGGCGCCCCCACCTCCACGCACGGAAGATCACTCCGGAAGCGGTGCCTTCCTTCATTCGTATCAACTAACAAATGAATAATTGATACCATTCAAGCCTCAATTTATTTTAGCTTTTCTTTTTATTTTTGAATTGGTAACTATTACATGTTCTCTGAATATTTACCTCTTTCAAAACAAAACTTTTTAAAAAAATTTCTCAAAACAAACCTCTGCTCTCTCATAAATCAGTACTTCGAAATTATAAAATAATTTTTTAATCCAAAGTTTTCTAGCGAAAAACTAGTGAAAATATAAGCAAATTATTTCACGGTCAAAACCTAGTCGACTTGCGGCGGGATTGAACCTAGCTCTATCCCTCTCTCCATAACCGTGAGTGTTTCCTTCTGACCAGTTAAATGGATGAACTCCCCATACTTCTGAGTAATAAGGGTCTTTTTTTCTTGACTAGATTTCACATAAAATTAGCAGAACTTTTTTGGAGTAGTTTCTGATATTGAAAATTCCATGCAAGATTCAAGACTTGATTTTATGCTTAAAAACAACTTATTATAGGGGAAAATTCGAGTTAGTCAACTCTAATTGAAGCTCTTAGTCGCTCTTCGCAGGAGAAGTTAGACTCCGCTTCGAAAATTAACTAATTTTCCTCTTACGTCAAATAACCAAATTTCTTTTTAATCAGATTTCGATGGGTTTATTTCGTTCAATTGAGCGTATTTCAAATGAGTGTTTTTTTTCAGATGCAAATCTAAAAGTGCACGAGCCTCTAAGAACAACGATTTACTTCAACCATCCTCTCGACGGAAATCACGATCATCATAGTCTGACTGAAGAGGAAGAAAGAGAAGGTCACAGAGAATTGGAGGAGAGAAGAAAAAAAGCGGCCTATCAAGAGGATAACGATTCAGCTTTACAAGGTTCTAGTTTCTTCGTGTATTCGCCGTGTACATATGTATGTGTCTTAATAAAAATTTAGAAATCTCGTTATTTTATCACAGACTGCTTTGAGATGATTTCTATTAGACCTTCCATTATTTATTCATTAAATTATTTATCCATACATCATCTTCGATTGCTTATCTTATTTCAGTTATAGATAATTTTCATTATCAGGAGAATCATTGACTTCAACACGAGAGAGTGTAACTAAGATTTTTAACCGTCTGATTGAGTTAATACCTATTTGGACAATCAACAACAAAAAAACGAGGAAAAAATCTGCTTTTAGGTTTCACACAGCTCATAGAAGAAAGGGAAGAGTTCGAGTTAGCGGAGGAGACCAAGAGAAGGCAAAAAAATGAGAAGCCGCCTAAACCAGCTCGGAAACATGCTTCGGTATCTTTATCTCTCTTTTACAGCCATATCCCTTTCCCTGACCGCGAATCAACTTTAACTTGCAAGCGAATCTTTCACGATTCTTCAATTTAAAACGGTGCAAGTTTTTTTTATCGATTCTTCAAATTTTCAGTCACATTTTTGGAAGGCAGGGACGCCTGGGTAAGAACACGAATGAATAATTTCACACACGGAATAGAGTTAGTCCTCTCGGCGGGATTGAACTCAGCCATCTCGTCTTAATCTGGGAGCCTACGTTACCATAACACGATGGGGACCCATTGCTGTTAGCCTTTGAAGATTTATCATCGATCTACCATCAATCTGCTGTCTCGAATGGGAATTTTAGAGTTGTGCTCCACGCAATCGCTTCATGAGCATACGTGACTAATAGAAAAAGGCTTTTGAGCCTTTATAAAGAGCTATCACCAGAATAGAAATGTGTTACGTGGTAAAAAGATGACACACTTGCATTCTTGGTTAGATACATGGGAGAAGGATAGTTTCGATCAGTTTGATAAACTAGCTTATTTTCGTACGATGTCCTCATCAATTGTTTTTTCTCGGTTTCTTAAGATTATAATTAATATTATCGAACTATTGTGGGAATTAATGGTTTTTTTTTAATTTGAGCACTGCATTTTTTCTTCTTTCATTCTTTCATTCGTCTCCCTCCGTAAGCGGTTGCTCCCCGCATCGTCTGTTCCCTCGTCTGGGAGAGTCCTTTCCCGAGAAGATTTGGCGCTCCGGGATCGTAGCGCCATGATGAGCGACAGAAGAGGAAGAGTAGCACTTCGATCGCTACTGCTTGCCTCACTCAACCTCCGCTCAACGCTCAGATCCCATTATCGATGATTTCCCGATGTGGCTTGTTGATCTTGATAAAGCGTTTAAATTGAAAAAAAATTTTTTTTTCTTCAAATGACAAGAAAATAGTTACAATACAACAGCGAATCCCCCAGACAGAAACTCATAAACCGTGAAAGAGATAGCAAACTACCCCAAGAACCTTCCAAGTGAATGAGAACAGACAACTACTAATAGCTGAACGCTTTGAATGACAGCCTCCTCCGGATCCATCGCCCCCTGCAGTTGCGGTGAACGCCGCCGATATCCTTATCGTGTCAACTGTCGAGTCATCCGAATCGCTCGACGAACTCAGTGAAGAGAACCACGAGAAAGGAGAGAAGCCATTGGATATCGCGAGACATCAAGATATGAGAAGGACGAGGTGAGTTTGGGTCTCGAAACGAAAAGGAGCTTACTCTGAGCCTATTTTCCTTCAAACCTACATAACTCGGAAATTGGAAGTTTTTGCTGCTACCATAACGCATCCTTAGCGCTGATTTCGTTTATGATCAATTAATTTGTTCGAACAATACACTACGATAAATAAGAACAAATCCGGGGTGTAGTAAACGCAAAAATATTGGGCTATATATTGTTGTACTTCACAAAAATATATTGTTGTACTTCACAAAAATTAGCTCAAACAGTTCTGCGAAATTAAAAGAGCTCAATTTAGTTTGTAGAACGTTAAAATTGAGTACGGAAACAGCCTAATCAAAAATTTCACAATGAAGTTCAGCTGAAAGTAAGTGGAAGGAGTGAAAGAAGGGGTCACTAGGGGTGCAAGGGATAAAGGAGGAGTATCTAGACCTTCTTCCGTTGCAATTTCTTCTGACTGGTAAAACAATTATACGATCATCGAAAAAATGATTTCTCAGCGTCTCTCGCATAGCTTCGGCGCTGATTGAAGAGGATTTGACTGTATGTAGCAGCTATGAGCCGGGGAAGAGAAGTACGGTACGCAGCACAGTAACGCGTGAAATGCACACTGTGACCACTCAAGAGTTCTCGGAAGAGCGGGAGTGCGACAGAAGCATTGTTCCAGAAGAGGTTTCTTCAATGTTATTTGCTGATGATTGCGGGACGAAGTCTTCAAGGGGTAAAAAAATTAATTTTTTATATATTGAAGATGAAAAAATTAGGTTCGCCGTTTAGAGTAATTTAAATTTTTTGTCACAATCCATGAACTTGAGGTTCGAAAAATTTGTTCAAAAAAGTTTTCCAAACAAAAAATTTCAACCTATTTCGAAGAGAACCTTTTTTGAAAGTCAAGCTCAAATCTTATTGAAGAAAGCGTTAGAAACTTTACAGTTTTCAAATTAGCTAAACGAGGATCAAAAGGAATTAAAACAGGATAACTGAGCTTTTATTGTTCGATTTAAACATGGTCCCATAAGGAAATTGCATGGATGTGACGCATCAGAGCGGAAGCGTCGCGGTTGACGCGTTCGCTTGGAAGAAGAGAGGGAGGAAATTCCATTCTAGACTGTTCGGGATAGTTAAGCAGCCCCCGCCCTCCCGCCCAGTGACGAATGTGTGTTGCAGAGAGAAGGCAAGTAAAAGAAGGCTCTGGAGATGAGGGAGACAGGAGATCTTATACCAACACTCGAGGCTCTTCCAAGCGGATGTCTAGCCCCCTCATCACTCTCAACGTACAAAGCTTCAAAAAATAAAGAAAGCAGCGAGGCTGGAGTTTGCTGCACAACGAGGCCTAGACCCAGCGGCATCATTGTCCTTGTGCCTTTATGTTGACGATAAAGTGGTTAGGGAAGTCAAAGCGGCAGCGGTAGTCGTTTCAGCAACGGCTTTTCGGTTCACGAGAGGAACGGCTGCGGATAAAACGAAGTTTGGAAGTTTGATTACAGCTATTAAGCGTACGGTGAAAAAAGAGAGAGTGGTGAAGCACACGAAAGACCCGCCATTGAACAACCTACAATTTTTTTTTCGTTGAGCGGCCAGGGAAGATGCCAGCAGAGAGGATGCACGAGCGGGTTTTTTGTGACAGCAGCGTTCGGGGCCCTGCTTCGCATTTCAGAGGCAGCAGCGTTGTTCTGGAAAAACGAGGCTGAGAAAAAAAAGGAAGACGGCACCTTAAAAGTCAAAGTGAAGGTGGACAAAGCAAAGAACGATCAAGGAAGCAAAGGTAGAGAGAACTTTTTCGCCTAAGTTCAGGCTCGCCAGGCAAGGCAGTGTGAAACCTCTACCGTGGTTGGGCCAGTGTTGGATCCGATGCACCGGTGTTTGAGTCTTTTTCTGCGGGTCGTCCGTTGTCTAAAGATACCATGAAGAAAAAAAACTAAAACGCGCGTGTCTCGGAGCGGGGGTTAATTCCGTCAACCCGCATTCGCTCCGAGTTGCAGGCGTCACCGCATCGGTGAAGGAGGAACCACACTTGAGCAGGTCCCGGAAAGAGGCAGGTAGATGTCAGCTGGAAAACTGGTTGTGATGTTTGAAGTTAAAGTATGAGTTATCGTGTTATTGTTATTATTGTCATCATGTGATTTGAATTGTTTTGTGTTGTGGTGGCCAGTCCGCGTTGTAAACCCGATAAACAGTCGTTGCCTACATGTGTATGCAATTTCCATGGGAGACTTTGTTTAAATCAAAGTTATACTTCATGACGAAAGGAATGAAATGACTGGAGGAAGAAGTGTAATCAATATTGCATCGATTCACAAACTCAATACTTTTTCAGCCGAGGTCTCCCAAGCTAGACGAGGAAGGGGTTCTACTCCAGGAGAAGCTAGACGAGGAAGGGGCTCTACTCCAGGAGAACTACGATCGGCTGAAGGTTGCTTACCATTGACTTCTTCCGTTTCCCTTTGGAGCTTTACTCTTAACTTTAAGTGTACTCAATTTAATTTTTAATGAGCACAAACGCGCTCGCAGAATATGACAGAGAAATAAGAGAAGCTCGGTTCCATCCTAGCCGGAACACTAGTTGTTTCAGTGCTATAGCTCAATTCATCGTCATCTTTAAAAAATGGGTCCAGAATAATATGGCATCTAACATCAGAATTCGCGCTAAGATACAATTTTTTAAATCAGATTTTTTAAACAAACTCTTTGAAGTTTGGATTTTATTAATGATTTCGAAGAAATCTTCACTCGAAGTTCTCTCTATTAGACTGAGTTCTCCGTTATTCAAATGAAATGAAAACACTGGTGAGAAATGACTTTTGTTCGATGAGGAAAATTTGGGTCTGAGAAAAGAAAAGCAGAGTTCAATATTTTTCATTTGATTGCAAGACTTTATTGAAGGCGAAATTCGACCGTTGGCAGTATCTAAAGCAGCACGACAAATACAATACAGATGTTAAGCTTTTACAGGTTACTTTTCCTTTCCACTAGCCAAGAATAGAATTGAGAGATATTGTTTATTTTGCTAAGATTTAGAGAGATAAAAGATGAACTCTTGTGAATTGAGGCAGAGTTAATGGAGGAGCACGACCGGGTAGTGGCGCTGCTAGCTTCCCTGTGTCCCGGAGATTCACCGTCTCCTGTTCCCTCGCTCTCTAAGGACTCCTTGAGTTCCTCTCTCTCTAGAACCAAGAGGGAGACCACCAACTACAGTCAGTGGCTTTCGCTTTCCCAGTCACATTTATTGGGCGAATAATAAGATTTCTTATTATTTGGTACACTGGCTGGCTCTCATTCTTACTATTTCTCACTCTCTATCACTTTCTTTATTCCTAAGCTTTTCTCAGTTTCCTTTCTCTTCTCTTCTCTTCTAGACAGTGAATGACATGAGCGTAACACGCGCTCCCGGTTTGAGTCGAGATGGTCTGGGTTCGATCCCGCCCGGTGGACTAGCTTTTTTCTGTCCGATAGTTCAATCATTTTTCTTAACCAGGCGTCACTGCCTTTAAACTGTGTAACTTAGAATTTGAAGATTTAACATGAGCATCGTATGTGTATAACTAATAACTTGTTCGTAATTAATCGTTAGTAATCTTGCTCAATATTTTTTAGCTATTTTAGTTTTTATGTCAGTTTGAAGCACAGAAATATGAATGTCTACAAATTATAAGTTACACAGTTCAAAGGCAGTGACGCCTGGTTGAGAAGACAAATGATTGAACTATCGCACAGAAGAAAGATAGTCCATCAGGCGGGATCAAACCCAGCCATCTCGAACCAAACTTGAGTCATGAATGTCTACATTTGTAACGTTTCATTCCATCGTCATGTCTATGAAATGTATGTAATTATAACAAGAAAGTCATTCGTTATTAAAACATATCTTACAAGTCGATAGTTTGTTCAATAAACAAAAGCTTAGTTACACAGCTTAGAGGCAGTTCTGGTTAAATTGGAATGTTATCAAACTGCTACACAAACAAAAGAGTTACTAGTAATAGGCTCAAGCTCTGGGTCAGAGATAGAGGGTTGGGTTCGATTCCGCGCCGACGATTAGCTGTTGTCCGTCTGCCACTTGAATAACATTTTGCTGTACTGAAGTTTCCAATCCTTACATTTTCTTAAAGTTTACATTATTTCAATTGTATTGAAATAATGTAAACTTGTTGAAATTTTGTTTGGATATTCGCAATTAGCGGCTAATTATCTACCCCCTGGTGGGATGACGACGGAGTGAATAAAGATGATAGTTAGAATTGTTCAGGAGGTCCTCCACCAACTCAGTCCAGAACATCCTCTTCCCGTCATGTTCTTTCTCAACAGGTTAATCTTCTAGGGTTCAATTCTTACATTCACAGTAGTATCTTTCAGCGGTTTCTTTTCAAAATTCGAATTTTCTTGTTTCCTAAGAAGCTTTTTTAAAGCTCTTGTTTCAGGTTATTTTCTCTCAAGCACCCAAGTTGTTCTAAACCTCGAACAATTTTATCGAATGCTGTATTCACGTTGTTATCGAATAAATTATAGGTGATTCTCTTTTTCCGCGATGTTGTGATCAGAAACTAATAACGAGAAAACAGCTTTCCAAGTGCTCGTGTTGAGCTTAGGCTGATTTAGATCGAACCCTCGATGATATTAATTGATCGTAAGTAAGGCTTAGTTGATGCTTGAGGTCTCTCCAACTCCCTCTTCTTCATCGGGACTCTCATCGAGTGAATCCACTTCTTCCAGACAAAATTCCTCGCCCTTCAGCAGTAAATGTGAGTGTTTCAATGAAAATATCTAGATCCTTGACTTTATCTTTTGCTTCTGCTGATAAGCGTCTCATTAGCTACATTCACCTTTGCCTATTTAACTGATCGAAACACTTTATTGCAGTTGCGCTGCTGGACGAGAACGAGAATTTGGTTCCCGGATTAAAGAAGTCGCCTGAATGCGCGGAGAACAAAGAGCGGGTGCAAGGCTTTGGACGGAGTCCTTGTGGCACAAGAGGAGGCGGCGAGAGAAGAGAGGCGCCCATTCCTCTACCAGATTATCAATCACCTCCAACTACACACTACGTCACGAAGAAACAACAGGTTCTTTCTAAGAGTTTCACTTATGTAGAATGCGATTCAAGAGCATTAGAACACACGAGCAGAAGAAAGAGAATGAACGAGAAATCATTGAAAGAATTTAATTTAGGAATGGACATAACAAGAAGAGAGATGAATTTCAGTTGGAACAGTAAATCAGCTTAAACATCCGTGCTTTTTGTATTTTTCGTTAAAAAAGAGTTCCCTTATTCGAATACACATTGCATTAGCAAAACAGGAGTTTTTATCCGTTTAACTGTAATAAAAAAAAATTCTATATTTTTCCCTGTCTCAGTTTAAACTTCACGCCATATCCTCCAACCTGATGTCACATATATAATTATGTATTGAGTAAATAAGTATTCACGACGAGTGAAAGAAACTCCTTGAACTTCTTACACTATGGCTTCATTGCAGACCCTTACTCTGAATAACTTCATTGCAGACCATTACTCGGAATAACTTCATTGCAGACCCTTACTCGAAATAACTTCATTGCAGACCCTTACTCGGAATAACTTCATTACAGACCCTTACTCGGAATAACTTCATTGCAGACCCTTACTCGGAATAACTTCATTGCAGACCCTTACTCGGAATAACTTCATTGCAGATCCTTACTCGGAATAACTTCATTGCAGACCCTTACTCGGAATAACTTCATTACAGACCCTTACTCGGAATAACTTCATCGCAGACCCTTACTCGGAATAACTTCATTGCAGACCCTTACTCGGAATAACTTCATTACAGACCCTTACTCGGAATAACTTCATTGCAGACCCTTACTCGGACTAACTTCATTGCAGACCCTTACTCGGAATAATTTCATTGCAGACCCTTACTCGGAATAACTTTATTGCAGACCCTTAATCGGAATAACTTCATTACAGAGCCTTACTCGGAATAACTTCATTGCAGACCCTTACTCGGAATAATTTCATTGCAGACCCTTACTCGGAATAACTTCATTACAGACCCTCACTCGGAATAACTTCATTGCAGACCCTTACTCGGAATAACTTCATTGCAGACCCTTACTCGGAATAACTTTATTGCAGACCCTTACTCGGAAAAAATTCATTGCAGACCCTTACTCGGAACAACAACGTTGCAGACCCTTAATCTGAGTAACTTCATTGCAGACCCTTACTCGGAATAACTTCATTGCAGAACCTTACTCGGAATAACTTCATTGCAGACCCTTACTCGGAATAACTTCATTGCAGATCCTTATTCGGAATAATTTCATTGCAGACCCTTACTCGGAATAACTTCATTGCAGACCCTTACTCGGACTAACTTCATTGCAGACCCTTACTCGGAATAATTTCATTGCAGACCCTTACTCGGAATAACTTCATTGCAGACCCTTAATCGGAATAACTTCATTACAGACCCTTACTCGGAATAACTTCATTGCAGACACTTACTCGGAATAACTTCATTGCAGACCCTTACTCGGAATAATTTCATTGCAGACCCTTACTCGGAATAACTTCATTACAGACCCTTACTCGGAATAACTTCATTGCAGACCCTTACTCGGAATAACTTCATTGCAGACCCTTACTCGGTATAACTTTATTGCAGACCCTTACTCGGAAAAAATTCATTGCATACCCTTACTCGGAACAACAACGTTGCAGACCCTTAATCTGAGTAACTTCATTGCAGACCCTTACTCGGAATAACTTCATTGCAGAACCTTACTCGGAATAACTTCATTGCAAACCCTTACTCGGAATAACTTCATTGCAGATCCTTATTCGGAATAATTTCATTGCAGACCCTTACTCGGAACAACGCTCTGCGGTCCAAAGATGAAGCGATCCGTGAAGTGGAGAAAGAAATAATAGCGACTCTGAGAAGAGAAAAAGAGCTGAAAGAGAAGGGAGAAAAGGGTTGGAACTCCCGGCAGGAGGAAAGAGTGGAGGGACGAAACTCTCAGCAGAATGGAAGTATGGAGACCAGGAAAAAGAGACTGACCGGAGAAGAGGCCTGGCAGGATACAAACTATCGAGAACGAGTTTCTCACGAAAAGGTGACATGGTTTAAATTTAAAATTGTTTTATCTCGCTTCATTTGATTTTAAGTCTAATAACAATATGTATATGCGGAAATGTTGATATGTTGATTGTGATCAAAATGTTCTAGAAACTGATTTTTTCCCCAGTCCATTGCGGCGGATTCTCTAATGAAGTCTCCAGTCACGCTTATTCCGCACCAGCGTTCCACGAATCCGCCCATACGCTCCGGCACTCCATCACAACGCTCCTTCTCTCCAACCCACCGCTTTTCCTCACCAATAGAAAGCTCGCAACTTTCTCCGCAACTGAACGGACTAATTCCACCGCGAGTTCGCCATTCGGTGAATGTCACCATCGATGGGAAGCCCGAGTTGCATTTTCGCACCATAGAAGGCTACAACTCAGGTAGAAAAAATTGACCTTGCCGGCTAATTAATTAAATGATTAACGTCAATAGAGTAATGTGTGAGCTAGAAGCCGTACAGTAGTCTATAATCCAACGTCCGCCTGAGCGGGACAACGCTAATAAGTCTGTTCGGTAATTGAGTTAATTTCTGATGAAAAAAATGAAAAATAAAAGGCCACCAAAAAATTAGTTCTTCGTTGTCTGAATCAATTCTTAAACTAAGAAATTACAGTATGAATCAATTCTTAAACTAAGAAATTACAGTATGAATCAATTCTTAAACTAAGAAATTACAGTATGAATCAATTCTTAAACTAAGAAATTACAGTATGAATCAATTCTTAAACTAAGAAATTACAGTATGAATCAATTCTTAAACTAAGAAATTACAGTATGAATCAATTCTTAAACTAAGAAATTACAGTATGAATCAATTCTTAAACTAAGAAATTACAGTATGAATCAATTCTTAAACTAAGAAATTACAGTTCAATGTGTGAAGTCGGGTGCGGTAATAGCAACGACTACTATCACCCCATCAAAGAATTCAGCTAATAACGGACAAATAGATTCACAAACTTCGGCTTCTGCAGTTCAAAAGGTTTTGTTGAGTGATGCTTTGAACTCTGGATATTGAAAGGACATAGTGCTTTTTACAAGGTCTTTGGACCTTCTCTGAAGTTGACTTATCTTTATTTCTCCTGAATGAAATAAGACTTATTCTGAAGATGAAATGATTTCTCACTGAGGGTCGTTGATATTCAGTGAGCTTATCTTTAGATGAGCCAGTCTTTTCTTAGCTTATTGACTCAACACAAGTATTCATACAAAAACTTTGCTGTACTTCTAACAACAGTAATTGAAAATCAGCCCAGCTCCTGCTTGTTATTTTAATGCATCTTACCCGCTGCAGCCATCTGTAATGAGAGTCGAAGCCGTGCTCGAATCTAGGCATCTCGAGAAGCCGCATGACAGTTCCGCTCATCCACGACGACATCATCATGCAGCCGCACCCGAGCATCAAAAGATTGTGCCTGCGACCGGGAAACTGGTGCCGACCCTGAAGGTTTTCGTATTGCTTCTCGCAGCTTTTAATGTCTTGATTTTGAATCATATAAATATCGTATAATCCTTATGAGGAGAGTCTTGCGCACTGATATGTGTAAGTTCAGCAGTTGATATTAGTTAAGCGGTTCAGAGACGCAAACTCGCATCCAAACGTGGCGACATTATAGAGCAACTGAATACTAGATCTTTATTTTCTCAACCTTACTTATGCACCAATTCCAGGTAACGGTGACGAGTCCAACGATGAACGGTAGCACAAGAACGGGTCAGGGTGGAAATGCCTCCGAGCAGCTTAATCACAAGACACAGGTAAAAAAATTATTCGTTTATTTTTTTCAATTACATCCTAGAGTTTCAACTTTTCTTCAATTATATTCCATATCTCTTTTTTTTGTTGTTGAGAAACCAACACCTGTATCCAATGTGAGCCGTGTGTCGACAGAGGTTACTTTTTTTTTTAAATGTTTTTTGTTTCTGTTTCTCTTTTCATCGTTTCTGAACTAAAGATAAATTTTTCACACTAAAGATAAGTTTTTAACAAGGCTGATTTTTCTATTATATTAATAACTGATGCATTAATTTTTCTCCGCAAGAATTATACTATAGAAAAATTTACATTTTAGTTATTATTTCTTGAAGTTTCAAAGTTACCAAGTTTTTTTATAATCGATATTTTTTTTCAAATTTCCAGTCAACGCCTATTAACTCATCTGCGAAGGAAGCAAGTGCGACCCATAACAGCCGTGGTTTCGCGATGCCCACACTCCGAAAAGTGAGTCTAACGCCCCAAGTATTTTTATCATACATATACATAGTTTTTTTATGCAGTGGTCCTGCTGATCTTACACATGAATATACACATTTCACCAACATCATTTGGACATTTTGGTCATGAGCATTTCCATTAGAATTAAACGAGCATTCGTACAGTAACGTATCTCGAAGTTCTCTCAGCAAGCAAGGTTTCTACAGTATATCCGTCAGTGAACAGTGAGGTTTTCCTTTAGGTGCCACCTCCACAAGAGCAATGCACCGTGCAATTGGGCCGAGTAGTGGAAAATGCATCGGTTGGTGTTTTACCGCTATTTTGATTTATATGGAACAATTTACGAGCTTAACTAACAAGTAAAAGTGATTACACTTAGGCTCGTGAATCTTGTTCGTAATACTCAGGACGTGAAAAGGAAGCTCCATGGTTCATACGGATTCACTAATTTGTACTTTTATTAGGGCTGCTGGTGTAGATCGACCGAGAACGTAGACGCTGGAATCTAGAGAATGGCTTCGATATTAGTGTTCAGGTGTTACAATACTACAAGAGAATGGATTCACTCCTACCAATGAATGGATGTACGAAAAAAGGAAGTGAGAAACAGCCGCTTTCTTGCCGGACAACTTTAGACCCTAACTCTTGACTTGAGAGCTGTCCTAGTGCTCCACCGATCGATCCATTACATACACGTGTCAAATGAAGTACAGTCAATATATATATATATATGAAGTCGCAACAATATGCTGTATAAATGAAAAGAATATTGTCATTTTCCTACTCATTACTCAATGATTTCACTCCAGACTCCGTCGCGCTCCCCTCCAACGGCTTCTGCATCTCCTTCCTCCTTTACGCATCCGCAGACGGCACCGCCACCCCCTCCTCCTCCACCGCCGCCCTCTATTAACAATCTGCCGAGTCGAAACACTGTTCTCATCAACCCCAAGGATCTTCAGAACAGCAGAAGTACTTTGAAACCAGTCAGTACCGAGCAGTAGTCTGAAAAGAATTTGATGAAAACTGTTTGTTTATCGTAGGCTGCTTATTTAGAGTTAGTCTCTCCATTGCTACTTCTCGTATTGACTCTTCAGGCGGAGTCTTCATGAGACAAGGTAGTTCATGTGAGAACATGAGCAGCCAGACTATCATCGAGTGAAGATCTTCAAGGATGATAGTACTGACTGCTATTCCGATACACCACCCCACCTCGAGATTGAGTCATGAAGATGCTAGAAATACTAGATTACTTTCCAGACGGCAGCTCGTTCAGTAGCCCCTGAGGGAGCGATGCTCGGGGCAGACCACAGAGACGCCCTCATGAATGAGATCCGCTTGAAGGGTCAGAAAGGGCTTCGAAAGGTTAGCTCTCTTTTTCTTTTCCGCTTATCCCGGCCTTCAGATTTCCTCTTCTTCCTGTATCAAGAACTCATACTACTTCGTTCAAACTTCATTGACTGAAACGTGTGATATATAGTTTTAAAAAATTATGAACACTCCAAGCTATGAATACAATCTTAATGGAACTCCTTAAGAATTGAGTCTCAATCGAAATTTTGGGAAATCAAAGAGATATCGCAGGTGAATTCGCCGGTCAAAGTCAACAATTCTCCATGAGTATATCGTATCGGCGCTCTTCCAAAATTCAAAAATGAAGAGTTACGTGATTTTATAACTACAAAACTCCATTCATTATTGCCTTTTACGCTGCTCTGTGGCTACCGTACAGAGGCATATTTTCGTCGCTAAAATCATCAAATCGATCTTCGATAAATATTAGTTTAATTAAATCCACCTTTTTCTAATCTGGCCCGACTCATTCGATCCTTATTCTCAACAATTTAATCAGAATTTAAGAGGCTTAAATGATTTCAGAAAGGCCTTCTAGTTTATAATTCATTTCACTTAATCATGCTACGGTATATCGACTTTTCTCGCTTGTTGAATTTCGAGTCTTTTTCTCTAGTTCCCGATGTGAAAAAATAGTCGGTACATGCTTTGGCGGGATTCTTATTATAAATTTTTTTAATTCCTGTTGTATTCAACTAAATATCCGCTTGAATGACTGATTAGTCTAGAGAGATACATAAGATTTGTTGCACTCCCAATATATGTTTGTAAATGAGTAAATGTAGTGGCACTAGGACTTTACGAAACCGATCCTTAAGCTTCATATCCCAGACTAGTTTCACAAGATGACACGATCCTTAAGCTTCATATCCCAGACTAGTTTCACAAGATGACCCGATCCTTAAGCTTCATATCCCAGACTAGTTTCACAAGATGACCCGATCCTTAAGCTTCATATCCCAGACTAGTTTCACAAGATGACACGATCCTTAAGCTTCATATCCCAGACTAGTTTCACAAGATGACCCGATCCTTAAGCTTCATATCCCAGACTAGTTTCACAAGATGACCCGATCCTTAAGCTTCATATCCCAGACTAGTTTCACAAGATGACACGATAGCGTTTTTCTTCAATCCACAAAAAAGTTCACATTTGTGTTGTAATGCAGACTCCACATTTCATGCTTATTGAATCGTCATTATATAAAATTTCAATTTACATCGATTTTCAACAAACACATGAAGGTAACACGGAAAGCTTTCAAATAAAGATTGAAAAGGGTAACGGGAAAGAATTAGCGTTATGTTAAAAGAAACAATGATTTCTGTACTTCTGTACGTATTAGGCAATCTGTTAACTCAAAATGCAATTTTTTCGAACTGACCACAGGAAGATTTCAAATAATGAGCTTCTCTATCTTAAACAGGAAAAAGGTATAGTGAAGAAAAGATAAGTTTACATGAATTTGAAGAAGCACTAAGTGCATAATTCAATACAAACAAAAAACGTCAAAACGATTTCTCATTTATTAAAAAGAACCAATAAACTGAACTGCCCTCAACTCACACTTATACTAATACTGAGAAGAGTCGGTTTCTTTCTTTCTTCCCTTCCCTCTGCCTCTCTTACTCTTTCCTCCTGTCATTCTGACTCTCTATTTCTAATGTCTGCTGCCCTCCGGGATACTCTCTCTCTCTCCCTCCACCCAGCCGCAGTTCCTCCACCGCCTGCAGCAGGCGACCGCTGCCGTCTTTCAGAGAGGCTCTTTTAGAATCGTGAGAGATGAGACGTTCTTCATTCTGAAAAGGCTTTTCACTTACTCGGTCCATGCCGCTACCCAAACTTAGATAAACTGCATTCATGCGAAAAAGCACGCGGTACTTTACTTCAAAAGCTTTAGCCAATGGGCCAACTGCTCTTACATGCCATTGCATTGTTTTGCCTGTTCTCCACTGGTTGAATGACCTGATTGCCAATGAATGAGAGGGCGGAGTCAGTGCAGATGTCACTTTCCACTGGTTGAATGACCTGATTGCCAATGAATGAGAGGGCGGAGTCAGTGCAGATGTCACTTTCCATTGAACTGTTGGCAGACTCTCTGATTGCATTCATCGTGGCAGAATCGCATGCAATCTCCTCCTCAACAAAACACTTCCTCTACTTTTTCTATAATATTTATTTCTGTGCTTCTCAACTCCTATTTCTCCATCCTTATAAAGGTGACTCAGACTACTTATGAAAAATTGACCTTCAACGATGAAAATATACTTTTCTTTATAATCTTAGCCTTGTGGTGAAGTCATTAATACATACTTAGTTTGTAAAACGCTCCACTTACTTAGTTTGTAAAACGCTCCACTTACTTAGTTTGTAAAACGCTCCACTTATATCAACATTAATTATTAATGTATGTACATTATGTGAAATTTTACTTTAAAAAAAAGAAAATACCGCTGCCCGTACACACCATTCTTTGTGAGGTTGTCTCTCTCCACCCTTCCGCCTTCTTATTTCTAGTTCATCAACCAATCTCGGCCCTCTACCATCTCTAGTTCATCAACCAATCTCGGCCCTCTACCATCTCTAGTTCATCAACCAATCTCGGCCCTCTACCATCTCTAGTTCATCAACCAATCTCTGCCCTCTACCATCTCTAGTTCATCAACCAATCTCTGCCCTCTACCATCTCGCTCTTATTAGCATTAATTTGCCCCAATCCCCCCTCCCCAGAAGTCCCTTTTTACAAGAGTAAGTTATCTTTTTTTGGCTCAGACTAAACACTCCTAATTTTAAAAATTTAATTTAAAAAAACCAGTATGATTGTAAACTTTTCTTGAAAACTTCAATCTAACAGTCTACCTCAAATCACAACAAAAAACAAGTCAATTGAATTATTGTTCCGCTTCACGTACATTACAGAAATACAGAAAGAGTACCTCCAATTCCATGTGATCTTCGATGTATTTGCTTTTCAGTGCAATCGCAAATCTGCAAATTTGCGATTTTTTAATTTCAAATGAAATTCTTCTCATGACGAACTACGAAGATCACGATTTTTGCCGGTAAAAACATCTAAGGTTTTTGAAGACTTAGAAAAGCGCAGGAATGAGGAATATTTTGGTGCTTTTCTCTTAAGTACTCGTAGAATGTCGTCCTCTGGCATAGTTTGGTGAGTATTTTTTCTGCTCCGGAAAAATTTCCAACGCCTACAATCGCAACGATCGTCTACATGAGCTTCATTCTTTAAGCATAAAAAGAGGCAAGCGCTTCGAAGTGCCATTATGAAGTAAACTGGAATGCGAGAAAATATATTCAAATATATGAACTCATTACAAAAGCAAATAAGATACTCATCTCTTTTTTGGCCGAAAAAACACGGTACCTCAACATGATATATGTTGGTTGTTTTATTGACTCCGGAAGCCTTCAGAAAGAAGAAAAACCCAAGGAGCACTAACTTCTCATGTTTAGTGAGAAGGCAGCCGACATCTATGGACTCTGCTTCTTCCGCCATGAGAACATCATCATTGGCTGGTTGAAAGGAGGACGGTTGATAACCTCGCGGCGTGTCTGACACATACAAACTCTTGACACATTCTCTTCCATGGTACAAACAAACAGCGCTGAAATCCCAGTGATGCAAGCTGTAAGAGACTTTCCTCAAAGACTTACGATCATAGTACTCCAATCGCAGGGAAAAAGTGGTTGTCGGAGACAACGGTGCCAATCTTGCGGTTATCTTCTTTATTCTCGAGATGACGCGATAAGTTTCTGATTTAATATCCCCAGAGCGGCCTCGGAAGCGAATTTCATCCGCTGAACCTGTACTGAAATATATGAACATGTATTTTTTTGGTAGTTTCAAATGTTTTTAGGTGCAGTATTACTGATAACCTTGAGTTGAGTTGTATACGAGGGTCATCATTACTGCTAAGCTTGAGTTGAGTTGTATACGAGGGTCATCATTACTGCTAACCTTGAGTTGAGTTGTATACAAGGGTCATCATTACTGCTAACCTTGAGTTGAGTTGTATACGAGGGTCATCATTACTGCTAACCTTGAGTTGAGTTGTATACGAGGGTTATCATTACTGCTAACCTTGAGTTGAGTTGTATACGAGGGTCATCATTACTGCTAACCTTGAGTTGAGTTGTATACAAGGGTCATCATTACTGCTAACCTTGAGTTGAGTTGTATACGAGGGTCATCATTACTGCTAACCTTGAGTTGAGTTGTATACGAGGGTCATCATTACTGCTAACCTTGAGTTGAGTTGTATACGAGGGTCATCATTACTGCTAACCTTGAGTTGAGTTGTATACAAGGGTCATCATTACTGCTAAGCTTGAGTTGAGTTGTATACGAGGGTCATCATTACTGCTAACCTTGAGTTGAGTTGTATACGAGGGTCATCATTACTGCTAACCTTGAGTTGAGTTGTATACGAGGGTCATCATTACTGCTAACCTTGAGTTGAGTTGTATACGAGGGTCATCATTACTGCTAACCTTGAGTTGAGTTGTATACGAGGGTCATCATTACTGCTAACCTTGAGTTGAGTTGTATACGAGGGCCATCATTACTGCTAACCTTGAGTTGAGTTGTATACAAGGGTCATCATTACTGCTAACCTTGAGTTGAGTTGTATACGAGGGTCATCATTACTGCTAACCTTGAGTTGAGTTGTATACGAGGGTCATCATTACTGCTAACCTTGAGTTGAGTTGTATACGAGGGCCATCATTACTGCTAACCTTGAGTTGAGTTGTATACGAGGGTCATCATTACTGCTAACCTTGAGTTGAGTTGTATACGAGGGTCATCATTACTGCTAACCTTGAGTTGAGTTGTATACGAGGTCATCATTACTGCTAACCTTGAGTTGAGTTGTATACGAGGGTCATCATTACTGCTAACCTTGAGTTGAGTTGTATACGAGGGTCATCATCATCGTAGACAAAACGCATCGAGAAGACCTGAAGGCATGGATCGCATTTCTCACCTTATACAAAGGCCTTATCTCGAAACACACTGGCCATTCGTGACTCTACAGCCTTAAGAGCCTGTCACAGATGGAGCCGGATCATCCAGTCCAGAATCGAGCACGACCTCAGGTGGCTTATAGAGGGACGCCTCCCTACGAAGAATTCGTGCTGGGAGGTAGCGGGAGAAATCCCGCCGCGGACCAAAACTGGGTAGTATAGCTTGTCAAAGAAGGTCGATGCCGGACAGGCCTGGGCATGCCACCGGACAAAACATCAGCCGATACTCCGCTATACTTTTTCAATGGCGAGTCGAGGCGCCAGTAAAATAACCTCTTGCCCTTCTCCGGTTAACGAATAGGTCTCGCCAAGAGGATCGCCGACTGCGGTGCGAGTGTAGACGGAGAAAATCTCTCCGGACTCAAAAGGATCCTCACCAACATATCCCAAAAGGACTCCCCTCGACAGGACCTATGGGCAAAACAACAACAACAAAGGCCTTATAGAATCCTATTGAAACATTTACTTAAAATGGACTGTTTTTCTCAGCGACTTTTCGATTGAAGATCAAATAGATTCTCCTGATTTCAACACAGAACTGAGAAAAGTTTAAGAGAAGAGTATATTTTAGTTAAACCAGTTGTTAAATAGTGACCGGATCGGTCCCGTCTTCGGATACATGTACACACACTATTGACAGGGGTTAAATAGTGACCGGATCGGTCCCGTCTTCGGATACACGTACACACACTACTGACAAAAAACACCTTTTCTTACCCTTTTCCTTCATCCCCTCTTCTTTTTTCCTCCAAACTTTGAGCGGCGGATACATGTAAACCAAAATTGGGCGGCTCCATTTAACCCCTGAGTTAAACCAACTATAGTATTCACCAAAATTAAAAATTTTTTCATTCGCCACATAAAAACCTCTGTAATTCCATCAGATTCTTCCACAACGAGCATCAAATTTTTCAAGTATTTTTTCTGCAAAGCGTCTTTGACATTGCGGAAATCATTAGTGATCCGCAAGGCGTCTTCATTCTTCAAATCGAAAACTCGCAGACGAAGACCTGATATGAGAACCAATTAAAATTTAATTCTTTTTTTCGTCGTTGTTTACAAAAAAAAATTAAATTGGGGTGAAACGCATCAAAGCCAAAGCTAGTTCTTCCGTGATATTGAGCCCAAAAGTAGTTTTGAACTTTTTTTCATCATTATCTCTTGCCTTACCTGCTCATATTTATCAGATTGGCTTGTTAAAATGTTTTGAAGCCTTCTACAGGCCCTCTTATTTGAAGCCTTCTACAGGCCCTCTTATTTGAAGCCTTATACAGGCCCTCTTATTTAAAGCCTTCTACAGGCCCTCTTATTTGAAGCCTTCTACAGGCCCTCTTATTTGAAGCCTTCTACAGGCCCTCTTATTTGAAGCCTTCTACATGTCCTCTTATTTGAAGCCTTCTACAGGCCCTCTTATTTGAAGCCTTCTACATGCCCTCTTATTTGAAGCCTTCTACAGGCCCTCTTATCTGAAGCCTTCTACAGGCCCTCTTATTTGAAGCCTTCTACAGGCCCTCTTATTTGAAGCCTTCTACAGGCCCTCTTATTTGAAGCCTTCTACAGGCCCTCTTATTTGAAGCCTTCTACAGGCCCTCTTATTTGAAGCCTTCTACATGCCCTCTTATTTGAAGCCTTCTACAGGCCCTCTTATCTGAAGCCTTCTACAGGCCCTCTTATTTGAAGCCTTCTACAGGCCCTCTTATTTGAAGCCTTCTACAGGCCCTCTTATTTGAAGCCTTCTACAGGCCCTCTTATTTGAAGCCTTCTACAGGCCCTCTTATTTGAAGCCTTCTACAGGCCCTCTTATTCGAAGCCTTCTACAGGCCCTTTCACCACCCGCCAAACAAATTGTCATAATGTATTCCTGTCGACGATTAGCAAATCACAAAAAAAAACTTGTTGTAAGTGTCCACAAAATTTTTTTTTATTTGGTGGACGTCTCCACAAGATTTGGTGGACGTGAGAAATTAATTTGGTGGGCGTGAGCATTTAATTCAGCCGAGCCAGCCGGACTGTAAAATTTCACAAGTATTGAAAAATAAAGACATATTTTACTTATGGCCCGCACAGAACTGCGCATAGATTTTACCCGCAGTGCGAGTCTGAGAAACACTCTGATACTTACCAATGGAATATGCAGATTCCTCGCAGGAATCTATAGGACTAAAGTTTTCATAGAAGATATAGAAAGTTACGATTCAACACTAAGCTATCAATTTCCAGATCTGCTTCATGTTTAAACGACCCTATGAAACTGTAAACAAATCTGAGTACTCAGGATGGAATGGTGAAATAACCTTCTAGCTTGCGAAACTTGAAAGAGCACTGCGGGAGAAGTTGACGGAAGGCGATGTACTGCGAAAAGCTGATGTACATGAACCGCGTCATGAACATAAAGGTGTCCTGTTCCGTTTCTATATTCTCCGGAAAAGTCGATCCCCACTGCGAGTAGTTTCATTAATATCGAAAACTCGCCAAATCAATCATAGTTTTGGTTCGGATTCAACAATTATTTCTCGAGATGATCATCAGTCAAGAGCCTAATGATTCGGATTTTCGAAAATCAAGGATTTTCGAGAAGTAGTACTCAAGTTAAGCAATAGATCGTAATAAATATTTTCAAGCCTGATTAACTCTCTAAAAACAATTACTGGTCATTCATTATCAAGTGACTTCAATGACCTATATAGTGATTTTAACAAGAAAAAACTTTTGATAAAAATTTCTTAAATTTTATTGAACTCAAAAATCATTTATGCTACTGGTACACGGTCTCTTGCAGAACTCAACTTTAGCAGAAGCCTTAGCCAAGTATTTAGTAGAGCTCTAAGTAAGTTGAAACGTAGAACGAAAGAAACAAACTTACGTTTCCGGTGCGCAGTTTTCTGGATGTTTCCATACTTTTTTCTGAAAAAAACAATATGGAATTTAAGCTTGCCGAAACAAAAAAAAGATATTTCAACACAGCTTATACACTTTCCAATTAACTGACCGCTGCAACACTTGTGAATTTTGCTGTCCGCGCAGGCAAACATTCATGGCCTGCGAGACTCCAAGGTTTCCTACTTAAGAAAAGGGGTCTAGGGAAATGGGCCCTTGGCGGGGAGGGGGGCCTAAAGGGGGAAAAGGGCCCTAAGAAGAAAAGGGAGAAGGGGGTTTAATGAATAAAATATCTTTCTGAAAAAAATATAAAAGTTGAATAAAATATATAAATATAATAAAATCTCTTTCTGAAAAAAAAAGTTGAAAAACGTGAATTCAACAACATAAAAAATGTTGCAAAAATGAATCATAACAGCGATTCCGAACTTTCGCCGAACTACTCACAATCTATCACTTTCACCCCTACACTGACACTAAAGTGCCTGTGCTAGAAATGATTAACAAAATGAAAAATATTCCAAAACGCCAGCCGAGCGAGCACGACAGCCGAGGCCGTTACTAAAGCACGCTGTGCACGCACGCTGCACGCTAAATGATTACTATTGCACGCCAACGCGCGGGAAAGAGAGAAAGAGTGTTTGAAGCACTATTATGTTAATTTTTGATATGGTCTCGTTAGCCTAAGCCGTATGGCCTCGTAAGCGTGAACTTTTGCCTAAGCCTAAGCAGAAAAAAAAAGAAAAAACTTGAAAAAACTAATTAAAGCGCATGGGGCGGAGTTAAGAATTTTTCCGCGCGTTGGCGTGCATTAGTAATGATTTAGCGTGCAGCGTGCGTGCACAGCGTGCACGGCATGTGCGGCGTGCTTTAGTAATGACCACAGCCGAGGATGCCAAGCTTGCTTGCCTGCGCGGACTGCAAAGTTTTACAAGTCCGCTGCAACTTAGGCTATTACAAAAGCACACCGTGCACACTGTGCGCACTGTACACTGTACAAATGCACGCTGCACACTGTAAAATTACAAATGCACGCTGATGCGCGGGAAAATTCTTAACTCAAACACTCTTTCTATCTTTCCCGCGCCTCAGCGTGCATTTTTAATTATACAGTGTGCAGCGTGCATTTGTACAGTGTAGTGCGCACAGTGTTCACGGTGTGCTTTTGTAATGGCCGCAACTTAAGATTTATCGGTTCAATGACAATTCATTCCCGAAAACTCACCACAGCATTTTGTTATCACTTGACACCAAACACTGAATTATTTGAAATTTTTAAAAATGATTGTTGTCTGCATGAAAGAATTTAAAAGTGTCATCTTAACCAGGCGTCACTGCCTTTAAACTGTGTAACTTAGGCTGTTACAGAATTACACCGTGGGCACCGTGGGCACTGTACACCGTACAAATGTACACCGTACACTGCGGCCGTTACAGAATTACACCGTGCACACTTAAAATTTTTTTGGGCACTTTTTGGGCACTTTTTCCGTTCACCGGACAAACGCGTTGCGGTCGCGTCGCGGCCCCCTTCGCGTTTTATTTTTACATCAAAAAAGTTATTTTTACATTAAAAAACGCTTAGGCTTAGTAAAAGTTTACGATAAAGAGGCCGTACGGCTTAGCTAACGAGGCCGTACGGCTTAGCTAACGAGGCCGTACGGCTTAGCTAACGAGGCCGTACGACGCGAAAGGTCCAGAAGGGTTCTTTTACCAGTTCAGAGAGAAAAACATCGACTTAGCAGACGCTTTTTTTTTGCACGGTGTAATTCTGTAACGGCCGCAGTGTACGGTGTACATTTGTACGGTGTACAGTGCCCACGGTGCCCACGGTGTAATTCTGTAACGGCCGTAACTTAGCATTTGAAGAATTATCATCCATCTTCCATCTCTCTTCTGTCTTAATCGTGAACTCTGGAGTTACGCTCCATTCATGACGCAATCACTTGATAAGCATGCGTGACTAAGAGAACAAGGCATTTGAGCCTTTCATATAACACTATCGCACGGAATAGCATCCTAGTGAAAAACTGTTGGGAGCAGTAAAAGAGTTCTATGCATCGAATGGGAAAAAACATAGAAAAATTACAATTTCAGGCAGTTCGAACACTTGTGAGAAAAAATTTGGTACAGTGCTAAAAATAGGAAAAGATACCCTGGAAAAAAATCAGTTGTCTCGCAATTCGAACACCTATCGACAAAAAAAAACTCGACGAGCAGTTGAGGATTCCCATGCGTATATTGGTAGAAAAACTTCTGGAAAACTGAAACTTAGGCAGTTTAAAATCTGTTTTGAAAGTTTTCCAGGTACTTTTGGAAAGTCCTATTCGTTGATTGAGAAAATTTATGAAAAACTAAAAATTCAAGCAGTCCAAACAGTCTATTAAAAAGTTTCTCAGGTTTAGAAAAAAAAATTTCTGAATTAAAAAATTCCAGGTTCTGTTAAAAAAAGTCTTAGTTCTAGATGGGAAAAATTTACCACAAAAATTAAAACTCCTGGCGAATTGAACTTCTCATCAAAGAAAAAATTAAATGTAAAGCAGTCCAATCGTCTTATTATAAGAAAAAATATTATGTAGATTGGTAAAAAAGTCCTAAAAACTGACTACTTAAAAGTATTCAGAACAACTTAATGGAAAACAAAAAATTCCAGGTTTAGTGAAAGAGCCCCGAATGTATATAAAAGAGAAAAGCTTACAAACTGGAATTTCAGGACATCTGATCGACTCATTGAAAAAAATTACCAGGTTTTAATGAAAGTCCTTTAAGCGAATTTTAAAAAAATTTTGTAAAATAAACCTAATAATCAGCTAATTCGCAAGCCTTCTCAAAAAAATTTTAGGTGACGAAAAAGAGTCCTGTCTATATTTGGGAGAAAAAGACCCACGGAATAATTCAAGATTTCAAGCAACTCAAACACATTTTGGAAAGAAGTTTATAGGTACAGTATTTAAAAAAGCGGGTGGGCCGAACAGCTCATCAAAAAAGCTAGTTTTTGTGAGAAAAAAATCCCATGTTCAGAAAAAAACTACTATATTAAAAATTTTGAACCTTCTGTTGAAAAAAAAACTCTCAGGTTCAGTTGAAAGTCTTTTTTGCGAATTGAAAAAACCTTTTTTTTAAAAAAACCTGATTGTCAGAGGTTTGCAAGCCTACTAGAAAAGTTTCCTGGATATAGTAAAAACGAATTCATGTGTAGATTACAAAAAAAATACTAGAAAAACTAAAGTCTTAGGCAATGCGAACCCCTCATCGAAGGACGTTCAGTTAAAAAGTTCTATGTGAAGATTGGAAAAAGTCTCACAAAAAAAAAAACAAATTTTCAGGCACACCTTATGAGAAAAAGAGTCCTATGGGTAAAAAAATGAAAAACTGAGAAAAAAAAGAAAAAAATGGAAAACTGAAATTAGATGTGCGAGAGTGCGAAGCTGCCGTTGCTCATTGCTTGGCCAGAGTGTCATAGAGCGTCTTCCTGGCGTCGTCTTGCCGAACGCGAGCTCTAAATTGTTTAAACAGGCTTAATTCTGAACATTGCTTGGAAAAAGTTTCTGATCGAAACGTTCCTGGCTCAAAAAAGCCAACATATAAACGAATAGAGATTCAATTCAATTCTTTATTTCCATGTACACAAAAACAGTTTCACTTCAACATTTAATGATCACAAATTAAACATGGATTATGATTCTTTTAGAAAAGAATTGTATTACAGTGGCAGTGTGTCTATAATTGTATTACAGTGGCAGTGTGTCTATAAAAAGAGTTATTCCTAGTTTAACTTAGTCGCAGACAATTGGCTCGGGTGAAATACAATTTTTCGGTAGTTTTCTGAGTTTATTCATAAATACTTCGCTGGAATGATTACATACTACTTCGCTAGGTAAGGAATTCCAAATAGTGATCGACCTAGAAGCACACGTAGAAAACCTAAAGGAGTTTAGAGCATATGGTAAGGCGATTCTTAATGGATGGGTATTTCTAACAGCTCTAGTAAGAGGAGCTAAAGTAAACAAACGAGAGAAGTCGAACTCTGAGTAGTCGTGGACTCTCTTATGTATAAAAACTAAATCAGAAACAACCCTACGATATTCAAGAGATTCTAAATTTAACATTTTTAAACGTTCAGAGTAAACTAGACGGGTAAGTCCTTTCCTAGCCAAGATTCTTTTAGTGAAATTTCTCTGTACTCTTTCGAGGTCCTTAACTAAGCCAATCGCGGTAGGTGACCATACAACCGAGCTGTATTCGAGGATCGGACGAATATAAGTAACGAAAGCACGGGTTAATACAACCAGAGAATTGGTTTTGAACGCGCGCAAAAAGAGATTGGCGAGGTTTGTAGATTTCTTACAGACATGCTCGACTTGTTTATTGCAAGAAAGATTACTCGAAAAAACAACTCCTAGATCTATTATTTCAGAAGAGTTGGCCATTGTATGATGATCGAGCTGATAATTTTGCATGGGGTTAATACCAAAATGCGAAACTATACATTTTTGAGCTGATAGTTTGAGATTGGACTGATGACACCAGTTGAATACATTGTCTATGGCAGTTTGGAGGTCAGACGAAAAAGTTGGTACTTCACTAAATAATTTAATGTCATCGGCGTAGATAGTATAATTTACATTGGGAGGAATTACATGTTTTATGTCATCAATAAACAGTAAGAACAGTTTCGGTCCAATAGCTGAACCTTGTGGTACACCGCTGGTAACAGAAGATGAGCTAGAGAATTCGTTGTCAACAAATACAGTCTGAATTCTACCAGTCAAGTAGTCCGCAATCCATTGAATGAGGTTACCGCAGATTCCTAGCTTTTTTAGTTTAAGAAGTAATAATATAGTATCTACTGTATCGAATGCCTTTGATATGTCAAGAAAAACAACATCGACGGCTTTACCATGGGAGAGTATATCAGCGAAATAAGAATGAGATTGCACCAATGAAGTCACAGTTGACCTTTTGTTTCTAAAACCAAATTGATGAGGAGACAGAAGATCATTTTGCTTCAAGTAGGCATCTAATTGACTTATTATAACATTTTCCATCACTTTGGACATTGAACAAGTTAGGGAAATGGGGCGATAGCTAGACAATTGATTCGCTTTAGATTTAGACTTTAAGATTGGTTTAATAATAGAAGTTTTCCAAAGAGAGGGAACTTTTCCGACTAGTAAAGAGTTGTTAAATAGAATAGAGAGGGGCTTGAGAAGAACAAATCGAAGTTTTTTAATTACTATATTAGGTATATTATCCGGAGATGTGTTGCATTTATATTTCAATTGATTCAAAGCTTTAAGTATCATATCTACATCTATGACATCGAATTGCATATGTGTGGAAGTTGATACATCGGTATTAGGTATAATACTGCGTGGTGTGGAATAAACAGAAGAGATCAAACACATTGTAAGAAATTTTGGAAAAACAGAATATTCAGAGAGTTTTTGAAACACTTTTTCGAACGAGTGTGTGCTATAAAAGAGTTTCCTAGGACAAATTTATGGGAACACTTCTTTTTTCTGAAGGAAGGATAGATGATTTTTTTTAAATCACTTCATGAAGAGCTCTTTTTGTGATCGATTTCAGTATCTATAGCAACTTTGAACTAGCTTTTCTACTCGAAAAGAATTTTCAAAAAAAGGTATTTTCCTACCATCTGTTTCATTTTTTAGACATATCTGAAACCATTTAATGCTATGAAAAACTTTTTGCTGAAGGAGGTGACGAAGACTATTTATCCGATATTTACGCATTAGATTTGTAAGTGCCCGTTGTGTCCCCTTTTACTTTTTACTCTTCAAATGTTTTTTTCTCGTTTTCGTTGTTTTATGTCTCAGTTTATGCGACAACAAGCATAACTTTGACGAATAAAGTGAATTGAATTGAATAAAATTTCAAGATTCAGCCCCGTGCTGAAAGGAAAATGCTATTAAAAGGGAAAAATACTAAACGATTGAGGAATCAACTTCGGTATAAGTATTTTCTTCTCCTAATCATACCACATAGTGTTACTTCAAATAAAACTGACTAACTCAAATAATAAAATTTTTAAAAAGCATTTTGTGAGTTATCAATCTTAAGATAACTCACACATAAATTTGATGCTGAGTAGACACATTTTATTAATTCTGAAAAAAATTTCGGTCCAGTATTTATCAGCGAAAGATGTTTTTTTACTGCCTTTATGTTTTTTTTATTATTTTTTTTGTCACAGTATATGAAAAAACTCCTCTAAGTTTGACATTGAAAAGATTCTGAAAGTTATAAGAACGAAAAAATCAACATGCATAATTTTTCGTCGCAACTGACCTCTCCATAAAATTGATCGTCGCCCAATCTTCACTTGTCCAACTATTCTGCAAACTACAAATTCGAACTTAAATGTATATGTATGCACAAACGTAAACATATGCGCATAAACAATACATGAATACATTCACATATTCACATGCAAGCATTCATGTCAAAAAGCAGTATATGTATGAAAATGCGTCCAGACATAGTACAAAATTTTTTTAATATGGAAAACCGAAGCGCAGTGTTATTCATTTTGCTACTTCATTAACCGTAAGAAAAGCAACAAAAACAAATGCCTCTGCCGTGTCACTCATCATAGAAGCAAAGTATTGAGCTTAGTAAGCACTCTAATCTCAAATTTTCTAAACATTGATTTTCAAAAGGAATTTTTCGGACTTGATTACAGAAAAAAAACTAATTTTCCGAAATTTGGTATATTTTCATCTGTAATTGCATGGAAATTTTTTCCGATGAAACAAAAAATCTATCTAATTAAAATTTTAAACTTCATTGGATGTTTAACAGAAAAAGGAATGCTTCTATGAATAATTTAATCAACTCGCAATACCACGGACATAAGAGAAAGTGAGAAGGAGATGCAAGGAGATTCTTTTTAAACATTCTTCCCCCTATAACGTCAACCTCACAATTTAAAACTGAATTTGTTCCGCTTGTTTCGTTTTAAACATTGGATCAGTCTGTTGAACGTTATGTGTACATACTACATACTCTCTCAGTCTTAGATGACAACGACCTCACCCTCATAGTCTTATATGGAATGTGACCCGTGTTTCGTTCAAAAACAATTGCTAAGAGGCAGAATGAGAAGAAAGAGAAAAACCACACGTCGGTAGATCAGTCAAGTGATGAGAGCTTGCGAGAATGCTGAGAGATAGTATGAGAGCACAAAGAGAATTCCCACATCTATAGGTCAGGCAAGCGATGATAGCTTGCCAAAATGCTGAGAGAAAGTATGAGAAGACAGAGAGAAATCATACAATTATAGGTCAGGAAAGCGATGATAGCTTGCCAAAATGCTGAGAGAAAGTATGAGAAGAAAGAGAAAAACCACACGTCAGTAGATCAGTCAAGTGATGAGAGCTTGCAAATGCTGAGAGATAGTATGAGAAGACAATGAGAATTCCCACTTCGATAGGTCAGGCAAGCGATGATGGTTTCAACAAAACAGAGAAAAAGTAGGGGGAAGACAGAAAAGTAAAAGTTGAGATTGGGTGGGCAAAAGTGTGATACATTGCTGTTTGCGCTACTCTTAAAAGCAGTTTAGATAGAACGGTTAATCATTTCAAGTACAGAGTGCAGCATAAAAATGGAAAATTGGTTTTGAGCCATTCTATTTTCGAGAAAGAAAAAATAGGCTTGACAGTACATGAACGTTTATCGGAAATATTGTAGATAACCGATGAAAAAAATCATTCGATTCGGCCACCGTAGAAATTAACAAACCGCTTGAGACGCTCTTCAAATTTTTGAACCGTGGCTCGCAAGTATTCGGGAAAAAGACGCTCCCATTACTTAGTCAGACGGGCTTTGATGACGTCCAAATTTTTAGGACGTGTTGCACAGACTTTCGACTGCAAGTAGCCCCAAATATGTAGGACAATCGAACGGGTTAAGGTCAGGAGAAGAAGCCGGCCACTCCGACTTGGTCACGAAGGCCGGAAGATTGGCTGCGCATCACTCCTGAGTGAACTTCGCAGTGCGGCAAGGCGTTCCGTCTTGCTGGAAGACATATGACATATACTCATTTAAGATCTTCTCCGTGTGTGAGTTGCGATCGAGCTCCACGCCCTCGTCGACGGAGTAGAGAGGGCTCTTGCCAGAGGAACATATTGCACCCCAGACCATAACCTCGTTGTTGACACATCTGCCTCTCTGATCCCCGATCTGAGCAGTAGGAGCGAGAATACGCTTGATTTGTGATTGTACTCTTATTCCACTCGGAAGAGCTTCTCATCTGAGAAGACGAACGAACAGAGCGAGTCACTTGCGATTCGCCTCAAGAGAGCCTCACATTTTTTCTTTATTTCAAGCTTGTTTTTCTCCGTAAGTGATGTAGTTTTTTTTCCTGGTAAGAAAACAGTCTCAGCTTGCAATTAACTATCCTTACAACAGACCGCTCTGAGACCTTTAGGTCTTCCTCAATCTTCCGCATGCTTTTCCTCGGGTTTCGGTAGATCCTGTTCTTCACTTTGTTGACAATGTTAGAAACAGTTTCGGTATTTGGTCGATCGTTCCTGTGACGGTACTTTAAGTTTCCTGTCTCTTTGTAATGATTTACAGCCTCAATATGTACCTTTAAAAAGTTGATTTTGAGGGTTTTTGCTATGACTGGATTTGATATTCCGCGACGATGGAGATTGACGATTTATGAACGGTCGACATTTTGAGCGATTTTCAACGCTTATTCAAAAAGCTTCAGAAAGTTTCAATTACTGCTCCTTACTCCGAATATTGTAAAAATCTGTCAAGAAATGTTTCTTCTGAGCTTTATGATTTTGAAACATCTAAGGAATCTTATCTGATTGTTAAAGGCAACCGTAAACAGTTTTTCTCGTATTGTACAAATCGTATTAAATCTAAAAACGATTCCTATGTTTTGTATGACAGTAGTTGAACGGTAGTGACGGACCCTTCCATAAAAGCTGAAATGTTTTCTTCTCAGTTCTCATCAACTTTCTCTGAACCGTCTCAGAATGTTCTTCCTGTCCTTATTTTAGCTCCCTTCGATCAACACTTTTCTTTTGAAATAATTGATGATCAAATGATAATCGAGGCTGTTTCTAAGTTAGAGAATGAATGTAATACCTCACCCGATTCCATTCCGAAAATTTTTATCAAAAAAATGTAGATTTGCGTTGTTGAAACCTCTGCGTATTTTATTCAACAACTGTTTAATGACTGGAATCGTACCCGATATGTGGAAGTTTGCTATTGTAAAGCCTCTGCTCAAAAACAAAGGACCTCCTATCTTATCAAATTACAGACCCATTTCTTTAACCTGCTCGATTTCTAAAGTAATGGAGAAAGTTATTGTTAATTCTATTTCAAAGTATCTTGAAGAGCGTTGATTGATCTCCCCTTTTCAAGCCGGTTTTCGACCTAATCGATCGACAATCACTTCTTTAGCCGAATCATATTCCTTCATAACCCACTCTCTGAGTTCAAGTATTGATATTGATGTAATTTTCCTAGACATCTCAAAAGCTTTTGATTCTGTAGATATTCGATTTCTATTGTTTAAATTGAATTCAGTTGGTATTGTAGGGCATGCACTTAAATTTGTCTCTTCTTTCCTCAACTCCCGTAAACAATCAGTGATCATCGATGGTATCAACTCAGTACCAGCTTCAGTTTTAAGTGGTGTTCCTCAAGGTTCTTCAATAGGCCCGTTGTTGTTTTTACTGTTCATTGACGACATCAAGAAAGTTATCCCTGCTACTATTCGCTTAAGTATTTTTGCCGATGATGTTAAGCTGCTAGCTCAAATACCCTAATATTAAGATGACTTGCAAACTGCAGTCAACAATATATTTGACTGGTGCACTCAGTGGAACCTTACTCTTTCAACTTCCAAATGTACTGTTCTTCACCTAGGCAAGCAATCGGTGTTTCACCCCTACTCTATCAACCATATTCCATTGATTGTTACCAACCAGGTTAAAGATTTAGGGATTTTGTTAACTGATGATTTCCGTTTAAACTCATATTGAGAAGATTTGTAAAAAACGCCTCTTCTACTGCAAACCTTATTCTGAAGGCTTTCAAGACCAAATCATGCGAAATGCTCATGCTTGCTTTTAATGTATACGTTAGACCGATTCTCGAATACGGGACTGAAATTTGGTCCCCTACCACGAAATACCTACTCAAAGATTTAGAATATGTACAACGTAATTTTACTAGAAGGTTGTTATATAGATGTGGTAATGTAAGCCTGCCTTATTCTCAGAGATTGAAACTGCTCAAAACTGAGTAATTAGAATATCGTCGAGCATTCAGAGATCTATGTTTTTTGCACAAATGTTTACATAACAAATGCTCTCTCGATTTTTCCTTTATAGAAATTTTATCTCCCTTCAAGTACAATACAAGACAAGCGCACTCTCTCAGAATTCGTCTGCCTATCGTTTACCCGGCTAGGTTGTCTACGTTTGTCTCTAGATCAATAGCAATATGGAACTCCCTTCCGGAAGATATCGTTGTAATCGAAAGTTCTTCAAGTTTCGCGACAAGGCTAAAAAAATTTCCATTTGAAGTTGTGCTTCCTTGTCCGAGTGTAACAGTTTGACGATTATTTGTATTTACATACATATGTATTGGACACAATCTTCTGATTATAAATAACTATAGACAGCTATTCCATATCATTTTTTTCTTAGATGATATTTGGATTAGTTGAATGCCATTCAGCACTTTTGAATGAATGATTGTTTTTTGTCTTCCTATCCTACGCGTCCATGCTAATTGGAACTACCATTCATAGTTGTATTACAAATTGTTGTTCTTGCATGGAATAAATGAATTGAAATTGAATTGAAAAATCCTTCTGTTGTATACCGAACAAATGGTCTCCCTTTAACTGTTGCCGAAATAACTAAAGATCTTGGTGTCACTATTTCCGATGAATTCTCGTACAAACACCATATTGTTGATAAGTGTAAGAGAGCTTCCGCTGTTGTCAACATGTTATTTAAAGCTTTTAAACCCCCTTCCATTTCTTTGTTGACATCTGCTTTTAAAATCTATGTCCGGCCCATTATCGAATACGCAAATGATTTGTGGAATCCATCTTCTTCGGGCCTTGTTAAGTTGGTTGAGAAAGTCCAACGGTCGTTCACGAGGAGAGTACTAGGAAGAGCCCGTCACCCTAAGCTTCAGTATTCCCAGAGGCTTTCAATGTTAGGCCTTCAGAGCCTCTAGTACCGTCGCGCTATCTCTGATGTACTTTTCATTTAGAAATGTGTACATAACAGCTTAGAAATAGTCACCAATCATTTATACGAAATCTCGGCTGTTCAGCGTTTCACTAGGCATTCGCATCCTCTCACTCGGCATTCGCATCCTCTAAGACTTATTCCGCCTAACGTCATCAATAAGACCTCAATATCGACGTGTGTGTCCCGTTAAATGTCTGTTTGGAACTCTCTTCCATTTGATGTTATCTACAAAGCTAAAATTTAGAAAGCAACTTCTTTCGTTGCCAGTGAATGTGCCAGTTAGTCTTGTTTCTGATACTTGAAAAAGACTTGTATTTTTATTAGTATCACAGCCCCCCTTTTTACCTTTTTTATACACCGCCACTAAGCTTTATGTACAGGGTGTAGAGAAAGTCCAGATAGGACAGTATTTTTTTCCGATAAAAACTTAACGGCTTGAGCAAATCAAACAAAGTCGCCATCAAAATTTATTCAAATAGTTTGGGATATAACTGCGTTTTCAAATTTCGAACATCCCTCCTTTCTCCTTGACACAGGCGCGGAGTCGCTTGTGGAAGGCACCCACCGTAGTGGACAGGTAAGCGACGTCAAGATCATCCCACGCCTTATGTAGGGCGCGCTTCAAACTTTATAAATTCTTGTGTGGTGAAGCACAGGCCTTGCTCTCAAGGACCGACCACACAGAGAAGTCCAGAGGATTCAAATCAGGTGAGTACGGAGGCCATTCGGCGGATGTGATCATGGAGGGAAAAATTCGTCTTGCACCAGTCTTGCACAACTTTAGCCTTGTGGGCGGGCGCAGAGTCCTGCTGGAACGTCCATTTGCGTCCCGCGAAGTGAGCCTGGCTCCAGGGAAGTACTTCCTTTGTGAGAATGTCGTTCAGGTAGTTATTGGCATTCATTTTGACTCCCTGCTCGACGAAAACGAGTGGAGTCTTGCCAGTCGCGCAAATCCCGGCCCAGACCATGACAGAAGCGGGATGGCCCTTTCTCTCTCTGTGTGGTCGGTCCTGTGTGTGTGTGTGTGTGTGTTGTGTAGTCAGCCTATCTCCGACTCATTTGTGCCTTTTTTCACGGATTAAAATATTTTCTGAAACGTTCAAGATAAGTTTTTAACAGAAAAAATTGTTTTCAGACATGGATTGGCCGAGAGTGTTCTTTGCCGATGGCTCGACTCACCTACAAGAGCAACTTAAACCCAGTACGGCTTTCTCAAGCAGTTCATTTCGTCTACAACCTCCCCAGCTCCTCCTCGCACAAGAGAAGACACCTACACACCGCTCCTCCTAACCAAAGTCTACTATTCTCTTGAGTTCTCATTCATGATATTTTAATCCGTGAACTACATTCTAATAATAATCTTCTTCGCGCTTGTTCCCGCCTCGCGGCATGGTATGCGCTCCCCTGAGAGGCAAGTCAGAGCTTTCCTGGTAGAACCAGTGGCTGCCCACTTTTTTTGATTTTATAATTATAGGTGAACTACAATCTATAATTATAAATTCAAAAAAACTATGAAAATTCATTAACGATCGATAATCTGAAACCTAAATTATTTCGAAAGGAAAGTATGCATTTTTTGATTTCAAATTCTCGAAACATTCATGCTTTTAAAAGCTGCTGAGTGTTTTTGACGTGTGACATTCATGTATTATTTTTCAAGGCCGAGAATGTCAAAGCTATGCTTGTATTTGAGACTTCCAATTGTCTTGTCCTTTCGGCTCAATTTGTCGGGTTGAACTTTACGCGATACTATTTATTTTATTTTTATTTATTTATTACATGTTGTTCATATAATATACAATGATAGTACACAAACATCATGTGGGTTATAGTGATTCCAACAAGTTGGAAGATAATAAGCATTAAAGGAACAAACCAAACATTAGATCATAAACATTACAACTGAACACATGAACACATTGAGCGGAACAATATTATAAATACTAAACACTTGAATTTAATTCAGTAAACAGACGAGCAGATCTTATTGCGAATGAATTTATACGACAAATTGTTTTCGGGGCACGAAAATGTAATTTGAAGTTGGATCCACGTGTCGCGGATTGCAGATCTTATTGCGAATGAATTTATACGACAAATTGTTTTCGTAGCACGAAAATGTAATTTGAAGTTGGATCCACGTGTCGCGGATTGTCTTAAATTATAGAAATGGGGTTTTCTGTCTGAAAGAGTTGTTTTTCCCCCTATTAGTTTTAAAAGTAAACTCAAATCGTTCGATTCTCTTATGCTTTCCAATGAAAGAAGGCCTAATTTTTTGTTTCTAATTTGACTGTTTGGCATGTTTATGTAATCAGTACCAAAGCAGCGATAGAAAACTCGGCGAGTGAAAAAGTTTTGGACGTTTTCCAATTTTCTAATATCTTTAACGAAATGGGGGGAATAGACAGTGGTACAATGTTGAAGAATAGATTTAATATAAATGTTATAGGCATCAATGAGCACTTTCGTGCTCTTACTTTTGAGAACTTTTAGAATGAGATAGCATTTACGTTTGGCTTCCGATGCGATTATAGAGCAATGAGAAGAAAAGGTTAATCTATTATCTATAATGAAACCTAAATCACGGATCTCATGACAATATTCAAGGTTGGATCCGTTCAATGAGTAAGGATAACGAGGGGGTTGTTGTGGACCTATTCTTGAAACTTTACATTTGGGAAGAGATAACGGTAATTGCCAAGCTTTTGACCAATCAAGAACATAATCTATAGCGTTTTGCAAAGGAGTATGAGAGTCATTAGAAGACAAGTGCTTATATACTTTCATATCGTCGGCGAAGACCTTTATTTTACAAGAAGAAGAGGAAATTTTAGAAACAATATCTGAAGTGAAAATGATGAAAAGTAATGGGCCGAGAACACTGCCCTGGGGGACTCCACTGCTCACAGTGAAGCTATCGGAAAGTGCGTCTCTAACCCTAACTTGATAGGTTCTGTTACTTAAGTATTCTTCTATCCAAGAAACTATCTTAATTGGAAATTGATATTCTTTGAGTTTATGGATAAGTTTAATATGAGAAACTTTATCAAAAGCCTTTTCAAAATCGAAGTAAATTATATCTGTAAAATTCTTCTTATCAATCTCTGATGTACATTCGTCTAGAAATAAGAGCATAAGTTGTTCTATGGATCTCTTGCGACGGAAGCCATACTGGTCATCATGAAGAATATCATTTCTTTTACAGTGATTATCAATTTCTTTAGATAAAAATTTTTCAAATATACGACAGAAGAGAGAAGTTATACTAATTGGGCGATAATTAGATGGGCTGTTGAAAGGGGGCTTCTTTTTGACTGGAGTCACTATAGAGTGTTTCCATCTTTGGGGGATCTGAGCCTTCTGATAGTAGTCGTTATATATGATTTCAAGAGGGATGGATAAAGGTACGGCAATCTTTTTTATAAAGAGCATGTTTAAATTATCTGGAGTACTACAAGAGGAGATTGGATACTTTTCAATTAGATCACAGATTTCATGACGTTTAAATAATGGTGTTTCTGGATCCAATATTGTTTTGATAGGAGAGGGTTCAAAAGGAGGAAGTATTCCATTATCTTTAGTAAAACATTTCTGAAATGTTCTAGCAAGAAGATTAGCTTTTTCTAAATCTTTAGTCATAGTAATACCAAGCTCATCTAGTAATATATCAACACCATTCTGCTTCTCTGTGGTGTTTGTTCTAATGAATTTGAAAAACAAGTTTTTGTTCTTGCTATTCACAATAAATTTTTCAAGGCTACCATTAAATTTATCTACATACTTCTTGCACTTTTTACTAGCTCTAACATATAACTCATAATCGGCAACAAGTTCACTAGAGAGGTATTTGTTCCACAAGTGAAAGCGTTTACGCTTAGCTCTTTCTATATGAGAGGGAAGAGGAGCGTGAGTTGATAGACTCACCTTCTCTAGAGGAGCAAATTCTGTCACACAACTGTCTAATACCAATAATAGCAATTCATACTTGCTATTGGTATCATCGCTTAGACTTAAAATGGAAGTCCAATCTAAGTTAGAACAGAGTAAAACTTCGTAGTTTATTTTATTGAAATTGAGTCTATAAGAATCTAAGGGAAACTCATAGAATAAGGACAACTCAAATGTTATTGACTCGTGGTCAGAAGAACTAAAAGATGGGGTTACAAGTGAGTTTTTTACCACTTTGGGACTATTAGACAGGAGAAGATCAAGAATATTTATACCTCTTGTAGGTCTTTTTATGTACTGGGTCATTTTAGTAGTCGCACAGAAATCAAGGAAATTTTTGGAGTAGTTTGTTAGAGAAGTAATTGGAGTAGAAGTCCAGTTGATATCTGGAAGATTGAAATCACCTATAATAACACACGGATGATTACAAGTCACAAGGTCACTTAGGAGTTTGATCAAGTTATTGCTGCCTTGTGCATCAATATGAGGAACACAATAAACAACGACGAATCTGGTTATGTGGGACTTGATATCGATCTCAATCGCTAATACTTCATAGGAGTTTTTAATAGTCTGGGATAGAATGACTTCATGGGAAAGGGTTGAGGCTATGAAGAACAAAACTCCCCCACCACTAGTTTGTCCCTCTCTATCACATCTACAAATGGAGTATTGAGAGAACGATGAGAGGAGGAAAGAGTCGGGAAATGAGTTGGAAAGCCACGTTTCACACATCGCAATAACAGAGAATTTCTCAGAGAGTAGAAGTTGCAAGTCTCCTATCTTGTTAACTAAAGAACGAACGTTGGCAAAATAACATTTAAAATTATGAGCAAGCGACCGGAGATCATTACTTAGTTTGATTGAAATGGAGATCGGTTAACATGAGAATGACGAAAGTTAGATTGAGAATTGAGTTGGACTTAACGTCTAGGTGGGTGGCGGATAGTTTGGGCCATAAGTGGTTGAGGAGAAGATGGGAGACGAGGGAAAATGAAGTTAGGGATGAAAGTTTTGGGTTTGGAATTGTCTTTTCGCCAGGTGAGGATGGCTCTTTCATATGCGCGCTCGCATCTGGTCTGGGAATGTCTTACAAAAAGGTTGTGGTTTCTGAGCAGAAAACTCTTTGAGAGTACTGCCTGTTGAAAATCCACAGTTGGCATAACGATTTTCAGGGGTCTGGGATTGGAGTTACGGGGGGTTGAAGGGGATATGAGATGGCATGCGATAAACTTTCTCGGGAATGGCCTGGACATCCAGGTCATTGAGGATTCTGCGAACATTCAGGAGGTCTTGGTCGGCACGTGCAGCAGCAGAAGGCGAAGGAGATTCCGGGAGGCGGAAGAGGACAAGAGAGCGATAGCGTTCTCGGCGATCAGCTATTTCAAATGGGGATTCGAAGTATCGGAACGATGGGTCAGAGATTGGAGGGGGCTTAGAAGCAGGAGTAAAATGAATCATAGGAGAAGAATTCTGGACATTCGAAGATATGACATTGTTTTGAGAAGTAATCTTCTCGACGGTAAGAGTAAGAGTGTCAAGAGTATCTTTGAGTGAAGAAATGGATTTGGTCTGTTTTTCAATTATAGACTGGTACTCAATACACCTCTGCTCCAATGCTTCGTTGCGATGTAGAACTGCTTTCATCATCTGGTGGAGTTCTTCGAACGAGTCGGATGTTCCCACATCGGCCCTTCTTCTCGTCGATCGTAATCTGTTAAAGAGAGAACCAAGCGGGGATGATTGAATATTTTCTGCAGAAGAAGACATACTGAAGATCCCAAATACAACGAGTCTTACTAACTTTATGAGGTGCCAAGTTTAGAGAATAGCCTTGGCACCAGGCGTTCCGTTAGTCCAGCTTCGAAGATTCAGTCGATGAGGAGCTCGCAGTTGTTAATCATTCATCACTTATGCCGCGTTGAGAAGAAGACGAAAGGGGGAAATGACTTTATTCGCTTGGGGAACTTTGTTCACAGAGAGAGAAAACGAAACTCGACCGCTCAGTGTGAAGAAAAGGAAAGGAATGATGATTACCATAAATCTTTCTTTTTCTTTGTTCTATTCTAATCTATTCTACCATAAATCTTTATCTTTCTGTTTTTTACACACAAACAGCGGCATATCTACAAAGTCACAAATAAACACGAAAGCAGGGAAAGTCCGATCGACTCCGCTCTAATGATGACTGCGTTCCTCTTCGAATCCAACTTCGGGAACATACTGCTCCGATTTGTTGTGAAACAGAGAGTGATTCCCATCTCCCCACGGGAAAGGCTTAATGAAGAAATAGTGTATAAATTGAGAGCTTGGAGAAAAACTTAAAGCTCCAAAAATTCTTCTTAAAAAAATATTTACAGATTGGAAAACTAAAACTCAGTTCTGTTTGAAAAAAAAAATCTGTCACACAGAGACGGGAATAGTAAGCACAAGGTTAAGCATGAATGGATGCCTATCAGACCTGAGCGAAAAAAAACCAAAAAAATTTTTTCGACTTTTTTTTCGAATTTGAAAACCAAAAAATTTTTTTCGAACTTTTTTCGATTTTAAAAACCAAAAAAAATTTTCGACTTTTTTTTCGATTTCAAAAACCAAAAAAAAATTTTTCGATTTTAAAAACCAAAAAAACGATTATAAAAAAACCAAAAAAAAATTTTAAAAACCAAAAAAAACCAAAAAAACCACCGCAAAAACTCTGTTTTTGGCCTTTTTTCGGTTTTTTTTTTTGCTATCGAAAAATTTTTCGACACCTCGAAAAAAAATTTGTTGGAATTTTTTTTCAAAATGTCGAAAAAATTTTTTTTCGAATTTTCGAAAAAAGTTTTTTTTTTACTAATTTGTTTTTCGAATTTTCGAAAAAAGTTTTTTTTCGACTAATTTGTTTTTCGAATTTTCGAAAAAAGTTTTTTTCGAAAATTGTCGAAAAAACCAAAAAACCAAAAACGAAAAAAAACGGCCCTGATGCCTACATATATACATGTTATAAATGATTGGATTTGATAAATGACTGAATTTCTAATTAAAAAAACGGCTCTTATTTCCTTATGGGTAAACTAGACGAAAAATTGGCTTTAAACGCTACGGTTTCGAGAAATTTCTTCATAGCTGATCATTTTGAGCATCAGGGACTCCTCCGGTTCTTGAAAAAAAAAATTCTGTAAAATTATTAAAAATATTATTTTTACGTTAAAAAATATTTTTACATCAAAAAACTAAGCGGCTTAGTAAAAGTTAACGCTAACGAGACCGTACGGCCTAAGCTAAAGAGACCATAGCTGAAAAATTAATGTGAAAAAGCATCGTGTCAATGTCTGCAAGACAAGACGCAGGGTATGCCCATGGGGGGGAATAAGAGCCAAAAAACCTTTTCTTTATTTTTTAAATTTTTATATCAAATGAAGTTAAGTATTTCTTCATAATTCTTTGCTTACGCGTAGGAAAAGATCACGCTAACGAGGCCATCCGGCTTACGAACGAAACCGTTTTGAGAAAAAGTGTGGCCAGAAGTACAGGAGAGCCATGAAATCAAATTATGTGTTTTATAAAAACTTCGAGAAACGAAACTACTAGGAGTATTTTCTGCTGGAACAATCACATTTCACTTAACAGTCTAATTTTTCAAAGCAAAAACTAGTAAGTGTAAACTGACTGAACGGAGAGCTGGGAAGTCGGCCTCAGGATCACGAACCTGCTATGGATGCACAGGAATTATTTTCCTTGGTGTCACCTTGGACCAGATGGGAACCTACCGTCAACACGCCGAAGGACTAAAGACAAGGGCAACAAAAAGATTGAATGTCCTCCGAGCAATCGCGGGAAGAAGGTGGGGACAGAAGACCGAGACAATGCTGAACACCTACAAAGCAACCACTAGAGCAGTCTTGTCTTACGCAGCACCCATCTACTCGCCCCAACTTGCCGAATCACATTGGACTTCCTTGCAAGCAGCACAAAACAAAGCCATTCGGATCGCAACAGGAAACCTTGCAATTGCGGACACTCAGCACCTGGCATACGAGAGCAAACTTCTTCCAGTCAAAGAACACAACCTCATGCTCAGCAAACAATTCACCGCCAAGGCCAGGCTTCAACCCAACCATCCATCTCACCGCATCTGCACTGAAGCAAAACCTCCCAGGGCAATAAGAAAGCACGCCAAAGACATAGACATAGTACTAGGTGATACGGACTATAAAGTGGCCCTCAGAAAAATACACACGGAGACAGTCAGAGACTTTCTCAGAAATAGTCGACCCAACCCAGTTCTGGGAACTAAACCTCCTAGAATACACAAGTCCACGTCCCAACTATCCAGAGAAAATCAGATAACTCTGTCTCAATTGCGAAGCGGCCACTCTAGTTTCCTTAACAGTTACCTCCACCGAATAGGGGCCAATGAATCTCCCCTCTGCCCACTGTGTAGGATAGAGCCGCATACTTCGAGACATATTTTTTCGTGTCGCTGTAACCCCACTTCACTTAGCCCTATCGACCTTTGGAATAGGCCGCACTCGGTTGTTGATTTCTTGTTCAATTAAATCTCTCCAAAAAAAAAAAAAAAATAATAATAATAAAGGAGAGTAAAAAAAAAAAAAAAAAATAAGAGAGAGAGGAAAGAGAGTGTGGGCTTATAACGCTGGAGGGTCGAGAGCTTTGACGACTTCCTCCAGTGTCTCGCGAAGGAAGATCTACCCGTTGGGCAAGACAACAACAACAAGGAATTATTTCGTTTAAATAATAAAACATACAAAAAAATTGAACGATAGTTAGAGATGAATTAAAAAAGAAGCGATAGAAAGAAAATTTTCAACTTGAGCGATTCGACACAGCATTCTGAGACGTACGAGTTAAGTTTGTAATTTAAAAACTTATCATCCCTATATAACCCTTCGCGAGCTTCGCTAAACCTTCGAAAGCAAGAGAAATGACAGAGAGAAAAACTAAATCATGCATTCTAAGATAAAGCGACGATTTTTCTGTAAAATTCTTTAAAAAATTACGGCCAACAGTAAAAGTTATTATAAAAGTAACACCGTAGTCCATTTTTCTTCCCACGGTAATTCGTGGTGAGACATTGGAGCGTTCAACGAAATCACTTAGCAGAAAATCACTTTGAAAAGTGAAAAGTTGAATTCTAACGCTCCATTAGTCGTTGGGTGTGTTATGCTGATACCGTTTTTGCATTGTCTTCTTTTCAACTTCATTAAACTTTTATTACTGTATGACAAACAACAGAAGAATGCAGAACAAACAAATCGATTCGCAAATAAGCTTAGTAGGTCCTCAAAACTCAAAGCATGGGAAAGAGAACTTGTAGTGGAGGAATGGGCGATAAAAGAGAGCGGGGCATTCATATCAGCGCGGCATTATTCTAGTTGCTCGAGTGAGAAGGCCAAACATAGTCAACAACTCACTAGAGAACATATTTCCACCGAATTAGATCTCTGCCATTAATTTGATAAGCAAATCAATTGAAACATGAGCTCTCACATCCATACCAGACACGTCGATGTACACTTTACATTTGCAATATCATGAAGTGCACCACAGCATTATGACGTGTAGAGCAAAGAACTCGACACAAAAAAACGAAGAGAATACATGTATTTGACACACATCTAGAGGCGACTGATAGGTGAATAGCCGGAGACTTGTACAGAAACACGTAAGTCATACACAAAAAAATGTCAGGGGATAAGGCCCTTAGAGTTGTGAATTGCACTACGTGCCGAGTTGACAACAAAAACGAGAGGGAAAAAAGGGGGTATGTCTCAACGACTCTTGCACGGAATACCCCAGCAATGACCGATCCTAACACAGAGAACAATTGTACGAACTAATCGCAAATTACTACGGTAGGGATTTTTCTACCGTGTTGCAGCCTGAAAGGATGTTTCAATGAGTACACAAAAACTAAAATTAGTCAATCGATCTTTGTCTTACCGTGAGCTTCTCTTCCGAATGGAAATCTTGCTTCGGGCTCATCTCCATCAATAAAATCGCGAGTTTGAACTCGCAAACCTTCCCCAATATCGAGTACACAATAAAACCTGTTTTTATCGCACGATTGAAAACCTAAAGCATTGTAATATTCGTTAGACAGACACGAATCGAAAAGGCTTACTTTATCTGCTAACAGAATATATCCGCTCAGTCATTCATATCTACTCTCTCGATCTCTCACATACCAGAGTGTTCCTCTACTTTTCATATATCTGCGCATTTGTAAAAGCTTTTCCATTTCTGAAAGCATCGATTAAGAGAACAGGAAATTTTAAAACGAAGGAACTCGCGTTCATACTGAACGAGAAGGGGAACGTAACAGTTTCGAGTAGAGAAGGGTTCAAGTAATCACGTGAACACTTCGAAAAAGTGCAGAAAAGATCTAGGAGCGGGACCAACTACCAACCTATCTCTTTCGCAGTTTGTTGCCGATAACTTCATGCCTCTAGAAAGCATTATCTCTGTATTTCTTCAAAACACTGCACAACCAACTGAAACTTTCTGGAGCTTCTTACGTTTACAATTAGCCCATTATTAGTCAGTTATCCAAAGCTCCCTAGAATTAAAATTGAGGTGCGATTTTTCGCGATGTCAATAGCTTCTCATATTATATAATCGTTAAATTAACATGCGATGAAAAACCCACTGAAAATTACTTATGGAGCCAAAGATTGGATTGATAGAAAACCATATTTTTTTGCTCTTTTCAGTCAAACCGTGTCAAAGTCTTGAATATGAAGAGAAGGCGAAAAGGATTCAAAATGAATTTTCAATAAGGAAATGAGAATAGAGAGGGCGAAACCAGCTAACATATGAATATTGTGAAGATACCGGTAATATGGGAGGATATCTGCAATAAATAGGGTGAGACAGGAGAAAAGAAGGAAGAAGAAGCAAAGATGATACACGGGAGAGCGTATAGCTCCCAGGCGCCTTCTCAATCACAAATTTGTTTTTCTTTTTGTTGAGTAACGCAAAAGAACGAGATTGAAGGGTACTTCTTGGAAACTAAAGGGTAGGGGGAATATAAATTATTTTAAAGTTTACTGTCATTCATTCATCAAAAACGAACAGAAAGCAATATCACAAAGAATGCACGCCAAACTGAATTCTTCCGAATCAGACCCTTTTGACTTCTACTACATATTTCGTATATTCTGGGTCTCATAACAACCATCGATGACTCCAATTGATGCCTAATGTAATGGATTACGGTGTAACATCTGTGAGCGGATGGAGCGATGATGACGTGAGAGCAAAAAAAGAACATGAAACAAACAAGATGTAACGCGAAAATTTTCATTTAAAAAAACAAAGATGAGAGTGGAGATTACCCGTTACACCAGTTGAGAAAGAACAGCCATCACAAATGAATCCCTAATGAGACTGACTTGACTGCAAGATTGCGAACCAGTCTGATCCTTACCCAGACTAAGGACTCACAAACACATACAAACAATTCTGGGATCATCTTTCATGAAAACTCGTTTTTTGACTGGCAATCGTTTCAAAACCCATTTTGCAGCTATCCCTGTACAGTACAAGCAGAGAGAGAGAGAGACAAAATATCAAAAGCGAGAGAATTGAAAGGCGGTACACGTTTATGGCTGTTGTGGTGGTGGTGGTGGAGCGTCCGCTTCGGTCGACTCCGCTTTGGCGGAGCGAGCTGCCGGTGAGGCTGGCAAGTTGCCAAACGCTTTGCCTGAGCGGATGCCAAACTTGAAGAGGTCGTGGTTGGACAACTCGTGGACACTCGCCCTGTCCTCCTTGTGGTACTGTAGGCAGCGACGAATGAAGTCTTGCGCCATCAAAGAGATCTTAAACAACTTCCATTGTCATTGTATTATGTAAAAGTTATGTTAGAACCAAGAGTCAAAGTGTTGAAACTCTTATGACTCGAATAGTCACTTCTTATTTCATGTAACAGTCATTTTGTTTTTCATTACTTGTCAGTGAAGATAAAATCGTCTGTCTGTAAGTTATTCAGATCTTTTTTGCTGCATTGGATTGCCATTTCGATTTCTGTGCGCATTTCATTTCCTTATTTCTTCTACCTCGAATCTGAACTTTAAGCACTGTTCTAGAATTTTATAGAGGGCTTGATTACGATTGTTGACCGTCTTATTTACTCAGTATCTTCAGTTATCAACAAAGACTCACTTGTGGTTTCTGAGGGAACGAGACCTCCGTCGCTTTTATTATGGTCTTCTCTTCCAGAATCTTCTGCTGCGTTTGTTCATGTCCGAACGGCTGAAATTGAATATTGAGAATCAATACGGTTAATAAAACGTTTCTTGCACTAGCTAGGCCTAAAGATACAACATCTCCTCTGAAAAATGTTTGCTGAACAATGCTTTAAATCCCTAGAATACACTGTCCACATGAGTGTTTCGTCAGTAAGGATAACATGAAGCATACTTTCCTACAGCGAAACCAGAGGTTTTTTTTTGTGTGCAAGAAAAAGTGCAGACGCCCGCCAAAGGCGGGAAAAAATGTTTTCGCATAAGGGTCCCCTTATAATAATAAAAAAAACAAAGGCCCGCGAAATTTTTTTTTGTTTTTTATGAGGGTCTCCCCTTATGATTTTGGAAAAAAACAGAGGCCCGCCGAAAGAAGGTCTGACATGACTATTTAAACCCTAAGTGAAACACGGCATTTCTAGCCAATATTATAGCTAACCCTTCTGCCATAAAGGCATTGATACAGTATGATTCCGACGCTCCACACGTCGACCTTGGGACTTATCTTCGGTGGCTGGGATCCCACGACGAATGTCTCAGGCGGCAGGTACCTGCAAACACTATTCTATAACCGGGAACATTTTCTTTTGAATTAACGCCTATCTGAAATTTCTACAATCAAATCTCCAATTGAAGTATTTTATCTTTAATTTAAAGAAAAATAACAAGTTCAGAACACTAATGAGTGGCAAGGTCGCAATAGAAATCAAATGGTTTCTTTAATGTCAAATCAAACAAGTAATAACACTCCACTATATTTGAACTCGGATTATACTATTCTAAAACATTTTTTTTTAAAAACATGATCAATGGGTTCAAACAAACCAATAAGTGCCCGCGAATTGACTCGTCAATTCAATGGAATCCATGTCGTCGCTGTTCTCCATAACCTCAAGCACACAACTTTGCTTGACTTTTCGAGGCACTAAATATGAGCAATGTTTTCCTCTCTGCGAATGTATGCGTTAATCAAAAAGGGTACTAATTATCGGTTTGTACGAGTTCTCTATTTCTCAAACACTCCAAGTCTTTCATTTTATACGCTCCTTCTGCGGAAGATGCGAAACACCCTGAAAGTACTCCGGTTCATTATTCCTCACCTTCGACAAGCCAAAGTCGGTGATTTTGATGGCTCCACAGGTGTTGCCGTGCTCTAAGAGAATGTTGGCCGGCTTGAGGTCGTAGTGGATAATTGGCGGCTTCTTCTCCGCTAGATATTCCAGGGCAGAAACCACCTCAAATACACTTAGCTTTAAAAGAAAGCCGCTCTAGTCCACAGGAGACTGAGGAGAGAAAACGGTCAATGATAGTTCTTGAAAATGGCTGAAAGAACGATTAGCGATTAGGTTGTTGTTATTGTTGCCGGCGAGCATCCCGCATCGAAGACTTGGTTATGAACACTCTCTTTAATGAGAGAAGTTCTCGTGTTCTTCGGACAAGATGCGTCCGGAGAAGGGTTTTGATGTCCTTTGCAGTCCTGAGACTGTCATGCTGCACCTTGTGAAGGCGGACATCGTTGTAGCAACCTGTTCATGCTATAGGCCTTGTGAGTGGGTGGTCAAGCCGGCCTAGCATCGTTTTGGGTGGGAGTAGAGACGTCTCGCCTGTCGTTGACCGGAGATAGGCAAGAGGCTATTTGACTGGCGCCTCGACTCGCCATTGAAAAGTATAGCGGAGTATCGGCTGATGTTTTGTCCGGTGGCATGCCCAGGCCGGTCCGGCATCACCCTCCTTTGACGAGCTATACTACCCAGTTTTGGTCCGCGGCGGGATTTCTCCCGCTACCTCCCAGCACGAATAATTCGTAGGGAGGCATCCCTCTATCCGCCACCTGAGGTCGCGCTCGATTCTGGACTGGATGATCCGGCTCCATCCGTGACAGGCTCTTAAGGCTGTAGAGTCACGAATGGCCACTGTTGCCAGTGTGTTTCGAGATTAGCGATTAGGCGTGTAGCTTGGCTACACCGTAGAATTCATAGGTTCTAGGTCTCACAACTGAATCGAATGTATAACGCCTAGGTATCTTACACTTAAAAATCAACCTCACAAACAGCCGCAAAGTCTAAAATAATGAGAAAGCACGCGGAAGGGAAGTGGGCAGGGGAAAGGCGAGGGATCGAGCTATAAGGAGAGGGCACCACCGCAGAAAAAGGCGAGCGAATTAATGAGATGAGTTTAGAGCATGGAAGTGGCTTTATGTTTAATAGTGACATGCGGTAGAAGTTTAACTGACTTCTGAATTATTTATTTATTTTATTTTTCACAAATTATTTAAAAGTTATTTTAAAAATAAAAAAATACAACACATAAACACAAAGACAAAAATTAATACACCTGGAACACTCGCTATTCTGTTTCGAAGATTAGGAGAGAAATTAGATACATTAGGAGAGTTTACAACTTTCTCAGGCAGTTTAAAGTCATCATGGAAACTAGGACTTACCTGGAAGATAATGGAACGGGCTTCCTTCTCGGGTATGGACTTGTTCTGCTTTAGATAGAAGTCTAGATCGTTTCCGGGACAGTATTCCAGTACCTGCGGTGCAAACTTTGTAGTTCAGTTGGGGACGTTTTATTGAGAGTTCGTTTTCAAGATTCTCGACATCATTTTCCTAGCTAATACTAGGTCATTTCTTCACCGTTTTTTATGCAGTAATTTCATTGACTGTTCTTGTCATATTATTGCCATCTTACTATCAATTATAACCACTAAAATCACATATTTGTGACAGTTTCATCTTTTTCGTCACATAAAACTTGTGTTATGTTTCAAACGGAAAATTAAGAATCAATTTGACAACGGCTATCTTTTTAGTGATCTTGCTTGATACAATACTTCAAGATTACTAATATATATATATATATTTTATCTACACTTGTCAGTGCAAAAACAAACATTCACTTGTCAGTGCAAAAATATATCATAATCACTCTTACCGAATCCGCTCTCTATTTTCTTTTGTTGAAAAAAAATATGGTACGGTAGGCGATTGTTTTCAAAGTGTACTGAGGTAGAGAAGAGCAACAAGATAACTGTAATCAAAGTATGGTCATGATGGTGAATACAGTATGAGAGACTGACGGTGCAGAATGAGTGATTGTCAATGGTGAAGAGATCAAACAACTTCACAATCCGCGAGTGATCGAGAGTCTTATGAATATCCTGCAAATTTCTCATTCAATTCCAGATTATTGTCGCAGGCGAAATCTGCATTTTGAAACCAGACCAGAACAAATAATAATTCCTTTCTAGTTTCTCGTGTGAAACTAGGCCTTCTTGTAGAATTCACTACGCAACACGTAACCTTTTCTCGCATTGCATGCTTGACGTAGTTGGCCTTCTTTTCTTCCTTCCACTCCTTGTTCACGTGGTGAATCTTGCAGGCGACATATCGATTCTCTTCCAAGTCAAATGCTCTCCAAACCTCACTGCAACCAATTTTCCTTCTCTTTCATTACAAGTCCAGATGATTATGCCAAAGATCTGCTATCTTTTCTTCTTCTCGAACAGTTCAGGAATTCCTGGTATCTTCAACTATGTAACAGCGAACTTGAGATGTTTTCATGTTCTGCAGCAGCTCATGGCTGTTATAATGTCTGAGAGCCCATTGATTCAAGTGAAGGAGTCATTTTCAATTTTCGAGTCTTGTCTCCAATTCCTCTGTGAACTGGGTTATTCTGCTCAAGTCAATATGCCTTTAGCTTCACTTGGAATGCATTCTTTACAGAATCTCTTCAGTGTTTCCATAGCGTTATTGTTCCCTCTTCTCTTCCATTCTTACAATCCGGAATTAACACTTTTTCATATCTGACACTCAGCTACTCTGGCGTCTTTGCAGGAAAACTGAAAGAATTGGAAATGAGAAAAGAAATTGGAGAACAACATAATGAGAGAGCGAGAGAAATGAGCAGAGTGGTGTGAAAGAAAGGAGAATTGTAAATCAAAGATGCAGAGATGATTGAAGAGAGAATGAACAACAGATAATGAAAAAGTCTTTACTTCAAAAATGGCTTAAAAGTGAGAGATGCAGACAAAATGCTTGAGGAGGGTGGAAGAATCGGTGGAGTAACACACAAAAAGAGGAACCATCATTGATTGGAGGAAAGAGTGAGGGAGACTGGGAAGAGAAAAGAGGAAGGAAACTGTTATAGAACTAGAGACGTAAATGAAAGAAAGAGACAGAGAGAGAGAAAGATGACGAGAGAGGACTCCGAAGGGCCACTAGAAATAAAATGAGCGAGAAAAGCATTGAATAGTACCGGGAACCCGCGAAGACAATTTAGTAGAGTGAAAGAAAACAGAGAGTCAAAGACACACCTGCACACAGAATTGGGCAGTAGTTTAGTCAGGCTTGAAAGAAAGAAAGAAAGAAAGAAAGAAAGAAAGAGAGAGATGAGAAAGACGAGGAAAAGAACAAACGGGACTATGTCCATCCCTCTTTAAAGGAGAAGATAAACAATCGAAGTTCTTCTCAACGGAACTATCAACTGCGACATAATATTCCTCAAGTCTCATCAAATGATTCGAGTTATTTGTCAAACATCATATCATTACTTTAATTTCCTTAGAGGTTTAACACAGCAAGAGAAAAGACAGACTCTTTATCTCATCACAGGAGAGTGCCTACCCTGAAGCAAGGCGGTTTTTTCTATTTTTTTTAAATTGTATCGGATAACTAATTTCAGTAAAACCAGACTACTGTTTCTCAATGTACCAGCTGGATTCGATCCCTGATCGATCCCAATATTCAGAGGTAAAAAACCCCTCGATTTAAACTCTCGCTATCAAGAACTAAAAGATTTAGGGACACGTACCGATCATCTAAAAGCTTGCATGATCAAAAAATTAAACAATTAAATTCCTAAAAGCTGGCATGATCGAATTTATTGTAATCTACCGTACTACCCTACATTCTTATTGTAATATACCGTACTACCCTACATTCTTATTGTAATCTACCGTACTACCCTACATTCTTATTGTAATCTACCGTACTACCCTACATTCTTATTGTAATCTACCGTACTACCCTACATTCTTATTGTAATCTACCGTACTACCCTACATTCTTATTGTAATCTAAAAAAATAAAAAATAAAAACAAAAACCCCGAGAGAGAAAGAGAAATAATGTAATTAGATAAATGATGTAAGTAAGGTTATTGTTTTCTGAGCCATGTCAAAGAAGACCTCGTCTACCCAGCCGGAGACCTACGGCGGGCAATCTACAACAACAACATTGTAATCTACCGTACTACCCTACATTCTTATTGTAATCTACCGTACTACCCTACATTCTTATTGTAATCTACCGTACTACCCTACATTCTTATTGTAATCTACCGTACTACCCTACATTCTTATTGTAATCTACCATACTACCCTACATTATCTCCTCACCTGAAGCCTCCTTTCCCCAGCAAAGAAAGCAGCAAGTATCGGCGATGAAGAAGCTCGTGGTCCTTGTACCTTGAGTCATCTTCGTTAGAAGCTCTCTTGAGCTCTCTGATGTGCAACTGGCGCTCTCGCTCCAACTTCTCCTGTCAATACAACTTTTATCAGGCAGTTTAGGAAATATTACCTCTTTTTATCGGATACATCTCATGCTTTTTCGAGTCCTACAAACATTTATGGTAGGATTATTCAACAAAACAATATTTGATGATACTTTTCAATCATCGAGTCCTGACGGAGAAAAAATTAGAGGGCTGGTGGGTAAGTTTCATCAAATTAATCAAGTTCAACAGGTACCGTCCTACTCAGGGTGTTTCTTATCACTCACACAACTTTTTTCGAGCGCATACAATTTCAGTGTACAACATTCCATTTCCCCAATAATTTGGACTTTCCCTACGAAAATCCTAGAACTTTTTTTTACCAAACGCATAGATGTAAATGTTTTTCGAGGTTTTTGGAAAGCGCATAGATTTTTTTCTACCCGCAGTGCGGGTCAGAGAAATACCCGGGTCCTACTTTCTAGAGTATCGTTTCGAAAGGGTAAAACGCGTCAGAAGGATCCCTGCAGCAGCAGCAGGCCGAGTTTACGATTGTTGTTGTAATAGCAGTCAGTACTTGACAAGTACAAACTAAGCAGGAAATCCAAGTTGACACTCTCATTATTGAGTTGAGACTTTTTTCTTTCTCACCTTTTCAACCTGCACATCAGCCTCTTCCTTTTTAAGATGTTCCTTTCGCAATCTGAGTATTTCCTCCTGTAACATTAATCAATACATGTATGTCATGTTTTAATATCTTCTCATATTAATTCTAATCATTGCGGCTTTCTTCTTTGCCCTCCTCATTCGTTAGAAGATTAAGATGAAAACATTCAAATATTAAAAAGAGCCTTGAAAGATGAAGGCAAGATTAGTGCATAAATTCAGAAACTCTATATTCCTCAGTCCTGAACACGTATATGAGCTTCGGAAGTCATTTTGCTGGCCCCACTATGAAAAAGGGAGACTCCTTCAGCCCAGGGCGCTTTCTCTAGCGACGCACCTGTGCCTGATAATCCTGAGGGGAGATGTGCCCCTGCGGTGGCTCGGGTCGAGTGAAGCCATCGTCCGTTTCGGCTGCAGCTGCAAAAGCGGATCCCCCGCCTCCTCTGGTTGTCGTCACGGCAGAAGAAGTCGAGGACGCGGAGGCCATCGAGGACGTCGCCGAGTCCGCTGACATCCCCAGTAGCTGCGCATTCAAGGACGCCGCTGCCCTAAAACCAATAGAATTTTCTTCTTGCGTACACCCAATGTTCTCCTCAATATGTCTTATTCCCATCGTACCGCGAGGATACCAAAAGCTGAAACATTCTTTTTATTCGCAGCCTTCCTCCGCCTGAAGCCATTTGCTCGCGTGTTTTTGCTTCCCCATATCGACTTCTTTTCATTGGCCAATTGCTTGCCTCTTTTGCCCACCATTCCATCATCCAAGCCTACCGCTTCTTTTTTCGGACCCGCGTAGGTTATAAATACCTTCTACCACATAAAAAAGTTGTTGTTCACTCATAGAAAACACCACGGCATTCCTACCAAAAGTATCACATTGAGAGAGGAATCAGGATTTTATGAAAATCCCGATTGACTCACTTTTGTTTTTCTATTCAAACTTGTGCTATCTGATTCAATTGTAACCTTTTGCCTGAGCTGTTGGGTTTCCGTTTCTTGAGCATCTGCGATAGATTCGCGATCTCATCACGATTTTGGCTTATTTTCTGCAAAACTTACTATTTCATTCAGTAACCAGCATTGTTTCTAATGTGCGCCACAAAAGGAGACTTCACTTTACGAGTCGACATACAAAAGGGAACCTCGAGTTTCCTGTTGAGCTCTTCTAGAGCGTATCCGTCATTCCAAACGTCCTTGAAGGAATGCCCTTGCCGCACGAGTTTGTAGCTGCCGATGCGCGGATTGTTAGCTTGCGTCTTCTCCCGCATTGCCTGAAACCCCGCCTATCACTCGTCGTCTAAATTAAAAACGCAGTTTTAAAACACGTCAAACCCTATTTTTTTATTTATCACTGAACTAAATTGAATTTCATTCGTTTTGTCATACAATATTGATAAATTGTTTCATATAGTTGTTTATTACACGATACTTCCTAATGATTTCTACATCATCCATAAGAATTCATTTCAAGAGGAATAACGATAACCACATAAATTCATTTCAAGAGGAATAACGATAACCACATAAATTCATTTCAAGAGGAATAACGATAACCACATAAATTCATTTCAAGAGGAATAACGATAACCACATAAATTCATTTCAAGAGGAATAACGATAACCACATAAATTCATTTCAAGAGGAATAACGATAACCACATAAATTCATTTCAAGAGGAATAACGATAACCACATAAATTCATTTCAAGAGGAATAACGATAACCACATAAATTCATTTCAAGAGGAATAACGATAACCACATAAATTAACTACATAAATTCTAAGTTTTTGAGACACACTTTGCGTCCTTAAAAACTGAAATTTACCGTAAACATTCGCAGTATTTCAGAACCAGAAAAAAATGGAAGAACTTTCTTATAATTCTGATCAAAAAAGTAACCTTCCGCTCTAGTTTAGTCTGCTCGATTAGTAGACTCATCACTGTTTGCTTTGTGAAATCGTGACGTCTTTTGTATTCAATTATCTGCCTAGAAAATCAGAGAAATCTCATGAAACAAACATTTTAATTGAACAAGAAAACTCACTTTAAACTTATCTAAGAATCCATACCAACCTTTTCAATTCTTTTTTTTAACTGAATAACTGCATTAGGTACTAGATTAGGTACATTAGGTACTAGAACTCTCAGAAAGGTCAATTGGTATAGCAATTAATTATGGATGTAATATTTTTCCGTAGATCTCAATGTAATCGAATTTAATTGAGTGTACCTGGCCATATCCTCAATAGTTATGCGTTGATTGGCGATTTCCTCGTTGAGGACTGCGGGGTCGACCGCTCTATCTACTCCTTAAGAGAGCCAACCATTAGCTGGAACAGAGAAGAGGAAAAAGCAAGCAGGGCATTCAGAATCTGTCCGGAAAAGACAAAGATCTCGGCAGATTTGTAAAAAACTTTTTCAAACAAAGATTTGCTGGTAACAAGAGAAGTTAGATTTATTAGAAGCGAAACAATTTTGCATGCACGGTTGCTTTCTAGATTAAGCCAGAGATCCGCTGAAGTTGAAAAGATGGAAGTGCCAACAAAAGTCAAAAGTCAAGAGTTCAACAACCCTTCTGAGCAAGAAAACATAAATAATTTGGCTCGGTAACGTATGTATTTTATATATTAAATCATATCTATAGATAGAGCTTCGATTTGGATAAACTTGAGCCACGTGTACCTACCATCAGTCTGAGTCTGCTGATCGGAACGCGGAACAGGAGTGACCATTCCGCCTCCACCCCCCGCCCTCAGTTGGGGCGGTGAGGAGTTGGAGTCGGAGGAGTGGGAGGGCGTGGCGCGGGAGGGAGACTGGCACGCGGCACTGGTCGACGCTCCCGCCTGCCACTGCAAGCAGTTCTTATCAGCTAACAATTAAATAATGAATCTCATCAATCACTTTTTTTCAAGCCAGATTTCATTTTGAAAAACGATAATGCCAAAAATTTCTAAAGAGAAAAATGTTAGCGTTTCATGAAAATGTTTCAGAGAAGCTCAATAAAAACCTATTGTGGTTGATTACCATAATTTAAAGTTAAAATTTTCTGAGTTAACAACTCTTACATTGAAATTGTGATGATTGTGATCTCCCATGCCCTCTCCGTTCAGATATGAAGCGTTGGAATGGCTGAATCTCTTTGGACTTGTCTGCAACACAACATCAATCAATCAACCAAACGGCAGTGTTAGAGTTGAACGATTCAAAACAGAAATGAAAAGGATTCCTCCCTATTTCAATCATAGGTCACAAGCTCCAATTTTTAAAAAACGATTGTTTTTTAACCGGGGGCCTACAATAATTTTTTTTTTTTACATTATTCCCGACTCCTCCACCTAAAGAGCGGTAACTTTTTCTTAAAATTTTTTCAAATTCTCAAAAAATTACTTTTTTAAAAGGTATGGTTTTAACTTGAGTACCCACCCTTATGAAGTCCGTGATCTTTTTGGTGGCTTTGGGAGTCTCTTCGCCTCGTTTACGTTTTCTCGCTGTTTTCTCTTTCATCACAGGCGGTTTGTTGTTCCTGTAATCATCACTTTAATAGCGTAAACAATTCCAATAAACCGACTTCAGTTCGAAATTTTTTAAAAATCATTTTCTGTTTTTTCAACCTTTCACTAGCATCGGAAGAAAAACTACAAAACTTGAACATGAAAGTGTCAAAAAGTTAACCAAAAAATAGACCAGAAGTCAGTCAGTATACAGGGCCATTTGATCATAAAACTCCTTTTTGTCATTATAAGTATCTCCCAAACGCTCTCACCTGCCGGGAGTCTCTGGCTCTCGATCCGAGACAGAGCCAGCACTGGAGATATTCGAATACTCGCTCGACTGCACAACAGGTGTCGCAAATACGACCTGCAGCTGTGAGTTTGTGTGCGGCAGCGGTTGCGGAGGCCCTCCGCTTCCACCCGCCCTCCCCGCCCCTCCGCTTCCGCTCCCTCCTTGCTCCGCCGCTTCTCGTGAGTTATCTCCGCCCGAGGCTGAAACACATCCGCAACTCCACTCTAGTACAACGTCATATCAGAGTGTTTCTTTTATTTTCATGAACGAATCTGAAGCTAAAAGGCCCAAACTACTTCATGAAATACTTCTGAAAATAAGATGAGGAAAGCTACCCATTCATAGACAAGTTATCACTACTTCATACCGATTGCTATTTGGCCGTTATAAGCAATCATTTCATAGAAAAATCAACACTCATAAAAAAGTACAATTCAAACCCAAATTGAGAAAAAAGTGGTCCATGGAAACATATAACAACCCAATATATGGTGGATGCAGCATCCTATGACGCCGGGGTTCAAGAAAGTGGGGATAGTGTACACTTGTCATACTAGTGTACACTTGTTTAACTGCCGTTGTAACCCCACTAGACTTAAACCGCTAGACCTATGGTATAGACCTGTCGATGTTGCAGATTTCTTAGCCCAATGAATGTTGTTTTCATTGCCAGTCTAAATAGTTATTTGCTGTTCTTGCTGTTGTCTGTGTAGGTTGGATTGTTGAATAATATGGATGGAAGAATGGAATCAGTTATTTAAAAAAAAAGCCAGAACCCGAAACCAAAAAAAGGCGAAAAAAAAGAGGCAAAAAAAAGGAATGAGAGAGAAAGAGAGAAGTGAGTGAGTGTGACTGTGTGCTTGAGCTTTTACCGAGAGCTCGTGGACCCCCTTTCAACGTCAAAGGAACCGCACGGGCAACAATCATCATCAAGAAAGTGGGGGAGGGGCTAAAGTATTATCACAGAACTTTCCAATTGCATTTTTCCCTTGCGGGGGGCTCAAGTAAAATTTAACCTAATGCTTAATCACATGTTCATAAAGGGTTCCTTCAAAGACTGAATCCCCATGCTGCACCGATTCCATTGAACCCTATCACAACTAAGTAGTTATTCAAGCAGACTCGAAAGCTATTTCCATAAAATAATTACAAACGACTCTTTTGTTTTCACCTTTTGTAGAGAGAATGATTACAATATTTCACACTTGCTCTAAATTTTCTCATTATTCTTGCAAAGGCATCGTTTTTTGTGATGTTTTCATCATTTTAATACATTTTTTGTGAACACTGATTTCCTTTGGTGATAGTTATCCACTAAATATTTTACTACGATGTACAATAAGAATAAGATTAAATGAATAAACTCCTCGATGTCCTCGATACTGTACTAGACTTGTCGTAATGCATTTTTGGATTTTTTTAGTCAGTCGAACGGAAAGAAGGATGAAATCGAAAACCAAAAAACCAAGAAAAAAATTACAAACATAAAATGAGAATGAAAGACTGTAGAGAGAAGCTTCATCACATAAAACACGTGAATGTGTCCTTTACCGCTAAAGGGAACCCACACAGGCAAGAAACAACAACAACAACAACTAACTTGTCGGATATGTGGAAGGCGGTTGCATGAGTGGGGGCGCAGCCATCGACTGTTGCGGCTGCTGCTGCAGATAGCCTTCAGTGATGAAGCCATTCTGGCCAGAAGGGCCGGCCGGTCCAGATAGGTTACCTCCCGGCTGCTCACATATCACGCCCGCCGGAGCGCTCATTGAAGCCTGCAACCCACGACTGATCATTGCGTTGAGGCGTATAAATAAAAATCTCACAACACAGATAACGCGTATATCTTAATTTACAATGGAATAAAATAAAAACTGAGTAAGAAAGTTTGATTTCTCTGTCCAGTTGATAATTTTAAATACCAACTCGAACATTGAGCCTTCCTGGAAAGTTATTTAAAAAGAGAAAGTTTCTTGTTTATACTGCAGAAAACTTTTAAAAGCTCTTCTTTTAGCTCTTGATTTGATGGAACATACTGTTCTAGAACAGAATTTTTGCAAAATAAAAAAGTTTATAATTTTTTTTATTTATAACTGAACTGCTTGACAAAGGGATAAAACATGAAGTCAAAACAGCCAAGATAATGCACTCGACTCGGTTGAGTTACCAAGTACTTGGTCTGTAAACCAAAAAGTTTCAAAATTCTCTATAAAAAAAAATTCCGTTCTAAAATTATCTGCGGGGTTATCAATAGGAAAAAAAGGGAGAAGAGCGAAAATTAATTCCAAGTGAGCACGAAACAAAGTGTGGGTCACAGTTGTGCGAAGTTAAGCGAGTTCAATGCTGCATGCTATACAAATCTATACTCATGAAGACTAATCACTATTGAGAACAGGACAGTTTGCTCAGCATCCACACTCATTCCTCGCTAGTGTTTCCCGCTCTGACACCAAAGACCAACCTATTTTTTGAGACCTTAATTTCATAGTTGGACAATAACATTGACTCAAAGGTTTTAGAATATTCAAACAAATTTTCCTCCGCCAGACATGGACAGATTATGAGACGAAAATCGATTGATTGCTCGATAGTCAGCCCGCACTGCTACCACACAAAAAAACTCAAATGAGAAATCATTTTGATTCCTCTCACTCTATAATCTCGGTAAAATATTATTTCCCTTTTTTCTTTCGTGAAAACATGTCTTGCTCTTTTTCCACCTTTCCAGCATCTCTGGATGGAATTGGGCCTGTTCAGATGATCATATTTGGTAACCTCAATCAATGAAATCTTGTATACAGTACTATTTGATACAGTATTATTTGATTCCTTCAATTGTTTTGGTATCCAATCCAATCCGAAAAAAACATAATTGAAAATAGACATAAAGAGAAAATAAGACCGCGAAAAATTGAGATTTGAGGCGATAAGAAAAAGAGTAATGAGACAGATGAGCACTATATTGACACGATAGAACACAACTGGGTGAAAGATTCATAGGCGAGAGAGATAGAAAGAGAGAGAAAGAAAGAGAATTTAGGTATAAGTTCTAAGGAGAAAACGAGTGGCAGAGAGACAGAGCTGAATCAAGTCATGAAAAGAGAAAGAGACCACATCGACATACACCGAAAGCGGAGAAGAGAAGAGACTCTTTCTCCTCTTCTGCGTCCTTCTCTCAATCTGCAGCACTCTTTCCCTTCTTTCCTCCACAAATTTGGACACTTTTACCGCATGGTATTAGTCGGGATCTCTCTGCCTCTCGTATATCCCTACTATTTCTCGCAATGTTTCTTTGTTGTGGCCAGTGTGCTTTCTGGTAAGGAATGGACTCTCTCTAATCTCTCCCTCTTCTCTCCTCTCTCTGCTCATGAATAAGAGATATACGAGTTACGAATAAGAGAGGAGAATAATAGATGAGAAGAAAAATTTAGGAGATAAGTACTGAAGTAGAAAAGGAATAATGAGAAACAGAGATGACACACCGAAGCAATCAATATGAGCAAGGAAAATAGGAAGAAACGGAATGAAGCATGACTTTCCAGCTTTGTTTGCAGAGAATAGAGAGAGAGAGAGAGAGAGAGAGAGAGAGAGAGAGAGAGAGAGAGAGAGAGAGAGAGAGAGAGAGAGAGAGAGAAAGAGAGAAAGTAGATATGTATGGGGTTGGTGAGATATAGCGCTTGAGAGAGAAATAAGATACACGAGAGGAACATTCAGAAGAAAGGGAGAACGCCACGGAAAACTAAATTTTTCGAGTTTAAGAGAAAGGAGAGAGAGCTTTTAGAAATGAAGCAGAACCCAGAGAGTGGAGCCAAGAAGAAGGGCAAGGGGCTACTATCAGAGGGCGGAACCCAGCAGTTGTTGGGAAGCGTCGCGTACTATTGATAATCTTCACCCCATTAGCTCAGCTCTACTACACATACATAAATAAAGTTTTCACATTCGTGCTCAACAAACCGTTTTTCTATCCCGCACTGCGGCTAAAATCTAAACGATATCAAACAATACCAGTAAAACATGTTCTGTTTTTACGGCATTTTAAATTATTATCGACACCCCTTCCTCTCTTTTCAAAGTCTGTCATGTTCTATTTTAATCAATTTTCATCTGCTAGTTCTTCATTATTAGTGTTTTTGATCTACAAGTCTTTTTAGCGGGTGCTAATAGTGTAATGCTCTACTAATCATTTTTGATGTGCAAGTTTGAATGCAATCATACAATTTTTTTAAACGTTAATCAACACGAGCTCCAAGGATTGACTATATAATGTACCTTGTTTCTACGTCAACTCGAGAAAAACAAATTTCCAAAAACAAACAAAAACACAGATAACACAAGTAAAAGAGAAAGAGAGTGAATGATAGGCTGAGAGATATACATACAGAGAGGGAAACTAGCGAGAGACCTGGGGGAGGATCAACGAGCAGCAACAATTAGAAAGGTCTGCTAAGATAATGACTATCTTTGAGAGGAGAAGAAAGATCTACCTTACTTATGAAAACATCTATTGCACAGGAGTACGTGAATCTCATACACTACACAAACTTGTCGGCTCTTATATACTCACGGGCATACTAGACGCCAGACAGTGCAGAGTGACTTTTTTTGATACGATCTCGTTAGCCTAGGCCGTACGGCCTTGTTAGCATAAACTTTCACCTAAGCCTAAGCGTTTTTTTTTTATGTAAAAATAACTTTTAATGAATTTTTTTTCAAGAACCAGAGTCTCTGATGCTCAAAATGATCACATATGAAGAAAATTTTCGAAACCATAGCGTTCAAAGCCAATTTTTCGTTTAGTACTCCAATGTCTGCAAGACAAGACGCAGGGTATGCCCATCAGGGAATAAGAGCCAACTTGTCAATGGCGCAGTTCTTAAAGTCGCATTGCTTCCTATTCGTTCGAAAAATTCCCTCAGTGATTGTAATCAACGTCTCCCTCGCTTTACCGACACATGATCGATGTTTCATGTATCCGTCGTTAATTCTCAGTTAGTGTTGCGCCTCCGTTCCGTTGTTGTTACTCCTTTCCAATCTTTCCCACTTGTTCTCTCTAATGAGATGGGAGGGAGGGGATATTATCAGATCACCTTGAGATGTGTCTCTGATGAGTGTTATGGGTAAGAGATAGATTCAGGCGAAGAGAGAAATCAGCTGGTGAAGCTACAAAATACCTTGCAGTCAAAGGTAGCAACAGCTCGCGGAAGGGGCGAAACACATTGACCCGAGAAAAAGAGAGCGTAATATAGAAAGGGAACAATAGTACGGTGATGCTAGCAGAAACAGCTTGAGAAAAAATGAGTTAAGATAGAGTGAAAAAAAGAATTTCAGTGAAAAAAACGCAGGCGGCATCGAGGGGAGGACAGTGAAACGCTATCAGGCAACACCAAAAGGGCGACGCTCTCGCAGAAAATCAATGCGGCTCTTGCTAAAAAACAATCCTCCAAGTTTTCATCAGATACTATAGCCTCATCAACATTTTTTCAAGTATTTACCATTCAAGAAAACTAGCTCTGTTGCAGAAATAAAACTGGAAATAGGCAGCGTATCTCCTACATGAAATCAAGCACCGGTAAATTGAATGAATCACAAAATAAATTAATGAATAAAATTATTGTACTGAATTTGCTCAAAAAACCATGAGATGCATAGAAAAGAGGACTATCTTGATCTTTTTTAGAATAAATTGCATCAAAACAGAAAACAACTAACTCATAAACATGTTTTTCTGATTTTCTAGTGAAATAGTCTTTCTTGAAATATTGTGAAAAGGCCTTTCTATTATTGATGATATTCCTCTCCTCTGCTCGCACTATAACTTCAACTATAACACCATAACTATAACTCATCTCTCCAGCTCCTCTTTTCCTCTCCTTTCTTGTATTTTCAGCTCTACTTTTTTGTTCCCTGGAAACTAATCAAGTTCCTGGCGTGAATTATTTCCAGAATGAAAACGAACATTTTCCCGCAGAATATTCGAATGATAGTAAAACCAAATATTCTCGAGCTTTTCACTTTATTCTCTACTTCACTTCATTTCGTCTCAAATACTCATTATTTTGGTTTTCTACCGTTTACATCTATTTCTTACTTTCTGTCTTCAAACCAAAAAAATAAATAATATTTTTCTCATTCTTCGAATACCTTTTTCAACTCTATTTTTTCAATGACGTCAATCTTGAAAGAAAGAAGTCAATAAAAGAGTTCCCGTGCAATGAAAGATGTGCATTTAAAACGAAATCTTTCGACGAACAGTTGAATAAACGGCTGCATGCATAGCTCACCAGGATGGGCTGCAAAAAATATTTCCGGGCGGGCGACCGGGCGACCCAACAAGAAAAGTTTGTTTCACTTTCACCGAATTGTATCCGGTCGTTAAGAAAGTGTGTTAAAAATGTCGAAAAAATGCAAAATATGTACGCACAGTTGAAACTTAGCCTTAATAGGACATTTCGTAAGCAACACACAGACTCGAAGAGAATTAGCCGGTTTTTGGTGCCTAGAGCTAAGTGAACTAAATTTATTTCTCGGTAATTAGGCGGGCGACCGAAAGAAATGTCGCAGTTTTGGTGAGCTATGATGGCTGCACACATCATTAACAACGGAAAAGGAACAAAAACTACAACATAAACAAATGTCCCAGAAAAGCAAACATTAGAATAAAGAAAACCCATATTCTTTTATTTATTTATTTATTCATACATCAGTACTGATGTGACAAAACATAAGATAACTCATACAATAGTGAGCTCATACAATATTCATCGGAGAAGAATTATTTATTCAAAAGAGTGTTTTCTAATAAGGAATCAAATGAAAAAACTTAAAAGAATTCATCGAGGAAAAACTAAACAAATATTTCCTGAAAAGCTTTGGTTAACAGAAAAGGGTTCGCGATTCTAGAGTATTTTCTACAAAGTAAAGAGAGGTAACGTTTACAAAGTAACGTTCGTACGCCTGAAGCCGGCAAGACTTGACTATTTCGCTCCGGTCCACAGAATCGTTAACGTAAATCGACGCCAGGCTTAACCATTTTAAATACAACTGCTTCATTTCTCTGCAAAAATCGAGTGAATGCATGTGCAATACTCGCATTAGTACGCAGGTGAAAGAAGCCATTCAGCGCCCGCTGTTATTCCGCTTCGGCAGGGTAAATCAAGAGGAAAAAGAAAGTAACGAGAATCAGCACTGACAGTCGGCTGCGTCCGGTGTTGGGAGCCAGTGTTGAAAACGCTCCTTTCGAGCAGCGGCGGTCTCCCTTGTTGCTGCTGTTGACCTTGCGGCGCGTTGAATCTGCGAATGCGAAAGATGAAGAAAAATACACTGCGGGCCCGCTGCCTTTGATGCTTTGAGACCAAGATGTTTATTCAACTCGCACTACAAATAGAATGTATGCGCTACCCAAGTGAGCTAGTGATATGATTTATGTTTGTATGTATGAGACTAGTTTCGACTCTCTTTTAAGTGAACCATTTCCTCACAAATTATACAAGTTATCTTCACAATGCTTGTCTGGATGGTAAACAACTGCCTGGTCGGTTCGAGACGGTATAGATCACGAGTTTACCCCCTTGTCTGGATGGTAAATAACTGCCTGGTCGGTTCGAGACGGTATAGATCACGAGTTTACCCCCTTGTCTGGATGGTAAATAACTGCCTGGTCGGTTCGAGACGGTATAGATCACGAGTTTACCCCCTTGTCTGGATGGTAAATAACTGCCTGGTCGGTTCGAGACGGTATAGATCACGAGTTTACCCCCTTGTCTGGATGGTAAATAACTGCCTGGTCGGTTCGAGACGGTATAGATCACGAGTTTACCCCCTTGTCTGGATGGTAAATAACTGCCTGGTCGGTTCGAGACGGTATAGATCACGAGTTTACCCCCTTGTCTGGATGGTAAATAACTGCCTGGTCGGTTCGAGACGGTATAGATCACGAGTTTACCCCCTTGTCTGGATGGTAAATAACTGCCTGGTCGGTTCGAGACGGTATAGATCACGAGTTTACCCCCTTGTCTGGATGGTAAATAACTGCCTGGTCGGTTCGAGACGGTATAGATCACGAGTTTACCCCCTTGTCTGGATGGTAAATAACTGCCTGGTCGGTTCGAGACGGTATAGATCACGAGTTTACCCCCTTGTCTGGATGGTAAATAACTGCCTGGTCGGTTCGAGACGGTATAGATCACGAGTTTACCCCCTTGTCTGGATGGTAAATAACTGCCTGGTCGGTTCGAGACGGTATAGATCACGAGTTTACCACCTTGTCTGGATGGTAAATAACTGCCTGGTCGGTTCGAGACGGTATAGATCACGAGTTTACCCCCTTGTCTGGATGGTAAATAACTGCCTGGTCGGTTCGAGACGGTATAGATCACGAGTTTACCCCCTTGTCTGGATGGTAAATAACTGCCTGGTCGGTTCGAGACGGTATAGATCACGAGTTTACCCGCAATACTCAAATAAGACCTTTTTTCGTTGAAAAACTAGCTATTTCACGGTATAATAAAGTGAACTGCAACTCCTATGCGGTGGATACGTACATACATACACGCAAGAAATGATTTGGAAAAAAACTGGAAAAATAAAGTACTCGGACTGAAAAAAAATCAGTTCGAAGTGTCTTTTTTTTCTTCAAAAAGGAGTTTTTGCGTTCTTGAAATAGAAATATTTCTTCACGGAAAATATTACAGCTTAAACGTGCTATCTCTTCGTAAACAACTGAACTATGAACTTAAAAAACCAGACCCTGCTACAGTGAGTTTGAAGCTCGTATGCACGTCCGCGCGATTGACTTTTTTTGGGAGGAAAAATTAAAAAGCTCGAACAAAAACTTTTTTGCTGAAGTCATTTTAACTTTCCACGTGCGCGCAAACGTTCTGTTAGACTATAGCACCAGCGGACTACACTACCAGGTAAAGAAAAATTTGCCTTTGTTTAAGTGCAAAAACATGTTCGCGCAAGGTTCCTCCCACTTTTTTCCACACTGACCTGAATGTGACCCGCTTGAACAGGTACAGTATCATGAGAAAGAAAACACACTCCCAACTTTTCTGTGTTATAAGAAGCCTTTCTGCTGTGATTTTTTCATGCTTTTGTGAACCTTCCATTCTTTGAAATTTTCTTCTTTTTTTGGGATTCCGTTTTAGTTCAACATCAAGTTGAATTTTTTTCGGGGTTGAGTGGCGGATACGTACATACACCTATTTAAAACGACAAATAATATCCCTGGCTGATTTATCAACTTTCTGCAGGCCTTTGCACTGATTTTTAACAAATGCTCAGTCCCTCTCTTTCTTTCTCCTTCGTTTTTGTTGATGTCTAGAGCGATCGAATATCTACTTCTCGAAACACACTGGCAACAGTGGCCATTCGTGACTCTACAGCCTTAAGAGCCTGTCACGGATGTAGCGGATCATCCAGTCCAGAATCGAGCGCGACCTCAGGTGGCGGATAGAGGGACGCCTCCTTACGAAGAATTCATGCTGGGAGGTAGCGGGAGAAATCCCGCCGCGGACCAAAACTGGGTAGTATAGCTCATCAAAGGAGGGCGATGCCGGACCGGCCTGGGCATGCTTCCGGACAAAACATCAGCCGATACTCCGCTATACATTTCAATGGCGAGTCGAGGCGCCAGTAAAATAACCTCTTGCCCTTCTCCGGTTAACGAATGGGTCTCGCCAAGAGGATCGCCGACTGCGGTGCGAGTGTAGACGGAGAAACTCTCTCCGGACTCAAAAGGATCCTCACCACCAACCTATCCCACTCGAAACACACTGGCAACAGTGGCCATTCGTGACTCAACAGCCTTAAGAGCCTGTCACGGATGGAGCCGGATCATCCAGTCCAGAATCGAGCGCGACCTCAGGTGGCGGATAGAGGGATGCCTCCCTACGAATTATTCGTGCTGGGAGGTAGCGGGAGAAATCCCGCCGCGGACCAAAACTGGGTAGTATAGCTCGTCAAAGGAGGGTGATGCCGGACCGGCCTGGGCATGCCACCGGACAAAACATCAGCCGATACTCCGCTATACTTTTCAATGGCGAGTCGAGGCGCCAGTCAAATAGCCTCTTGCCTATCTCCGGTCAACGACAGGCGAGACGTCTCTACTCCCACCCAAAACGATGCTAGGCCGGCTTGACCACCCACTCACAAGGCCTATAGCATGAACAGGTTGCTACAACGATGTCCGCCTTCACAAGGTGCAGCATGACAGTCTCAGGACTGCAAAGGACATCAAAACCCTTCTCCGGACGCATCTTGTCCGAAGAACACGAGAACTTCTCTCATTAAAGAGAGTGTTCATAACCAAGTCTTCGATGCGGGATGCTTGCCGGCAACAACAACAACACCAACCTATCCCAAAAGGACTCCCCTCGACAGGACCTATGGGCAAGACAACAACAACAACAACATCTACTTCTTCTCTCCTCTGTTCGTTCTGATCCACAACATGGAGCCTTTTCGTCCGAACCAAATCATTTTCACTCTTTTCTTGCAACACTTAACATGTTTCAATTTTGGCGCTTCATTTCTTCAACTTTGAGATGAAGTCTTTGAGTTGACTTCACTCAGTCACAGGTAGTCAATTATGTCAATGAATAATTTTCTCGGTCGATTATCGTCACACGCTAACTACGACTTCCGAGTACAAATAAAAGCAGAAGCTTTTTTCCCTGCTGTTTTCCGAAAGTATGTTTAAATTTGTTTGAACCATTGTAGGTAGTAATGTCCCGCTGTCTGAGTAAAACATTAGCCTAAGGAAGCTTTTTAGCGGTGAAGCCGTGATACCAACCAGCATGCAACATCCCCTTTGGATACAGTGAACCACGCAATGCAGGATAACTCCTCACTTATTATGTATTAACGAATTTGATCGCAAATAACTCAGCCCCCAATATTAAACTTCAAGATACTTATCAAATGCAAATTATTTTCCAACTAAATGATCTTAACGCATTTTCATTGTGTTGTTTTCAAAGTAACTGATTCAATTTAAAATGCTCTCAACAATGTTTCAATCAGGTTTACGAGAAAAGTTGCGGCTCATTTTCATGTATAGTTCAACGAACAAATTATAGTTCTTAGAGGCAAAAGTATTCGCATTATGCTGCTCTAATCGACCATAGTCTTTACAGAGAACCAAACTTGCAAAAATAACACACTCCAAAACAATTCCAAAGTCGTGTGTTATTTTGCTGGAGAGCGCATAAACCGATAGAAGCTGATATTAAACAAGCTCTTATAGTTCTTCGCTCGCGTGTTCAAGATTTTTTACCCTCAGGTATTTTTTCGGCCTTGATCTTACTAATAATCGTCCAGCAAGGTTGGACCGAAATTATCGTAGTACGCAAAAGCGCCCCTTCCCTTTCCCTCACCTGAGGCTATCTGCTAAATCGTTCTTTAATCCACTATTTCCATTCGTGCTTAAGGTTAGGTTAACTCAAATAAAGTGCCAACCTATGCTGTTGTTGCATCTGAATGTCCATTGTGATGACGGCACTTCCCGAGCTCCCCTCAGGAGCAACTCCAGTGAATGAGCTCCTGGGATGAGCGCCTCCAGTGAAAGAACTTCCGGGAGGGACACTTCCTGTTAAATTGCTCCCGAGAGGAACACCTCCTGCGTAATTACCAACAAGAGGAGCGCTTCCGGTGAAAGCGTTCCCTGGAGGAATAACTTGGGCACATGAGCTTCCGGACGGATGACCTCCGGTGAAAGAGCTTCCCGCAGGAGCTCCTCCGCTGTAGGAACTACCGGGATTAGCGCCGGCGGAGAAAGAGCTTCCAGCAGGAATACCAGTGTTGAATGAGCTTCCGGCGGGAACCCCAGTGTTGAAGGAGCTTCCAGGAGCGACACCACCGGAGAAGTCCACTGGATCCGCCATACTGGTCATCTCAAATGTTCAATTCAAGAATAATTCAGTTTTGGTTGTAATTGAACTTCTCAAGGGTGAAAAAACAAGAGTACAATAAGAATTAACTTCTAATAAGTTTTGAGAAATAGAGATGAAAAAAATAAGTCAAGAATAGCTTGAAGTTACTGAGTAGTGACAAAAAAGAGCGCGAAGGAGAAACAATCTGCGGGAAGAGAGAGAGAGAGAGAGAGAGAGAGAGAGAGAGAGAGAGAGAGTTGTGTTAGCGAAAGAGAAGACAATGAGGAAGAGCGCGGTGAAAGTGAGAGCAGAGAGCGATAGATGAATGCGTAAGTAAGAAAGAAGAGAAACGAGGGGGGAAGAGTGTCTTCTGTGATGCAAAGTCCGGCTCAACTAACACATACATTCTCATTCAACAAGCACGGATAGAAAAGAAAAGAGATGTTTTTGGTGCCCTTTTTCATTCTCGGTTCCTACCTTTCCCCTCCTCAACCATGTCTTTCCGATCTCTTCTTTTTGATACTCCCCTTCAGAATTCAATCGTGTCTTTCTCTTTTTACTTTCCTTTCTTCTCTTTACTTCATTTCTCTTTACCTTCCTTTTCAGTTTTCAACGTCTCCCTCTTTCTCTATTATATATCCTCCTCTTTTTAATTCATTTCTCTTTTTCGCTGGCTGCTCACTCCATCTCGAATTCTGCTTCTACTGAGTCGGTGAGAACAGAGAAAACAGTCGAACACAAGAGCGTGAGTTTGAAGAGAATCATATAAAAAGAGAGAGAAACAAAAAGGGAGATAGAGAGAAAGAGAGAGTTATGTGATAGATGAGAGAGAGAGGGGGAAAGTGTGTGTTCAAAGCGGGATAGTGTTAGCATGAGACTTTTTTGACTCTTTACCTCTTTATTTTTCAAAACAGTAATTAATTTTTTCGGGTGAAGGAGCTTACATAAAGATAAGATGCAAGCATGATATCTCTCATTAATTAGCAGTATTGTTCCAACTTCCAATAATATCGAATATGCCCGTGAAATCTTTTTTTTATGTAATAAGGTCCTCTTTTATTCTTGAAATAACACTCACACTCTTTCCCTCATAAGGGCCGTTCACTTTTTTTCTCGAAAATTCGATAAACAGAATAGTCGAGAAAATTTTTTTCTCGAAAATTCGAAAAACCAAAACGTCGAGAAAAAAATTTTTTTTTCGACTTTTCGAAAAAAGATTCTAAAAAGTTTTTTTCGACGGGTCGAAAAATTTTCGAAAGCAAAGAAAAAAGCTTCAGCCGCTAACGTGCTAATAAATTATTTATCCGATTGAACCGGATTTTGGTATTACTGAATTTATCTTTTTTTTCAATGTGACTGCAAACCCCCCCCTCTCCCCCCGTCAGACAACCACTTTAGATAGACAAGGCCGGCCCGTAATATTTTGAATAATATGCGCACGCACGCACGCGTGAATCGAACTAAAAACTTCAAAAGATCTGATGGATCTTTCTCTTCGCAAACAAAAAGGTGAAAAAACGCCCCTTATCGAACTTTTAGAAAAAAAATTCAAATCCGTCGCAATTTTAGCCACAACAAGGTGATAGCGTTCAAAATAACAAAAATTTGTCCGAGCTTAGTTCCTAATTTGTCCCTTTGCTGACGGGGCTGCTATTGTTAAAAAATACGAAATTCCTGTCAGCGCGTTTCGATTCAATTTATACATGTGGCATCCATAGAAATTGCTATGATACGTTCGGATAAAATGTAAGGCGTGTGATCTAAAAAAAAAACTTTTTCGCAAGTGTTGAAAGTAGCATTTTAACAAATGAAGTCATTTGGCGGAATACCAGTCAGTTCGCGGATTTTCCCTTTTCCACTCGCTCGGCGCGTACAGACAAGCCTTACACCGGTCTCATTTAACGCCTGCTCACCTGCAGTTCCCAGTCCGTTTGTTCGAGCGGGCCAAAATCATGAACATCTCATTTCTTCGCCCTTTACCTCGCGCATGATTCTGATAATAGGTTAACTGCAAAATGGCACCCTCTTACTCTCACCGACCTACCGACCCTCTCACTCCATTCGAAATGAATGTATCAGAGTTTTCTTAGCTAAAATTGAAAGAAAACATCTTTACCCCTATAGATAAATAGAACGTTTCACTAGCCATAACTCAGCCACAACCGTTTTCAGATAGTTGAAAGTTAAAAATTTTAGCTACTTTAGCGATCGACCTATAGAAAAATCAAGACAAATGTTACCTATGATTCTGATTACTCCAGGTACTCCACCCGGATGAGTGGTCGCTTTTTAATATTTTTCAAATGGTTGTGAGCTATGTGAATGAGTGAGAGAGAAAGAGAGAGAGAGAGAAAGAGGGTAGGGGTAATAGCAAGAGAAAAAAAGAAAAGACAAATGGAGAATGCAAAAAGAAATGGTGTTTAAAAAGCTACATTGACTGCGAAAAGTTAAAAGGGACTAGACAGAGGGCTAACTTTCTTTCCATCACCGCATCTGAGGATGAATGCGAGAGATGGAAAGAAAGCAAATATACGCGAGATTACTTGTGAAGATCCGCAGAAATTACGCTAGTCAGTCTTATGCTGAAATTGATTAGGCAAGGTACATAGCTGGGTCACATACAGGGTGTTTCTTACAACCCGCACAACTTTTTTCGAGCCCAAAGGTTTTTTGAAATTTTAGTTTTCAACATTCACTTTTTCCAAAGATTTGGACTTTTCCTACGAAAAATCCGCGAAAAAAATTTCCCAAGCGCATAGATTTCAATGTTTTCCGTAGTTTTTGGAGAGCGCATAGATTTTTTTAACCCATAGTTCGGGTCAGAGAAACACACAGGTCAGATAACCCATAGTTTCATTTCATTTCATTTCTTTATTCCAAGCACATGAGATATCATGAAAACACAAACAAGAACAAAGTTAAATGCATGGACTTTCTTCTAAGTGGCGGTGTTTAGGGCTTGCGGTATAGATGAAAAAAGGGGGGGGGAGGGTGATATACTTAAAATCGACAATTATATTAGTCATGAACGAAAGGTTTAGGTAATATCTTTTCAGTAGGCAGAGATAATAATTGTTTTTTGAAACTAGCAGTATTAGGTGTACTGACGATCTCAAAAGGTAATGAATTCCATACTGATAGCTGGCGAGAAACACATGTAGAAATAGAACATTTGCTAATATTATGAGGTGTTTTTAGCCTGAGCTCATGAGAATGGCGAGAAAATCTCTGTACTGCAGACAACTGAAACAAGTTCATAGTTTCAAGTTCACATTTTTTGTGGACACATTTATGAATAAATAAAAGGTCAGATATAGCACGACGATATTCAAGAGTTTCTAGGCCTAACATGGAGATTCTTTGTGAATAGGGAAGTCTGGAATGGCCAGATCTTGCTAGGATTCTTCTCGTAAACGACCGCTGAACTTTTTCAATAGATTTTACTAAGCCGGGGGATGAGGGATTCCATAACTCACTAGCGTATTCAAGAACAGGTCTGACATAAATTTTAAAAGCTGAAGTTAAAAGAGGCGGACATGGTGACTTGAAGGCTTTTAACACCATGTTAACAAGAGCAGAGCCTTTTTTACATTTGTCTTCAACATGATTACGATAAGAGAAACGATCACATATGATTACACCAAGATCTTTGGCAACTCTACCAACTACTAGAGGTTGACTGTTCATGTAATAGACGCTGCGAGAATTGGATGATCCGAGATGAAGTACATTACACTTAGATATGGATAGGGACAAATTCCACTCTAGGCACCAATCGGTTATACGATTCAAAGCTAGTTGGATATAATTACAAGAGGTAGCGCGTCCCATTATCTTTATATCATCGGCGAATAAGCAAAATTTGATAGAATCGGGGATAGCTTCTTTAACAGAGTCGATGTACAACAAGAATAACAACGGGCCTAAAGATGATCCTTGAGGTATACCTGATATTACGGGAATTGGGTCAGATAGACTATTATCGATCATAACTGTTTGTGAGCGGCCAACAAGATAATCAGTTAACCATTTAACGATTGGAGAAGAGATACCAAAAGATGCTATCCTATTTAGAAGTAATCTATGATCAACAGAATCAAATGCTTTACTGATATCAAGGAATATTATATCGATAGGGATGCTTTGGGATAACGAGTCAACAATGAACGAATGAGATTCAACTAAAGAGGTCACAGTAGACCTCCTAGCTCTAAAACCAGCCTGGTAGGGCGATAAAAGGTTCTCTTTTTCTAAATAGCAAGATACTTCCTTAACAATAATTTTCTCCATAACTTTTGATAAGGAACAGCATAGAGAAATAGGTCTGTAATTGGTAACTAGATTCCGGGAATTGCTCTTGTGTACTGGTTTTACTATAGATCTCTTCCATAGTAGGGGAACAGAGCCAGTAAGAAGGCTATTATTGAATAGGATACATAATGGTTTAATCAGGGCAAAGCGACATTTTTTCAATACAATATTAGGAATAGAATCAGGGGACGTGTTACACTTAGATTCAAGAGAAGATAATGCTCGTATTACCATATCTTCGGTTATATAATCAAAATTGAACGGCTCAGTAACGATTGGTAATTTAATTTCAGGTAATGGACATTGAAGAGGTACAGAAAATACGGACGAGAAATAGCGAGAGAACTCATCAGCTTTCTCTGATGGGGAAAATTTTTCATTTAAATCACTATCGATCAAAGCGGGAATAGCATTATTGGCTGTACTCAAACGGCTCCTACAAGCCGCGAAAAATGATTTCTGATTACCTCGTAATATCAGTTGAGATTCTCTTTTAATTTCGAATTCTTTGAGCTTTTGATCAAACTCGGACGTTTTTCTAATACAGTAATCCGAATACGGGGCATTTCGAGAAATTCGTTGTAATTTAACGAACATCTTACGTAGATTTGAAGGATAGCGGGATAAATCGTCTCTAGGATCTACAGTTGGGACAAACTTATCAATTAGAGAGTTAATGAAAGAGACAAGATAATTATTAGCTGATTCGACATCTAACAAGCCAAATATTTGAGTCCAATCTTGCATAGCTATTTCATACTCAATAGCAGGCCAATTTGCTTTAGAAAACAGCTTAATAGAATGGGAAGATTTTGAAATAGTTGCAGATAATGATAAACTAAATGAAACTCCGTGATGGTCACTAGCATTGAATCGACCGATTACATTACAGTCAGACACAATATTCACATTGGAAAATACTAAATCGAGAATATTATCATTCCTAGTTGGAGAACATACATATTGGGTGAAGAAATTATCATTCATATATTCAAGAAACATTTCATGTTGACCGTTTCTGTTGGATATTTGCTTACACCAGTCGATATACGGAAAATTGAAGTCACCAGTAATCATTACAGGGATCTTATCAGAAGCATTTGGATTGTTCAGCTCACATTCAAAGTAGTTCAATAACTTTTCTAAAGAAGCAGTGGGAGAACAAGGAGATCGATAGACACAAATACATCTTAACTTTCCTGATCTAGATGAACTTTGAAGAACATTAACAGAAACGCATTCAATACCATCTTCTGAAAAACTAGAAACAAAGGAACAGGGAACTCGAGGCGAAATCAAAAATGCTGTTCCACCACCTTTAGAGGCACTGTTTCTATCACAACGGAACAACTGATAATTAGACATACCGGTTATTAACGAGTCACTTTCTTGGTCACTCAACCAAGTCTCACTTATAGCTATCATATCATAAATATTTGAAGCGAGCAAGTAAGAAAGGTTGTACAACTTATTTCGAATTGAACGAGCATTTATTGAAAAGCACTTGATATTGGTGAGGTCATGACTAATGATAGGGACACCGCCACTGACCTATCTTCTCTGCGTCACGTTGTTCCTCTCTGGAGCTCGAGGAGTCGCCATCGGAGTCACCATCTGCGGATCCGTGATCCTCGGAGTCGCCGTTTCTTGTTGCCAAGTCGTCTGGGAGTAGTGCCGAATAGGAATCAAGGAAGTTCCGATGACCTTCCACTTTTGTCCTCCGGGGATGCCGTTCCGCTCTCGCGCCACTTTCTTCACTTCTCGTTCCAATTCAAGTCCGTCGCGAGTCAAGTCTTCTCTTATGTAGCAATGTGGATGCGGAGAAAGGCAAGACGGGCGACGACTTCGAATTTTCCTCAGTAGTTCAGTTCTTAATGTTGGTGACTGGAGGAAGATTTTGAGAACTCGACGCTTCTTCACGGGGTCGCCGAATCGTTTGAACCTTGCACTTGCAAGTTCTGGGCAGCCGAGGTCGAGGGAAAGGGCCTTGAGAAAGGATTGGTCCGAACTGTCCGTGGCTTCGTCACTGGGCTGCTCAGGAAGTCCAACACAAACTAGGTTCTGTGCTTTCTCTTCGATGAGGTTCTTGTCGACAGTGATTGCACGCACGGCAGCTTGGTAGGCGAGCATATGAGGTGGGATGGAGAGAAGGGAAGGGATTGTGGGGGTCTGGGGCTGAGGATTCGAGAAGGGGGGAGAAGTATGAAGAGTTGAAAGACGAGAGACGAGGTCTTCGACGATTTTCTCCAGTCTTGAGATTTTGTTCATCATATCTTCAAATTTCTTCTCATATTCTGGGCAACGCGTGCACTGGGGAGGGGAAAGGGGGGTGCGCTTGCCAGTTCGGGTGAGAGAAACAGAAACTTGGGTGAGAGAAACTTCGGGTGAGAGAAACTTGCCAGTTCGGGTGAGAGAAACACACAGGTCAGATAACCCATAGTTCGGGTGAGAGAAACACATAGGTCAGATAACCCATAGTTCGGGTGAGAGAAACACACAGGTCAGATAACCCATAGTTCGGGTGAGAGAAACACACAGGTCAGATAACCCATAGTTCGGGTGAGAGAAACACACAGGTCAGATAACCCATAGTTCGGGTCAGATAACCCATAGTTCGGGTGAGAGAAACACACAGGTCAGATAACCCATAGTTCGGGTCAGAGAAACACACAGGTCAGATAACCCATAGTTCGGGTGAGAGAAACACACAGGTCAGATATCTATGCATGTCTCAATCCCATTGAGATTGAAAGAATATTACTTCTAAGCAGCAACCAAGGTTTCCTTCCAATTTTCTAGAGACAACTTGACTAGAACTTAGCCAATCTTTTAATGGGCAAAAAACTTCCTGATTTTACTAATATGTTTGGGAACACAGAAAGGAAAAATTTGAGAGTATTTAAAGTAGTTGATACGGTCTTTGGATAAGAGTAGGCCGAGTGATATGTTGTCTTCATTCAGACTATCACATTCTTCACATAAGGTTAGAAAAGAAACCATGTTTACTTTCCCTTTCGTACGCCTCATGGAATCTGCTAAACATCGGATGCTTCTTCGGAATTGGCCTTCCCCATTACACTGCAGTTAATTTCTTCCAGCTAGAGAATTGTGCATATGTGTGTCTATTCGTGTGTTGACTTTGTTGTTGGGCGTACAAGGAGCAAGAGAGAGAGATAGAGAGAGATAGAGAAAGAGCGAAAGAGAGGGGTAGAGAGGAGACATACATAGTTAGATGGAGTAGACGCAGAGATATGGGCGTATAAGAGGAGGAAGAATAGGGGCAGGGTTGGCTATGGAGGCGGAGGAGTGGAGCAAGTAGCGTGCACCAGGGGGGAGTGGGGAGAGTACTAAGGAGGGGAGGGCCTTTCAGCCGAAAGCGATCGATGATAGAAAAAGATGAGAAGAACGGAAAGAAGAAAAAGGAAAAGGCGGTCAGGAGTGAAGGACCAGTAAGCAGTGGATGCAGAAGATCTATTCAGAGACGCCGCAACTCCTCCTCTTAGACGAGGAGAGTATCTCATCTTGTACCAGGGTGATCAGCACTCACTTTCTTCATTTAACACATGAAAGAAGCAAAGAAAACATTATTGACGTACAACCCCAGCCGTCTGGTATCTGACATGATCGGACCCTATTTTATACATTTCTTTCTTATTGTTTTAAAAGGTTCATGACGGGTTAATCGTGCGAATTTGTACTACTACTAGTACCGTGATATTTTAACATGTTCATCAGCATAGTCAATAATGCATAACAAGCGGAGTATATCGTTTTAATTTATAAAAAAATTAATTTTTTGGTTCTCTAGATGAGCAGAAAAATCTCACTTTGAGCGCAGCTCTCTCGCTATCTATAACAAACACAAAGAAAGAAAGAGATATGAAGGTATAATGAGAAACAGAGAACAATAAGATAATATGTGATTACTTCTACATTCGCTCGTAACAAGCCGAGATATTGGTGAGGACTCGTAACAAGCCGAGATATTGGTGAGGACTCGTAACAAGCCGAGATATTGGTGAGGACAATGTACTCCTCTCTTTTCAGTTTCTGCAGTAACACATTGCCTTCTTGGCTTTTTGGCATAACATCAGCGACTTCAAAAACAAATAATTAGAAAAAAAACTATTAAAACCAACCTTTTTACGAGCGAAACATGCGATTTATTCTCTTGTCCACTTTCGAAACTTGGCGGGAAATGTGCAGTCAATGATCGTCGTCAGATTCAAGATCGATTCCTTCCACACAGTTTTTCTAAGTCACACAAAATTGCTTATAAAGTTTATGATCATGATCACAAAATGATCGAGCTCATTGATTAAATGGCTCTCATTCCCTGATGGGCACCAATGAGCATCATTTGAAATATTTTCACATCCGCCTAGAACTTGCCAAAACACACATCTAGAATTTTGCAGAAAAAATGTGGCACACGAGAGTGTACAAAGAGTAAGATAGAGAATGGAAGGAAGATGAAAAGAATTTGCAGAAAGAGACATTGAGAGTGAGGACAACAGAGTTTGCATAAAAAGCGCCAAGAGAAAGAGATGAATTAGTTCGGAGAGCGTGAGGTGTACGGAATGTAGAACCACCGCTTTGCTGAGATTGTGCTGCTGCTGAAAGCGCATAAGACGAGAACGATGGAGTGAGAGACACAGAGCGCGAGTAAGTTATTGAGGAGAGAAGGCGCACATGAAGAGAACTCAAACGTTAAATGCAATTTATCGGGAAAGAGATGGAGAAGAACTTAAAGGAAGGTTTTGGAAACAGAATATGATTCAAAATATATATCTACAAAACAACAATAAAAAATGGTTACAAGGCAGTTTGTGGTACAGGCTGTCGAGAGGCTGATAAGATGATGCGGTAAAGCAAAGTGGATGAGAGAGCGCAGCGAATCTGTCCCGCACTAACAGACACACTGAGCGGCCGAGAGAAGGCGGGGTATAGATGCAGAGGAAACAAGTGAGAAGGAGATAGCGAGCGAGCGACATTGGCTCAGCTCCCTCCTATCTGGGAGGAAGAGAGAGCGTTAGCGACGAAGAGGGTGTAGACAAGATGTGAGCGAGAGCAGGTACGTAAAGGATAAAGTGACAATACTTTCTTTGGGGGGGAAGCAGCTGGGAAAAGGAGAGAGAAAGAAGAAGGAGAGAAAGAGAGACATAATGAGAAAAAGAAGCAAGTCAAGGAGAAAATATATTTAGAAAGAAGCAGAGGAAACGGGCAGAGAGTGTGAAAAGATAAATTAAGGTAGAGAAAGGAACTCCTAGAAAAACACCGACAATCAAAAAAGCTGAAAAAGTTAGCGTGTCAGAGAAAGAGAGGTACATTATGAGTGTAGGCTTATTGTGATTACTTGAATAGTAGAGAAAGTGTGAGTGGGAGGAAGACATGAAGAAAGTGTAGAGACACAAATAAAGAGAAGGTTATCAAATGAAGACAAGTAGCAATGATTTCGTAGGCCTAAAAATACTCAAAACGCCCTTTATACAAATAATGCGGGAGAAAGTGTCACTGTTTTGGGGAAAGTGGAAAAATCATTGAACTCAACGATCAAATGCAGGAAGTCGATACTACTAACAAGCATATGAGGAAAAAAACATGTTGATAAAATGCTATGTAAGATTCAATTGATAGCTAAAAGATGCTCCCGAAAAGTCGCAGAGAGCAGCTATGAGAAAAGGCTCTGAAAAAACTCAACCAGAAATTTTTGATAAATGCTGGAGAAGACAATAAGGCATCAGCGAGAAATGGCTCAAAAGTATTCGAAGAGGAGGCTGTGGGAAGACGCCAAGTAATCTTCGAATGGTAAGATGCCTGCTTTGACAATCTTCAATTACAAAACTTTTTTTAAAAAAAACTTGTTTGTTTTGAAAAATGCTCTAGAAGCTAATTCGCAGAAATCTCACTTCTTATTCAAAGTCGTCGGATTGCCAGCTCATCCCTAAAAGCTCACCTTATTGTTAGAGCCGATTCTCTGCCAGGCGACAGATGCTTTCTACAGATGGTTTCTTCATGTACTGAGATACTGCTCACGAAAATTAACACAAGCAGTTAAACTTTATGGCACATCTTATCGGTTTACGAATAAATTAATGAATGTGAAAGATGCCCTGGAAGAAAGTGTGGTTCACTGGCCATTACAAAAGCACGCCGTGCACACTGTGAACACTGTGCACACTGTGTTCGCTGTGCACGCACGCTGCACACTGTATAATGCACGCCGAGGCGCGGGAAAATTCTTAACTCCGCTCATGCGCTTTATTTAAAACGTCGCCCTAATATATTTCTTTTGTAATGGCCCAAAAGTATTCTTTTAGTAAAAATTATCACTTTTCATAACTAAATTATAGTGTGAAACAATATAGTGCGTCAAACACTCTTTCTCTCTTTCCCGCGCCTCGGCGTGCATTGGTAATTATACAGTGTGCGGCGTGCTTTTGTAATGAACACAGTGTGCACAGTGTGCACGGCGTGCTTTTGTAATGGCCGGTTCACTGGTTTTCAAAGACAATATGAAATGATATGCTCTGGACGGTCCACTCTCTGCTCACCTCCTCATTTCGTTTGATTGACAAAACGGAATCCGGCTCTGAGCAAGAATGGGAATTTTACTCTCAAAGAAACAGAATCTTCTAACAAGATGATACGCTGTTTCATATTATTCTTCTTTCTCACTTTGCAGGACAAATTAGATACTCTTGCACCAACTATTGATTTCAACTTGAATATACATCTTCCCTAAACATTTTACGTGAGATAAATTATCCATTATCATTTTCAAGTGAATTTGATGTTGACTTTAGAGTTTACCATATCAAGTATATTTTACTTCACGAATGCCAAGGAACAATTAAAATAAATCTTTTTTTAAATTCGAGTTTATGAGCCGTGTTAGACTCGAAACAAAACTTTCACACGTGTGACCAAGTGATTATTACTCAATTTACCAACCGATCACTGCCTTGAACCTGTTTACTGAGTATTAGTTGCATACTTTTCCATCCAACTTAGAGTTTTGAAAAGTTTACAATGTGAAAGCAAATACTTGCGGAGGTGACTGCGAATTGAAAAAAGAATATACTGGACGATAGACTCTCAATTCGGTTCTATGCTGGTTGAGACCCTGTCAGAATGAAAAAAAGAGAAAAGGTTTGAAAAATTTTGCAAATCAAAGTTGTGACAGATGAGCAAAAGCGGCTTTAATTTTTGATCCATAAAACCGATAACAATGAAAAGCTTTAACTACCCAAGTTTGAGGTTTTGTCGTTTATGAGAAAGAAAATGAGAAAACAGGCAGAAGAGAAACAGGAGAC
>OZ057403.1:42875794-42906370 GCA_964056735.1 Allodiplogaster pararmata
AAGGTCTAGGTAAACAATTCAAGGTCTAGTGGTAGTAAACAATTCAAGGTCTAGTGGTAGTAAACAATTCAAGGTCTAGTGGTAGTAAACAATTCAAGGTCTAGTGGTAGTCAAACAATTCAAGGTCTAGTGGTCAGTAAACAATTCAAGGTCTAGTGGTAGTAAACTAATTCAAGGTCTAGTGGTAGTAAACAAATCAAGGTCTAGTGGTAGTAAACAATTCAAGGTCTAGTGGTAGTAAACAATTCAAGGTCTAGTGGTAGTAAACAATTCAAGGTCTAGTGGTAGTAAACAATTCAAGGTCTAGTGGTAGTAAACAATTCAAGGTCTAGTGGTAGTAAACAATTCAAGGTCTAGTGGTAGTAAACAATTCAAGGTCTAGTGGTAGTAAACAATTCAAGGTCTAGTGGTAGTAAACAATTCAAGGTCTAGTGGTAGTAAACAATTCAAGTCTAGTGGTAGTAAACAATTCAAGGTCTAGTGGTAGTAAACAATTCAAGGTCTAGTGGTAGTAAACAATTCAAGGTCTAGTGGTAGTAAACAATTCAAGGTCTAGTGGTAGTAAACAATTCAAGGTCTAGTGGTAGTAAACAATTCAAGGTCTAGTGGTAGTAAACAATTCAAGGTCTAGTGGTAGTAACAATCAAGGTCTAGTGGTAGTAAACAATTCAAGGTCTAGTGGTAGTAAACCAATTCAAGGTCTAGTGGTAGTAAACAATTCAAGGTCTAGTGGTAGTAAACAATTCAAGGTCTAGTGGTAGTAAACAATTCAAGGTCTAGTGGTAGTAAACAATTCAAGGTCTAGTGGTAGTAAACAATTCAAGGTCTAGTGGTAGTAAACAATTCAAGGTCTAGTGGTAGTAAACAATTCAAGGTCTAGTGGTAGTAAACAATTCAAGGTCTAGTGGTAGTAAACAAATCAAGGTCTAGTGGTAGTAAACAATTCAAGGTCTAGTGGTAGTAAACAATTCAAGGTCTAGTGGTAGTAAACAATTCAAGGTCTAGTGGTAGTAAACAATTCAAGGTCTAGTGTAGTAAACAATTCAAGGTCTAGTGGTAGTAACAATTCAAGGTCTAGTGGTAGTAAACAATTCAAGGTCTAGTGGTAGTAAACAATTCAAGGTCTAGTGGTAGTAAACAATTCAAGGTCTAGTGGTAGTAAACAATTCAAGGTCTAGTGGTAGTAAACAATTCAAGGTCTAGTGGTAGTAAACAATTCAAGGTCTAGTGGTAGTAAACAATTCAAGGTCTAGTGGTAGTAAACAATTCAAGGTCTAGTGGTAGTAAACAATTCAAGGTCTAGTGGTAGTAAACAATTCAAGGTCTAGTGGTAGTAAACAATTCAAGGTCTAGTGGTAGTAAACAATTCAAGGTCTAGTGGTAGTAAACAATTCAAGGTCTAGTGGTAGTAAACAATTCAAGGTCTAGTGGTAGTAAACAATTCAAGGTCTAGTGGTAGTAAACAATTCAAGGTCTAGTGGTAGTAAACAATTCAAGGCCTAGTGGTAGTAAACAATTCAAGGTCTAGTGGTAGTAAACAATTCAAGGTCTAGTGGTAGTAAACAATTCAAGGTCTAGTGGTAGTAAACAATTCAAGGTCTAGTGGTAGTAAACAATTCAAGGTCTAGTGGTAGTAAACAATTCAAGGTCTAGTGGTAGTAAACAATTCAAGGTCTAGTGGTAGTAAACAATTCAAGGTCTAGTGGTAGTAAACAATTCAAGGTCTAGTGGTAGTAAACAATTCAAGGTCTAGTGGTAGTAAACAATTCAAGGTCTAGTGGTAGTAAACAATTCAAGGTCTAGTGGTAGTAAACAATTCAAGGTCTAGTGGTAGTAAACAATTCAAGGTCTAGTGGTAGTAAACAATTCAAGGTCTAGTGGTAGTAAACAATTCAAGGTCTAGTGGTAGTAAACAAATCAAGGTCTAGTGGTAGTAAACAATTCAAGGTCTAGTGGTAGTAAACAATTCAAGGTCTAGTGGTAGTAAACAATTCAAGGTCTAGTGGTAGTAAACAATTCAAGGTCCTAGTGGTAGTAAACAATTCAAGGTCTAGTGGTAGTAAACAATTCAAGGTCTAGTGGTAGTAAACAATTCAAGGTCTAGTGGTAGTAAACAATTCAAGGTCTAGTGGTAGTAAACAATTCAAGGTCTAGTGGTAGTAAACAATTCAAGGTCTAGTGGTAGTAAACAATCAAGGTCTAGTGGTAGTAAACAATTCAAGGTCTAGTGGTAGTAAACAATTCAAGGTCTAGTGGTAGTAAACAATTCAAGGTCTAGTGGTAGTAAACAATTCAAGGTCTAGTGGTAGTAAACAATTCAAGGTCTAGTGGTAGTAAACAATTCAAGGTCTAGTGGTAGTAAACAATTCAAGGTCTAGTGGTAGTAAACAATTCAAGGTCTAGTGGTAGTAAACAATTCAAGGTCTAGTGGTAGTAAACAATTCAAGGTCTAGTGGTAGTAAACAATACAAGGTCTAGTGGTAGTAAACAATTCAAGGTCTAGTCGGTAGTAAACAATTCAAGGTCTAGTGGTAGTAAACAATTCAAGGTCTAGTGGTAGTAAACAATTCAAGGTCTAGTGGTAGTAAACAATTCAAGGTCTAGTGGTAGTAAACAAATCAAGGTCTAGTGGTAGTAAACAATTCAAGGTCTAGTGGTAGTAAACAATTCAAGGTCTAGTGGTAGTAAACAATTCAAGGTCTAGTGGTAGTAAACAATTCAAGGTCTAGTGGTAGTAAACAATTCAAGGTCTAGTGGTAGTAAACAATTCAAGGTCTAGTGGTAGTAAACAATTCAAGGTCTAGTGGTAGTAAACAATTCAAGGTCTAGTGGTAGTAAACAATTCAAGGTCTAGTGGTAGTAAACAATTCAAGGTCTAGTGGTAGTAAACAAATCAACTAGTGGTAGTAAACAATTCAAGGTCTAGTGGTAGTAAACAATTCAAGGTCTAGTGGTAGTAAACAATTCAAGGTCTAGTGGTAGTAAACAATTCAAGGTCTAGTGGTAGTAAACAATTCAAGGTCTAGTGGTAGTAAACAAATCAAGGTCTAGTGGTAGTAAACAATTCAAGGTCTAGTGGTAGTAAACAAATCAAGGTCTAGTGGTAGTAAACAATTCAAGGTCTAGTGGTAGTAAACAATTCAAGGTCTAGTGGTAGTAAACAATTCAAGGTCTAGTGGTAGTAAACAATTCAAGGTCTAGTGGTAGTAAACAATTCAAGGTCTAGTGGTAGTAAACAAATCAAGGTCTAGTGGTAGTAAACAATTCAAGGTCTAGTGGTAGTAAACAAATCAAGGTCTAGTGGTAGTAAACAATTCAAGGTCTAGTGGTAGTAAACAATTCAAGGTCTAGTGGTAGTAAACAAATCAAGGTCTAGTGGTAGTAAACAATTCAAGGTCTAGTGGTAGTAAACAATTCAAGGTCTAGTGGTAGTAAACAATTCAAGGTCTAGTGGTAGTAAACAATTCAAGGTCTAGTGGTAGTAAACAATTCAAGGTCTAGTGGTAGTAAACAAATCAAGGTCTAGTGGTAGTAAACAATTCAAGGTCTAGTGGTAGTAAACAATTCAAGGTCTAGTGGTAGTAAACAATTCAAGGTCTAGTGGTAGTAAACAATTCAAGGTCTAGTGGTAGTAAACAATTCAAGGTCTAGTGGTAGTAAACAAATCAAGGTCTAGTGGTAGTAAACAATTCAAGGTCTAGTGGTAGTAAACAAATCAAGGTCTAGTGGTAGTAAACAATTCAAGGTCTAGTGGTAGTAAACAATTCAAGGTCTAGTGGTAGTAAACAAATCAAGGTCTAGTGGTAGTAAACAATTCAAGGTCTAGTGGTAGTAAACAATTCAAGGTCTAGTGGTAGTAAACAATTCAAGGTCTAGTGGTAGTAAACAATTCAAGGTCTAGTGGTAGTAAACAATTCAAGGTCTAGTGGTAGTAAACAAATCAAGGTCTAGTGGTAGTAAACAATTCAAGGTCTAGTGGTAGTAAACAATTCAAGGTCTAGTGGTAGTAAACAATTCAAGGTCTAGTGGTAGTAAACAATTCAAGGTCTAGTGGTAGTAAACAATTCAAGGTCTAGTGGTAGTAAACAAATCAAGGTCTAGTGGTAGTAAACAATTCAAGGTCTAGTGGTAGTAAACAAATCAAGGTCTAGTGGTAGTAAACAATTCAAGGTCTAGTGGTAGTAAACAATTCAAGGTCTAGTGGTAGTAAACAAATCAAGGTCTAGTGGTAGTAAACAATTCAAGGTCTAGTGGTAGTAAACAATTCAAGGTCTAGTGGTAGTAAACAATTCAAGGTCTAGTGGTAGTAAACAATTCAAGGTCTAGTGGTAGTAAACAATTCAAGGTCTAGTGGTAGTAAACAATTCAAGGTCTAGTGGTAGTAAACAAATCAAGGTCTAGTGGTAGTAAACAATTCAAGGTCTAGTGGTAGTAAACAATTCAAGGTCTAGTGGTAGTAAACAATTCAAGGTCTAGTGGTAGTAAACAATTCAAGGTCTAGTGGTAGTAAACAATTCAAGGTCTAGTGGTAGTAAACAAATCAAGGTCTAGTGGTAGTAAACAATTCAAGGTCTAGTGGTAGTAAACAAATCAAGGTCTAGTGGTAGTAAACAATTCAAGGTCTAGTGGTAGTAAACAATTCAAGGTCTAGTGGTAGTAAACAAATCAAGGTCTAGTGGTAGTAAACAATTCAAGGTCTAGTGGTAGTAAACAATTCAAGGTCTAGTGGTAGTAAACAATTCAAGGTCTAGTGGTAGTAAACAATTCAAGGTCTAGTGGTAGTAAACAATTCAAGGTCTAGTGGTAGTAAACAAATCAAGGTCTAGTGGTAGTAAACAATTCAAGGTCTAGTGGTAGTAAACAATTCAAGGTCTAGTGGTAGTAAACAATTCAAGGTCTAGTGGTAGTAAACAATTCAAGGTCTAGTGGTAGTAAACAATTCAAGGTCTAGTGGTAGTAAACAAATCAAGGTCTAGTGGTAGTAAACAATTCAAGGTCTAGTGGTAGTAAACAAATCAAGGTCTAGTGGTAGTAAACAATTCAAGGTCTAGTGGTAGTAAACAATTCAAGGTCTAGTGGTAGTAAACAAATCAAGGTCTAGTGGTAGTAAACAATTCAAGGTCTAGTGGTAGTAAACAATTCAAGGTCTAGTGGTAGTAAACAATTCAAGGTCTAGTGGTAGTAAACAATTCAAGGTCTAGTGGTAGTAAACAATTCAAGGTCTAGTGGTAGTAAACAAATCAAGGTCTAGTGGTAGTAAACAATTCAAGGTCTAGTGGTAGTAAACAATTCAAGGTCTAGTGGTAGTAAACAATTCAAGGTCTAGTGGTAGTAAACAATTCAAGGTCTAGTGGTAGTAAACAATTCAAGGTCTAGTGGTAGTAAACAAATCAAGGTCTAGTGGTAGTAAACAATTCAAGGTCTAGTGGTAGTAAACAAATCAAGGTCTAGTGGTAGTAAACAATTCAAGGTCTAGTGGTAGTAAACAATTCAAGGTCTAGTGGTAGTAAACAAATCAAGGTCTAGTGGTAGTAAACAATTCAAGGTCTAGTGGTAGTAAACAATTCAAGGTCTAGTGGTAGTAAACAATTCAAGGTCTAGTGGTAGTAAACAATTCAAGGTCTAGTGGTAGTAAACAATTCAAGGTCTAGTGGTAGTAAACAATTCAAGGTCTAGTGGTAGTAAACAATTCAAGGTCTAGTGGTAGTAAACAATTCAAGGTCTAGTGGTAGTAAACAATTCAAGGTCTAGTGGTAGTAAACAATTCAAGGTCTAGTGGTAGTAAACAATTCAAGGTCTAGTGGTAGTAAACAATTCAAGGTCTAGTGGTAGTAAACAATTCAAGGTCTAGTGGTAGTAAACAATTCAAGGTCTAGTGGTAGTAAACAATTCAAGGTCTAGTGGTAGTAAACAATTCAAGGTCTAGTGGTAGTAAACAATTCAAGGTCTAGTGGTAGTAAACAAATAAATTTGCTCGTCCACCCTGTATAAATAGACTAATGTCTTCTACGCTTTTCCATTTTTCATTGTTCTTCACATCAGAAGCGGTAGAAGAGCTCTCGCCTTCTTCATTTCCAGTTAGTACGGAAACAGCACTTGGAGCTATTTTTTTCATCTTCAATTATTTACATGAAGTTGATGAAATAAATTTTTAGTCGACACCTTCTATTTAAATATGAATCCGGGCGTCGCATTGTATGACAAATAGCGAAGGGATTTAGTTCTACCTCAACCCCTCACCTCACCTCACCAATACGGGTTGAGACATTTGAAAGTGCTTTCGCCAATTTGACTCTCCAAAATTTTGTTACACACACTAGAAGCCATCTAGCGCGCAGCTTTGGATCTACATAGAACAGGTCTGTCCCGCATCTAAGGGGAGCACGTACCCCGCAACGATGCGTTAACTAGCGCGAGAAACATTTTTGTACTGAGATATGGGTGTAGGAATACCAAGTTAGGCACTTTTGCAGTTTAGGAGCCCCCCTCCTAGAAGTTCCATGGGTCATATTTCTGAGTTATTTACATTTACAAAAAACCTTTTTACTTTAAAAAAGCGATTTTTACATTAAAAAAAAAACAAACTATTTTAGATTTAAAAAAAAACGCTTAGGCTGGAAAAAGTTTACGCTAACGAGGCCGTACGGCTTAGGCGAAGGAGACCGTATCAAGAAAATGCCACTCTTATCTGCCCCAATTGAACCTCTCGGAGGGGGCGGGTGCGCCCCTAAACTGCAAAAGTGTCCCAAGTTATTGAGTATAATTTTTCAGCAAACCGATGAATTGAACTGAAATGTGGTTCAAAAAAAGTTAAGTGACTAGAATTTTCTCATGACATACTTTTCAACCTCAACCGATCCGTGAAGATTGTTGAAGATAAAAAAAGGAGAAAGAGAAGAGAGAAGGTGATAACTTGCAGAAGATTCGATGAGTGAGCAACAGCAAAATGAAGGGGAGAGCATCTTCAACTTCGCCTCTTCCTTCTCCACTGGTATTCCCTCCTTGCCTTTTGCATCCTTTCTCCATCTAATTCTCTAATTAGTCAGCCTCGGCTCTTCGTATATAATCAATTCTCTGCCGATGAACTTGCTTATATTGACGGTAAATTGTGAGCTGTATCATTTTCTCCTGCAGCACATTTATTGGCATCCAAGACATTCAATGGGTTTGAGAAGCACTGTGACTCAGAAGGCGTCAGATTGAACCTCTTATAAATCTTTTACAACTCTCGGTCGATAGTAATCGTCACAGAATAAGATTAAAGAAAAACTTTTTTATTTAAAAATTTTCTATGTTGAAAACTTTCAACAACAAAAAATCTATGTTGAAAATTCTAATTTTGTTTTGTATCTTTTTCCAAACAATGGTTGTTGTTAAACGGAACTTTATTAACATTGCCTGAAGACTTGCAGCATGTTACCATTACTAGCGTTTTTCTTTACTCAAGTCTTTTTGTTTTCTTATTCCAGGGGCCGTATTCAGAGATCTAAAATGAACTCAGGGGTAAATTTTACCCTAGTTTATTGTAGACCTAAGTTCAACTCAGTTCTGTATTCAGAGACAAGACGGGTGAGAGCGTCTCAGCTTTCCTACTGAACTTTACTATAAAGTTTACCCTAAATTCTACTCTCTGAATTCCATTTTGGCGAAACTACAACTTAGTATAAAGTTAGATTTTAGTATAAGTTTTTGTCTCTGAATACGGCCCCTGCCTTGTCGCACAAATATCTAAGTTTTGATAATTTAGTAGATAATTTATCTAAGTATATATATACATATATACGAGATATATGTATATCAAAGTCTAAGTATAGTTAGTAATATCTAAATATATTTAGTACAATAGATAATTTAGTCTGACGTCCGTTCAAGTTCGCAAGTTCGCGAAAATATGTATGTTTTCTAATTGAAATAAAATAATAGTGAAAAGACCGCTTTTCATAACGATAGATTTTAACATTGCTACTATATTACCCAAGAAACAAAGTATTTTGTGTTCACGGTTGGAATTCAATGATTTTTTTAACGTTCATCTCGATGTCAGCCACATTAAGCGTCAAAAATATATTATTGACAGTTTTCGATATGAATATTTGGAAGGTGTCAGGAGGATATGGTTAGGACGATACGGCTTCAAGGTTTTAATGACTGGGATAGGCGAGACTCCCTACATACGTATAAGCGGAGTATAACAGAGAAAAAATTCCCCCTTTTCAATTCAAAGGGGAGGACAAAAATATCAAGTCTTAGTATAAGTTAGATCAAAAAGTTGTGCATTTCAAAGATCATAACCCTGATAATTTCTGAGACAACGTATCGCACTTGAACTATTTTTAAAACTTAGCTCTTTATTTGCAGCCGAGTACGATCAGAAACTGCTACTGGAGCACAGCAAACTTCGTCAATCGGAAAATCACATCAACTCTTTTGCACGATCTGTTGCTTCCTGCCCAATGGTTTGCTCCTTTCGCTTTTTGTACCAATTTGACAAGAAAAAAAGTTTTGCAGTTCATTTTTCGGCGCGTGATTAATTCCAAAGTTTATTGCAAGAATATAAGCGAATATGCTTGATTATACGATCGAAAGGGTAGAATTGAAGCAATAGTAATCACTTCGATAAAATGGTATTTTAAAAATGTTGTTTCGTTCCGGATCGGACAGACTTTTGTGCACTCTGTGTGGAGCTCATAATTACCCAAATAGTAGAGAAAAAGTGAATGATTTTGAATACTCGTAATAAACACTATTTAACCTGTCGTTGAACAAGTAAATTTAGGGGAGGGTGAGCGAGTCGAGTAAATTTTGTATGACGAATTAAAATCACGCATGCAAGTCTCACAAACGCCTTATCCTCGGCTCCTAGGCATAGTTAACAGCAGTCTGAAGGGAATTATCTGCTGTGGCCGGTGGCTGCAGCACCATTAAATCAGTTTTTTTCTGTAGAGATATAAAATTAGGTAAATCTAACAATAAATTATAATTTGGAACACCCTTGTAGAAGAATCGTTTCGAGAACGGCGTACTGTACGACGAAGGCGCGGTACGTTTGGATTCAAAGAACGACGATGGGATGTACATCAACGCTACTGCGGTGAACATGAACAAGTACGGATACTTCATACTAACTCAGGTTCCCTTTTCAAGCTGCTTACTGCCTCAGTGGTTTAAACATTTTTTGATTGCATTGTGTTTTTTTCTTAGTAACATAGTTTAATTTTTGAACCGAGTGGCAGGCACCAACAGTAGATTCCTTGGTGGATTTCTGTCGGATGGTGTGGCAGATGAAGTCACACACCATCGTCTGCCTGGCAGACACTGCCAACATCGACGAGTTTACGCCTTACTTCGAAAAGAAAGTCGGCAAAAAGATGAAGGCGAGTATTCACCAATCTTTTGGCTAGTTTGATTACGAGCTTGCTGTATGGCGAAGAAACGGACACATAAGAGACCCTTTTCGGAATAAACGAAATGAAAGTTGGTTGAATGCACTCGAATAATCGTGACGTCAGCGACATTCTTGGCGAGAAACAAATCACACTCCTCTTGAAGAAGTGCAATTTATAATATAGGGGAGGAGGATCTGTAGATGCAGATAAGATCGTTTAATTCATTCTCTGAACTTTTCAGGCAATTCTCTAAAGGAATGGGTTAATATAATCTAACTCGCAATTATAAACAAATCTTTCAGGGATTCTCTGAATTGAAATGCTGCTCCTTAGGCCTATGCTAGTTTGTGTTGCAAGAAACATATTGAGACATGGGGCTGTATTCAGAGATCTAAGATGAACTCAGGGGTAAATTTTACCCTAGTATATTGTAGAACTAAGTTCAACTCAGTTCTGTATTCAGAGACAAGACGGGCGAGAGTGTCTCAGCTTTCCGACTAAAGTTTAGTATAAAGTTTACCCAAAAGTCTACTCTCTGAATTCCATTTTTGCGAAACTACAACTTAGTATAAAGTTTACCATAAATTTATACTAAAATTTATGGTAAACTTTATACTAAGTTGTAGTTACGCCAAAAACTTAGGTCTACAATATACTAGGGTAAAATTTACCCCTGAGTTCATCTTAGATCTCTGAATACGGCCCCTGATTTTCTTAGAAAAAGATTTTTTAAAGATTGCTGGTCGTTTTCTGCTCCGGACGATCAATACCCGGGAGGAAGACAACCTGGTGCATTACGACATCAGATTCGAGAACATGGCGGAGAAGGCCGACACACGCAACATTCACATCATCTGCCTACTTGGATGGAATGTACGAAAACCGAATTCTTGTTGTTATTGTAGCCGCCTTAAAGATCTCCTCTCACTCTTGCTAACTTTCTTGTTTTATAGTATCCTCCACACTTGTCTCTTCGTATTGCTCATCGCAGAAGTAGATTTTGTTCAGTTATGTTCAGTTATGTTATTTAGTTATTTATTTAGTTATGTTAATTAGTTATGTTCAGTTATTACAAGTTCAGTTATGGATAGAGTTTTGCCACTAAGACTCAAAAAAAGAAGTTATAAGCGAATGATCTACTTCTGTGCATTCCTGCAGCCAGACAAGAAGTACGACTCGAAAGCGGTCATCGCTGCCATCAAAGCCGCCGAGGAGAATGAAAAACTCGATGGACAGGTTTTAAGAATAAATTACTTTTAAAAACTTTGATGATTACTGGTTTAAAATTTTTTGGAGAGAGCTGAACCTTTGAATGGAATAAGAAATTTGATTCTTAAAACATGTCTTCCATTGAATTGCTACGAGAAGTATATTGACTCGCAGCAATCCTCTCAAGATGTAGTCCCACTCATCGTGCACGGCTCCAGTGGTATACGGCGCACCGGCTGCTTTGTTCTTTCCTGCATCTTCAACAAACAGGTTAGGGTGACGGAAGGCTCTTCAATGAGAACTTCTAACCAAGCCTATCAGCCTAGCTTCTAAAAAAATTAGACTGAAACGAACTAGCATAATGAAAAGTGAGAGAGTCAAGATTAAAGATGAGCGAGGGATTCGATAAAAAGTAGACAGCGAGACGAGGAAGAAGGCAGATCACGACTTCGTGTGGCCGTATTCACTAATGTCGCGGGTAGACCTAGCTCGGGAAGCTCCAATTAGCTACCCACGGGAAGCTCCTTCCCGCGCCTGCTCGCGGGTAGCTGAAACGCTATCCACGAAGCCGCGGGAAGGCTAATATCTGACGCACTTCTGGTTTTTCTGGAGGGAGCTTAAAATTTGAATTTCATAATTCTTGACCTTCAATGTTTATATCATAATTTTTTTCATTTTTCATAATCAAAACTTCATACCAAATCGTTATTTTTCATTCATATACGTGATGTTTTCGGCGTATGCCATTGCGTGGTTTCGTTATAATTCAATTTTTTGTATTTCGTAGGATGTACTTTTCATAGGTCGTTTCGCGTTTTTGTGTTTTTTAGAAAAAAGTTTCTCTTTTAATTTGTCAGTCCTTTGTCAGTCCTTCAAATCGCGGTTTCGTCACATCTCGTTTTTTTGTCATTCATATGACGCTTGTAATGAATGTTGAATGCTGAGTGACGCGCATCGTGAAGAGTTATAAGATCAATGGAAGACTTCCATTGATCTTACGCTTGTAATGACTTTGAGATGTTCAGAAACAAGCTAGTGCTTATGCAGTCGGGAAATCGTTCTGCGATTGGAAGTCGATTCGCGGTTAGTGGGCCCAATTTTACTTAGGGGGCGCACTTTACTTAGGACGGGCTTTTGTTTTTAGTTTGTTTAAACTACTTTAAATTTCAAATCATTTTCTCTAATTTGACAAGTTTAGTCATTGAATCAACAAAAAATAATAATGTGAGGAATTTTTTTAATGCGGTCTCTTTCCTAAGCCGTACGGCCTCGTTAGCGTAACCTTTGCCTGAGCCTAAGCGAAAAAACAATTAACAATAGCTGAAAACAGCTAAGCCAATTAACTTGATTAGACTGGATGAAACTACAATATTTTGGCCTCGTTAATATAAATTTTAACTAAGCTTAAACGAAAAAATCAATGAAAAGTAACCTGAACCTCCAAGTAAAGTGCGGCCCCCTCAAGTACAAAAGTGCGAAACACTTTTATTGTAAAATTTTTCTACTTTCATTAGGGATAAAAATATTTACTTGTGGTTTTTTCGTCAGTTCTTGAGGGTCAAACCTAAATTTTCTATTTCTGACGATCTCTACTACCTGAGCGGCAAGAATCTTTCTTAGCGTAAATTTTTACCTGAGCCTAAGCTTCTTCGATTTTTTTAAAATTCTTATCGATACAGAATGAAAACTTGACTCACCAACCGCCAAAGACTCATCGACTGTATAAGCGATGTATAGCTTGTTTTTAAAATTTCAAAATTTCGTCTCTATGTTCATTAAGGGAACACTTTTTAGAGGAGAATCCTTTACTTGGGTTTTTTTGTGCATTTTCTTTGTTATTTAGGACAAAAATCTCTATTTTCCTTTTATAATATTAACACCCTCCTCCATTAGGCCTCTCCCTCCCTTTAGGGCCCTCACTTAGGTTATCCCCTCCCTCTTCATAGGAACCCATTTCCCCTCTCTTCAGTAGCGCCCCTTCTCCTTTTGCTTGGGTAAACCCCCTAACCCTTCCCTCTCCCCCAAAATCACACCCAACCTAGAAAAATGCAGACGTGCAAGGCAATTAACAAAGTGAGGCATGAGGCCGTGAGGCATGAGGCCGTGAGGCATAAGGATGCCTAAAACACGGCCTGGCTGTTCTGCCTCGTTAGCTAAGCCGTACGGCCTCGTTATCTAAGCCGTACGGCCTCGTTATCGTGAACTTTTACTAAGCCTAAGCGTTTTTTAATGTAAAAATATGTTTTAATGTAAAAATAAAACGCGCGGCCTCACTCAAGGCGTCCTCATGCCTCACGGCCTCATGCCTCACTTTGTTAATTGCCGACGTGCAAGAGCAATGGCTTATAGTGTGATCTCGCTCTTATTACACGGATTCGACTTTTATATAGGATGAGCTACATATTTCTTCACACTCTTTTCTTGTTCTCTTATGTTTCTCACCAACCACCCACTTTAAAACTTTAAAAAAACTAAAAACTTTTTTCTAATTAAAGTCTGTGTAAAACCAGTGAGTTTTTCTTCACATATATAGTTTTCGATCGTTTCCAGAGTTGATTCGAACAGCGAATGGTTCACTATGTTACAGTTGTACAAACGGATCCTGAAGATTACAAGTCTTGAAATACGTAAGCCCAAATCGACTGCGATGTGACTTTATTCATGCCAGAAAAAAAATTTCTTTTAAGGTCTAGCGGTTTCTTTTAGCTCGAAACCCTCTACCGAGCCTTCAATGAAAAGCCTTATGCTTAATCCTGAGTTTCTTAATTGTTAAATCTTAAAACAATGTGATCTTTTACTCTGAAGAAGTTTAGCTCTGAACACTTCTATACAATATCTGTAGAAATATTTGTCTATAGTTTATTACAGTAGAATAGTAAGCGGGAATATTCGCCTTTCTATAATTAGCTGATGAAGGATGTTTTGGGATCCTCATCAAGACGTTCTGAACGCTTAATTGATCTTGATAAAAACACTTTCTATCGTCTATTACCATCAAATGAACTGGATCTTTTGTTTTTTCTCGTTTCGTGAATGTTCTTCTTAATTCTGTGCTTTTCGCCACATTTTTACATTGAAAATGTAGATAAATTATTATATTATTTATCTTTACTATACAAAACAAATTTGAATGTATAGAATGTAACGGGCACTTTTATTAAAAGCTACCTACATATAACCATCATAGACGTACAATTACTAACAATGAAACAATATAATCAGGTTGGTAAGATTACAAACCCCAAACTCAAAATAATCTGCTTGTGTTTGAAGCGTAGATAAAAATCTAATTTATCTATTAGTCAAGCAAGGTAGTTTACCTCGAAATACAGTTTCAAATAATTGAAATGATACGATAAGAGAGATTCACACAGATAATCATGAGAAGTGAATAAATCAAAACGAGGGTAATAATAATAACGTTGTATTAGAAAAAAAAATAGTCGCGGGAAGGCTCTTCTCGGACCTAAGACTTTGGAAAGGTTTGGTAAGAAAAAAAGCTACTTACGGGAAGGCTTGGGAAGCTTTCTTAGCTCCCCGCGACATTGGTGAATAGGGTAAGAAATGATGGTAAGAATAGGGTAAGAAATGATGGATAAAAAAGTTTTTTGAAAAAAACCTTCCCGGGCCTCACGAGCCTTCCCGCGGGAAAGATCGGGAAGCTGTAGAGTTACCCGCGACATTGTTGAATACGGATTCTGATAAAAACTCCCCGAGCCTTCCCTTGGGAAGACTCAGGAAGCTTTTTCAGCTACCCGTGGCATTGGTGAATAGTACATCCACTGGTGACCTATGTTCTATAAGAATGATTTGTGCACTAAAGCAGACATCTTCCATCTCCAGCTTGCGATTGATAAAGGTCTCGCTTTCAAGCACACAATCAAGTTTGTCCGCACGCGTCGATACGGTGTTTTGCGACAGAAAGTTAGTCTAAATTTTTTGAAGTGTTTTTTCTCTTGAGAGAAAAATTTAAATGAAAAGTGAGCGTAGGTGCGCCATTATGGTAGAGTGTGCTGTGCTAAAGCTCGAATCCACTCAAGACTTACTCAAATGTACTGCCGAATCACAAAAAGAATTTTTGATGGTGCTGGTTCGATTCTAGATCTCCTTGCAACTAAGCCCACTAAAAGTGTCCTTGGAAGCAGCCACAGATGTTGACGAGTTAGGTTTGGATCTAATCTCAGAGAGAGCGTAGCATTTCAAGAGGTGGTAAAGAGCGCAACGAAGATTACTATCAATATTTTTATAATAATAAAAAAAACTCTTCGAAACTTTTTTCGAAAATCAAAACTATGACAATCAAATTTGTAGTCCATGTTCGTATTCCTGCATGAAATCGTGTTCCGCATCGGTCTGGATCTGGGACAGCTCAAAATGGATTCCACCATGAAAACATGCTTCAAGGTAATTGCAGTCTTTCCGTATTCACTTTCAACTCGGTACTTTAAATCTCTCTTTATAGCTACATACAGTACCGACCAAAATTCTATTAAGTTTAGATTTCTCGTTATTAACCTTTGTCATTTTGTACTTTTAAATTTCATATTTCACATAAGATAACAAAAACTGTGACAAAAATCACGAAAATAAGAAGAATAATAATTAAGCGTCAACCAGAAAACAATTGTATAACAGATATCAATTTTGGACAAAAAACTTAAACTCGATCGGAAACAGATCTGGAACACGTTTTTACCTCCGATGAGACGAGTCATTCAAAAACAAAAATCTAGTGTACCCACACAAAAAAAGAAATTCAAAAAATTAAGTTTTCCGTCAACATTACAGGGTGCAAAGGTCGGAATCGAGTGGTGAGTGCACGGCAGCCAAGTTTTGTGCGGGGAGTGGGCACAGGCCGGGCATGCATCCGGCACTGTGCTTTCAATGCGATGTCTGTAGTTGTTGAGGAGGATGCATTGTCCAGAGCTTAGTTGTGCCAGGTAGGAGCGGGTTCTCATTGGCATGCTTCTTTCCAATAGGGAGACGGGGGGAGGGGGGAGGGTGATAAGCACTCTGTTGGGCGCGTATCTGTTCATGGCTCTGGTGACGGCGTCTTTATATATCGCCGCCGACACTTCCTTCGTCTCCAGCACATTGCTGATGTGTGCGTTGTGCATGGCGTGTTCGACTGCGTGTGAACTGAAGCTCATCAGAGTTCGCTCCATGTCTCTCGCTCCGGGAGGGCGCGTGTACACGGCGTGGCATGAATGATCAGGTGAGGCGCACTTCGCGAAATACTGTCTGGTCAGCAGTTTGCAGTGGTCCTCAACCGGGAGCATCTTGATTTCCTGGTGGAGGGGATCGACGTGTGTCATGCGGAGGCCTCTAGCTGCGGTACGGAGGGCTTCGTTCTGAGCGCGTTGAAACTTCAGGAAGGACGTGCTTGAGGAGTTCGGTGTCCGAACACGGGCAGCGTAGTCGAGGACCGATTTTCCGATGGCCTTGTATGTGTTGACGATGACTTCCTTGTTTTGTCCCCAAGTTGTACCCGTCAGAGCATTCAGCCGCGACATTAATCTCTAAACGATGAGATCATCGGCGCGATGACCTCATTCCATTCAAATTAGGCGAAAGTTTTGAAAGATGATGTCACCTTGACTAACTTTTTTTTTGAAACAAAAGGTCCTGCACGGAATCCCATTCTTAAAACTTACGCGCGTAATTCAATTTCAATCTAGTTAGTAGAGCAAAATTAATAACCAGTAAAGTTTTTTTTAAACATTTTTCTTACGGGCATACCCAGTGACAGAGTCACTGTCTGCGCTCTGCCCTTTTCTCATTACACGGACTCGATACTTCATGTTCAACCAAAAAAGTGAAATGTTTTTTTTTGAGTACGGAAACAAACTAGATTGTGATTAGTTAGTATTTTAATATTTATTTGGAGATAAAGACGGCATTTGAAATGTCATCTCGTACTTTAAGATAATATTTCGCATGCTCTTGCAAGATCATTTCGAACCTCACTGATCCAACATTTTTGGGCCAAGAAGGTGCGAGAGCCATGATCTCATCGTGAAATATTTATGTTATAATAACACTGATCATTCATCGATGATCTCATTCATCGATGATCTCATTCATCGATGATCTCATTCATCGAGCAATGATGTCATCTTTACAGATACATTGCAGTATCGCTTAACTTTTTTTGAGAGATTAATGTCGCGGCAGAATGCGATTCAGTTTCTGGACCTGTGTCACCGTGGCCTTGATGTGTGCGGAGAAGCTGTACATAGTGTCGAAGGTTACTCCGAGGATCTTCGGCTTATTATTCAGTGGCAGAAGGTCTCCTCTAATATACACCTGTGGGTGCACTCTGTTGACCTGGGAGGTCTGTGGCGTAAAGAGAGCGACCGTGGACTTCGAGGTGGAGAGGTGAAGCATATTCGCTTCGAAGAAGGCGTGCACTTCTGCGAGGTATCCGTTGAGGAGATCAGTGAGTGCGTGGATAACGGTTCCTGTGGTCCAAACGGTTACATCGTATGCATAACTGACGTTTCGCACACTGTCAAGAGGAGGAGGGAGATCGGCCATGTATATGTTGAAGAGCGTGGGTGAAACCACTGCTCCTTGAGGCACTCCTGTGCGGACCATCTTCTGTGCGGTGTTTGTGTTGTGGAACGATGTGGTGGCTTGCCTTCCTCTTAGCTATGATGCCAACCATTTAGTGATGTCGATGGGAAGGGAAGAGTGGAGAAGGTGCTCGATAAGTATTCGATGGTCCACGGAGTCGAAAGTCTTCTTGAAGTCGAGAGCCACCATGACTGTGCGTTTTGCAGGCTTCCGTTCCTTGAAGCCACCAGAGATATCCTCAGCAAGGTGTAAAACAGCAGATGTGGTGGAGTTGGCCTTCCTGAAGCCGTGTTGATGGGCGGCAGGCCTACAATTTTCGACACTGGACGGCAGGAGAAGACGTTCTACGATCTTGGCGGCTGGGCAGAGGAGCGATATTGGTCGGTATGAGTATCCACGTGTAGCATCTTTCCCTGCTTTGAGGAGAGGAATGATCATCGACTTCTTCCAGATGGCGTTGATGATACAGTGCTTCAGCGAAGAGTTGATGAGCTCCGTTAGGCGACAAAAGCCGTGCATGCCAAGGTGTAGGAGATGAATCATGGTGATCTCGTCTGGGCCAGCTGCTTTGGACTTCTTGGCAGTGCGAACTGCTTCTTTCAGTTCGGCTACCGATAATTGAGCGGGAGAGGTGATCATGTGTTACTTCAGCTCTCTGATCAGTTTGCACATTTCCGGATCTGTAGTGTGGGGGCGGACGGAAGTCAACTGCTTGTTGAATCTGTTGGCAATGTCGCAGGAATTGTCGCAGGAATTGTCGCCGAAGAGAATGCTGCAGTTTGAGGGTGATCTTGGCTTTCCGTCGAGTCTGCCAATGAGATTCGAAAGCTTCTGTGTTCCTTCTCTGTTGTGCTTGATATCCTCAACAGTATTTCTCCATTCTTCGCGCTTTTCCTTGTAGATCTTGCTGGTGATCACTTCTTGTATGGTCGGCAAATTTACGCTGTGTGGTTCAAGAGAGCGTAGAGTGTCTCTGTCTTTCATCAGTTGCTTTACTTCATCGCTCAGACCGGGTGTATATTCCTTTCTTCTGCCAGACGGGATGTGGTGAGCCGACGCTTTGTGTATGACTTCCCGGAAGTTGGCTTCTAGTCGGCACGTGTCGAGATGGAAGGGTAGGTTGGTAAAAAGGCTTTCAGCTTCTTCCGTGAAACCGTTCCAGTCCGCCATGCGGTAGTTGGAGATAGTCGTCTGTCGCATGTTATCATAGATGATCCCATCATAAGATGTATGATGGTCGGATCCCAGAGTAGTGCGAGTGTGCCAGTCCGTGGATGTGAGAAGAGACGCAGGACTAGTGAGACGTCTGGGAAGGAGGAAACGCCAGAACTAGGTAGCCTGGTAGGGGTATCTTCATTTAGTTCGTCGGAGGTGGTCATAGTCCACGGAGGTTCGGTTCCGGCCGAGTGCTATTTTCGCCAGTGCGATGTATTTCTTACATACATAGTCTTAGCCCATCAGTGATTTTCAAAGATAAAATCTGATTCTCTCTATACCATCATCTTTCTGTCTTTATCGTGGATTGTGTACTTACACTTCTTTTATGACGCAATTGCTTGATGAGCATGCGTGACTAGGAAGAACGGTCATTGTGCCTTGAACATAGCAAGAAATTGCATGGGAAAAGTTGTGCTCGGTTGATGTAATGGTAACGATCTTCAAGCCCCGGATTGGCAACGGAGGTTCAGTCCCGGCCGAGTGCCATTTTTGCCTGTGCGATGGATTTCTTACATACTCCGCTTGGGATTAAACGAATCTTGTCTCGGATGCTTATTACGTTGACGTAAGTGGTCGCGGTTACTGAATGTGCTTCTGAGGGTGCCCGCACTGGCTCATGCTCAGAATACAGCCTCGGTCAATGTCAGAGACCATTACCTAATAACAAAAAAGAGATATAATTCTGATTTTTCCAGAGTGTTCTTAACGTTATGACTAAGATACGAGCCAAAAATCAGATCATTGCTACACAAAACAAAAAAGATACAAAGTTATAAAGTTGTCTTTTGGTGCACCTGAGTTTTGCAAAGTTATGTTCAAAGGTTAAATTTTTTGATAGAACTTTGCACGGTACTGGATGTTATTTCTGAGCACCCGAAATTTATACACCTGTCCTAGAAAACTATCTTGCTCATTGCAGACTGGAACTTGCATAGTGTCGAATGAAGATTAGTAAAGCATAGTTCCTCTGAATCAACTAGATGTCTGGTGAAGATTGTAGCTAATAACCTCACTGCCATCGGTATACGGTATATCCATTGGTATATGTATACGGTATATGTGTACCACTGAGCGAGTTCAATGTTATGCTTACTTCAGGTCCTGCAATGTTCTCGCCAGAAAGCTTACGATGATGGGTCAAATGAAGCCGTTCCTGAGAAGGAGGTCTTTACAAGTCTTCAATTAAAAAAATGATTGAGGCAGTCAATCAGTACTTTTTCAATGACGTATTGATTATCGAACAGAAAAATCGCAGCCTTCCTACAGTTCAAGAAAAAACTCTTATTTTGATAAGAAAACAAAAAAGTAACTTTAAAAAAGATTAAGAGTTGGAATTAAACTTTTTATAGGTATTTCATCAGAAAAGCAAGTCTTCTGCGGATTCATATCATCCCAAAAAGGTGGTAATTGTATTCAATCTTCTATTTATTTCCATTCATAGCATGGTTTGAGATAAAAATATAAAACATCTTCATCGAAAAAAGCTCTTTCAAAAAATTTTGTAGATTTAAAATCTGACAGCTCATTTTATACTAATAAGATTTTTTTTTAAATTAAATTTTTTTCCATACAAAATAAAAGTTTTTTTTCAAAAAAATCTGAATAGCGGTCTTCAACCGTTTTGATGAAGACTTGAAGTTTTTGAGTCAAGCGATAGACAATAGACAGTCAAAGAATTAGCTCGGGAAAGCAGAAAAACACTGAAGTTTCTTGTTAAGAAGTTATGATCATTTCTCTTGCAGTTGCAGAGCATCAAACGTTCAATCACGAAGAAGACAAAAAAGTCGTAAAACTTCCCTTTCAACTTATAAAATCTTGATGTTTACAATTCAATTCAAAGCTTTCTCTTAATCGTCGGGACCATCGAAAGTCAAACCTCTTTGATTAAAATAGAGAAAAGTTGATGATTTTTGATGTGATTTTGAATATACCTCAAGGTGTTCAACTATTGCTCTGTCTGGCCGATCAGACAAATTTGCGGCATTCAGAGATGACGTCCAGTCTAACTCGCTTAAGAATGATTAAATGACTACAAACAATAACTCTCGCACTCTAACTCATCTCTAAAAAACTGAAAACACGCTTTGAGGTGTAAATTGAATCGACTGTGGAAAGAAATGGGTGGAGAATGAGATAGACTTTGTAATCTTGAGCAAATGAAGCCCTCCATGTTTTTCTAAGTCAAACGCTGTAATGTCATAATCTTGCTCGGGTGACAGAGTTCTTTTAGACGATGAGAGAGGGTAAAAAAGAAACCAAGCATTGACAATAACAATAATAATAATAATAATACTTTATCGCAAGGGTGATTTCGGAAGGGACATGTAGGGGTCAAGTAGAGGAGTGGTTTCAACATTAAGGCGTGACACTTTTCAAAATGAGAAAAGAGGTAAGTCGATTTGGTAAAGACGGTTTGGGTCTGGAATCTAGACTTTGAGAAGAATATGTTTTGAATGCTCTGACTGTATTAATCGAAAATACAGTCTCTGGGAGTTTGTTCCAAACTGGAACTACTCTGGTTGAGAAGTTATTAGAGAGCTTAACATGTTTGAAACTGGGTTGCGTCAGACTGAACTTGTGTCAACTAGTGGGGTATCTGTGGTCTTGACGGGAGAACATCTTGAATGGAGGGAAGGGGGTTCTTAAGGTCAGAACGATCCCGTGATGATTTCGAAGGTCATCACGGGATCGGTCTGGTCCCTCCGTTCTTCGAGGGACTGCAATTGGAAAAAGATTTTCTTTATGTGTATCGGGCAGTCCGGCTCTTCTGCAGACTTGTTTTGTATAGTTTCGTTGAACCTTTTCAACGAGTTCTTTATAATGTTTCCGCCGATGTGACCAGATCACGGAGCAGTATTCCAGTTGAGGACTAACGTAAGCAACGAAACGCTTTTTTATAAAGAACGGGGTTTTTCGATTTGAAGGTTCTTAGGATGTAAGCGCACCTGGCTGCTGCTCTGTTGCACATATTTTATATGGGTGTAGAAAAGCTCAATGAGTTATCGTATTCTACACCAAGATCCCTTACTAGTTTATTCTCTGTGATTTGTTTAACGTTGAGGTAGAAATTACTCTTGGGATGAGTTTTTCCTAAAAGAGTGACTACGGTTTTGGTTTTTTTTTTTTTTTCCTAAAAGAGTGACTGATTAAATTCTAGAGGATTTGTTTCAACCGATTTACGAGAGCGAAACCCGTGTTGACAGTTTGGAATGAGATTGAAGACATTTCACCAATGATTTATTTCAGGCTTAAGACAACGTTCTAGAACTTTAGAAGCAACAGGAGATATTTTAATTGGCCGAAAGTGTTCGGGAGAACTTGGGGAAGCAACTTTATTAATCGGTACGACAATGCCTTGTTTCCAGAAGTCAGGAACCTTACCCAGTATTAAGGAAAAGTTAAACAGAAACGAAAGAGGCTCGGCAAGTACTTCTGCACAATTTTTATATACAATAGACGGAATAGAGTCAGATGGCGCAAAACAAGATGATTTCAGTTTCTTCAAATGATGTAATACTTGTTGAGGCATTATAATACAGTCTGAATAATACAGAAAAAAACAATAATACAACTATTTCGAGAACTGAGAATAGGCAAGTTTCATTATCTTGAGTAAAGACAGAGGAGAAGTAAGAGGCTAATGCATTGGCCTTTGCCTTGTCAGTCAACTTGGATGATCCATCGACAGTTATACAACCAATACGAGTTGTTTGTTTTAATCTTCTATTCACAAAACTGTAACATGCCCTAGATCGTAAAACCAGCAGTAAGCGTCCTCGGAGGAAACGGCTAAAGAAAACGTAGTAGAGAGAGGAAGGCAGCGAAGTCTTTTTTACATGCGCACTGAGTGGTTGCAATCGATATAGCTCTGTCTATGAATTTTGAGTACTGAGTGACGCGCATCGTGGAGGTTAATTAGACAGTTAAAGTCTTTGTCGTGCCAGTGAAGAGATGCGTGGTTTCGTGCAAAGAGTTCGGACGTTTCGCTTTATTTAAAGCATAATCAGCGATATGCAATTACCCTCAAACTTGGGTAATTAAACCTTTGAGGGTAATTGCATATCGCTGATGATGCTTTAAATAAAGCGAAACGTCCGAACTCTGCACGAAACCACACCGCATCTCTTCACTGGCACGACAAAGACTTTAACTGTCTAAGCTCTGTCTATATTATCTGACCCAGTCCAAAATACTCTCATCATGCCTGCTTACTCTACAAGCGCAGTACTCTCTCAAAATTCTGCCAAAAAATCAAATTGTTGATTGAAACATTTAACCGCCAAAGTGACCAAATTATTCAACTTCTGACGGCCGTGAATTCAATGATGAACTCCTTCGCCTCAATGGTTCCCCTTCTCTCTCAACCTCAGTTGACTTTTCCAAATCCAGTTTTCTCTCCCATTTCTCAACCGGATCTGATCGCCTACGATGCTGAAGACAAGCCCATACTCGAAGAAAAAGCTCATAAGCTCATCGTCTTCGTCTTTCTAAAAAAGAAAACGACATGGAAACGGATGCCTCTGATGGGAATTTCCTCGTCGCCCTCGTCTCTGAACTCGGTCTTCCATCTCTCTCTGCTGCGCTCAAGGACAAGTCCATCACTCATCGCCGATATGGAAATCCAGACAGCAAACGGAGAATTCTGAAAGTGCACCTCACTGTCCCCTCTCTTTGTACAGAAATGCTTCGGAAGATCAGATCTCTTCGTCCCAACACGCTCCGACAACACCCTCGGGCCTACGCTCGCGAAGATTTGACTCGGGAAGGAGTTCAGCTGGAAAGAGACTGCAAAAAGACCGTTCGAGTAAGGAGCGACGAAGCTGGAGCAGTGGAATGGGAAGTCCAAGGTACTAGAATTGTTCATTTTTCTCATCCACGTCCTTTTCGCGTGCGTAAGAACAGTTCTTTGGAACGGGAAGACAAATAGGATATTGCTGATGCTGGTGCGAGTATTTATAGTGAGCCTTTAAAGTTCGATTTATCAGTCAATTCGGTCAATGATCTTCTTCAATTTTATTACTGCGATTGTCGCTCTATTCGTAACAAATTGTACGAACTACAATTTCTTCTATTTTCTTCGTTGTACAAAAGTGTTTGTTTATCAGAGACTTGAATGCTGGATTCTGATTCCGATTTGCTATTACTCTCAGGTCAGCCTTATTCCTTATTTAGATCAGATCGGAAACATGCTGCCAGTAATCGGGGCGGTGGAGTAGCTATTTTATCAGCGTCCGTTTTACGTCCATTTCTCGTATCTTCTTTTTCTTGTCATGAATGTGAAGCCGTTACTATTGAGCTTTCAGTCAATTCTCTCTACCCTCGAGTACGCCTAATGTGCGTTTACCGATCTCCGAGAGCTAGCGATTCAATTATGGCACCTTTGATGGAATTTATCGCGTCTAATAAATGCTCTAACGTTCCTTTAATAGTTGTAGGGGACATGAACATGCCGTGTATTGACTGGGAAAACTTGAAGTCTTCAAGTGATTTATCAGCTTCTCAAAATTTGTGATAATCATTTTATTCAATCGGTTTACTCTCCGACACGTGGTAACAATATCCTCGATCTTCTTCTATGTGATTACCCAGTTATTTCTTCGTGCAATGTCATAGCCCCGTTTACTCCGAGTTGTGACCACCATGCCATATCGTTTAGTATTCCACATTCTACAAATCCTAATCCTGAAAGTCAGCAAATTAGAATATTTTCTAAAGCTGATTAGTCTAGTATCGAAATGTCGATATATCTACATGACTGGACTCCTGCTTTTTCTTGTTTAGACATTAATCAAGCATATGCATATACGTGCGATTATCTTTGTAGTTTGATTGACCAATACGTTCCTAAAGCTTTGCCTGCCCCCCTGATAAGGCGTTATCCTTATCAACTACATAAGCTGTTCAAGAAACAACAAGAAGTTTGTGCTAGAGCTCCTCACTCTGAATATTGTAGAAAGGGTTCGAAAGAATTTTCCGATAAATTATATGCTTTTGAGACATCTAAAGAAGCATCACTTGTGTAAAGAGAAAATCGCAATAAATTATTTTCGTATTGTAAGAGTCGATTCAACAATCTCAATGAATCGTACAATGTTTTTGATAGCAACAATGTGGCAATAACTGATACTTCAGTCAAAGTCGAGATGTTCTGCTCTTACTTTTCTTCCGTTTATTCCATTCCTTCACAAAATGTATTACCGGCTCCTTATGTTCGTAGCAATTTATCGAACCTCGATTCCATTGATGACACCATGATACTGAAAGCTATTTCGCAACTCGAGAATGAGGCTAACACCTCTCCTGATCTTATTCCAAACATTTTTATCAACAAATGTAAATTTTCTCTTTTAGCTCCTCTCAGAATTATTTTCAATAACTGTATTACAACCGGACAAATACCGGAAGTTCGAAATTGTCAAACCCATTTCTTAAGTAAGAGGGTCGTGGAGTCTTTCCAACTATAGACCCATCTATCTAACGTGCTCCTTGTCCAAAGTTTTCGAAAAAATTCTAGCGAATTTCTCAAATACATGCGTATTGAGAATAATGATCTACTGTCCCAATTCCAATGCGGGTTTCGATCTAAACGTTCAACCATAACCTCACTCGCTGAATCACATTCTTTCATGTGTTGATCTGAGTTACTCGCATCTTGAAGTTCTTGAATAATGAGTTTTCTGTGTTGAGTCGTTGAAAAGATGCAGTTTGGTTAGTCGTTTATTGGACGTTTCGGCTATAAAGCCATCATCAGCAATTACCTCAAAAATACGGAATAAAAACATGAAATAAAATAAATACGGGCTATGGCAAGAGAAAAAAAACAACAATTGATTGTGATGAAGGAAAATGAAAAAGGATGATACCGGTAAGAGAGCGAGTTGGATAATTGATTGTAAGAGAAAGAGAGAGGTTGAAACCTATGAGTGGGAGGAAAGATTTTTGAGGTAATTGCTGATGATGGCTTTATAGCCTAAACGTCCAATAAACGACTAACAAAACTGCATCTTTTCAACGACTCAACACAGAAAACTCATTATTCAAGAACATTCTTTCATGATAAACCATCTAATTCAACGATCTCCCGTCGACGTTATATTTCTCGACATTTCCAAGGCTTTCGATTGCGTTGATCATAGATTTTTGACATATAAGCTTAAATCTTTAGGCATCAGCGAGTCCGTTGTTAAGTTGATTACTAGCTTTTTAGACAACCGTAAACAATCTGTATCTTTAAATGGCGTTTATTCTCACCTCGCAGTAGTATCCGGTGGAGTTCCTCAAGGCTCTTCTATTGGCCCTTTATTGTTTCTGCTGTTCATAGAAGATATTTAAAAAAGTTATTCCTACGACGATTCGATATATCATTTTGCCGACGATCTTAAGTTGTTTGCCGAAGTCCCATCACGTCACAGTGACTTACAGTTAGCCATAAACAACATTTGCGAGTGGTGCATAGAATGGAACTTAACTCTGTCTCCTAATAAATGTACTGTTTTGCACCTTGGTAAACAACCTGTTGAGCACAATTATAAAATCAATAATTCTATCCTGAGCAAATCTTCTTCTGTTAAAGGTTTAGGTATAACGATTCATGGTACCATGAGCTACAAGCTTCATATAGAGATTATTTGCAAAAAAGCTTCTTCTTTAGCTGATATGATCCTCAGAGCAAATCTAAATCCCATTCTCTCTTCATGCAGTCATTCAATGTTTATGTTCGTCCGATACTCGAGTATGGTACGGAAATTTGGTCACCTGTCTTCAAACAACTAGTCAATGAGATTGAATATGTGCAGCGTAATTACACTAGAAGAGTTTTCTATAGATGTGGCCTTGGCAATGCTTCCTACTCCGAAAGATTGAAATTTCTTGGTACTGAATCGCTTGAACTCCGTCGCACTACATATAAGAGATCTATGTTTTCTCCATAAGAGCCTTCATTAAAACTTATCCATAAACACTTCTCATTTGTATACACTTAATCCTCATCAGCACAATACACGGCATGGTCACCAATTGAACATTAGACTCCGTTCTCTATCCTGCTAGATTGTCTACTTTTGTATTCAGATCGATTTCTATATGAGAATGTCTTCCTAGTGAAGTAAAGTCATTGCAAACCTCTGCTCTATTTAAAGAAAAATTGAACGTATCTATACTTCACTACTTAGCATAAACTCATTGGTTTATCTGTAGCTTTTCAACAATAGAACATTTGTTTCCATCTTTTTTATAACTAGATTGTCTCCAGCATCAGTGTTTAGACGATGTTCCTTTCTGTTCGATTATATGTACATATATCATAGTCCATGCTCTAATTTGTTTTATTGACTTCGTGATATTGTTTATAGCGTTGCATGGAACAATAAATGCAATGAAATGAAATGAAGCTGCTTGATTCAGGAAAACAAGAAGTATGAAAACGGGCGCAGCGAAACTGTTTGAGCCAGGGAGGTAGATAAGGAGAAGCAAAACTGAACAAAGCCTAAGCCAAAAAAAAAGAGAGGAAACGCTTAGGAACGGAAGCAGAGAAGCAGCCTGAGCCAAGGAGAATCTGAGAGTCACTTGGCTAACAGAAAAGTGATGAGCGTTGACTATTACTGAACCACGCCCCTCACGTCCCTAACGCCCTTCACGCCATTCACGCATGTTCATTACTAATCCACGCCACTGCGCGGGAAAGTTCTTAATTTCGCCGCATGCGCTTTATTTAGTTTTTCATGTTTTTTCCGCTTAGGCTTAGGCAAAAGTTAACGCTAACGAAACCGTATCAAAAAATATACATAATAGGGCGTCAAACACTCTTTCTTTCTTTCCCGCGCAGTGGCGTGGATTAGTAATGAACGGGCGTGTAGGGCGTGAGGAGCGTGGTTTAGTAATGACCTGAGCGTTCCGAAACTCCGTTTCTCATTGTGCCGACAAGACAAACCAAAATATGCGTAATGTGAATCTTTTCATGAGATGTCCACTCTGATTTCATCGCATTTTAAAGTAGAAATGACGTTTTCTTTCTCTAATAACTTTTTGAGAAATTTTTTTCATAAAGTTTTGTTGACAAGTTCGCGTTTCACGAAATCGAATGAATCAACACAAAAGAATAATGCCTTTTTTGCAAGTTAACCAAAATTTTACCGATTTGGAAAATAGAAACGAAGGCAGCGAAGCTGCCTGAGCCAGTTATAAGAAAAAGAAGAACAGCAAAAAAGCAGCTACGCTGCCGAAGAGAAAAAAAGAAGCAGAAAATTAACGCAGGGAGAAAAGGAGAAGCAGAAGAACTAAGGCAGCGAAGCTGCCTAAGCCCAAAAAGAAGAAAGGAAAAGCTCAGCAACTGAAGCATAGAAGAAGCCTGAGCCAAGGAGAATCTGAGATTCACTTGGCTAACAAGAGAGTGATGAGAGTTCCCAAAAGGGACACTAGTCTCTTACCATATATCTATAGTAATAAGGATCTCAGACGACAATTTAAATAAACCGAATATAAGAGCAAAATTTGATACGATTGCAATGGTAACCTTTTTTATCTTTGTAGCTTTAACATTCGCAGAGTTAAAGCCTGATTTTGGCCATTTTTTCATTTAAAAAAAGTGTTTGTTAAGAAGAGGTTTTGAAAAAAATAGTGTCAGAAACTTTTCAAGAAACTCAGATAGTTTGAGATGAGAGTCGTCTCTCATACCTCTCGCTCATCACTTTAACAGTCTTTGATGGGATCGCACGGTCATTCTCAAAAATGAACTCAGAGAGTAGAGAAAGAGAGAGAGAGAGGTAGAGAGAGAGAGAGAGAGAGAGAGAGAGGTAGAGAGAGAGAGAGAGAGAGGAGAATGGAGAGAGAAAGAGAGAATTAATAGAGAAAGAGATCAAATTATAGAGATAGAATAAAGAGAAGGAGGGAATATTTAAAAAAGAGAGAGAATAAATAGAGAAAGAATAAAAAAGAGAAAGAGAGAATAAAGAAAGAGTCATAGCAAAATTGTGCACCAAAGAAACAGATGAGCAGGTTACTCGCAAAGAGGTCGAAGAAGAGAAAAGACTTCGCTCAGTAGTACGGGAAAGAGTACCGGAGCTTAATAATGCTCCTCCGTCTGCGCAGACTAATGGAGCGTTAGAATATCACTTTTCACTTTGCTAAGCGATTTTCTGCTAAGCACTTTTTTGAACGCTCCAATGTCTCACCACGAAAACATGCCTACGGTAAAAAGAAAGAACACATGCATTCTAATGGAGTGTTAGAATTCGCGAAAACATAATGAAACATAACGATATCCCGTTTTTTTTCGAATTGCGTGAACGTCTTGCACCCCCCGTCAGACGACCACTTTCGATAGACTAGGCCAGCACGCAAAATTTTGATAAGGATGCGCAGGCACGCACGCGAGACGCAGTCGCGCACGTAAGACGCACTCTGGTACTCTTTCGAGGGTGAGAGAATTCATGTCAATTCATGTATGCTCTACTCGCCTGCACTCTCTCTGGTTAGTGTGTTCTCTCTCTTTTTCTCTCTGTCTAACTGGTCAGAGCAATGCATATATGCATTAGAGCAATGCATATATTCGCGAATCGCAAACAAAAAAGTGAAAAAACGGCCCTTATCGATTTTTTTTTGTCTAACTGGTCAGTGTTGTCTCTCGCTCTTGCGCACGCGCAGCGTGTTTTAAAATTATTTTCAAATCCGCCGCCTTTTTAGCTACTTTAAGGCGGGATCGTTTGAAGTAATAAAAATTGCGTGCAAACTTAATTCCTCCTTCCTCCATTGTGTGACGGGGTGTGGTCTTGTTCTAACCTAAAATGTGTACAATTAGTGAGAGAAATATAACGTTCGAGACATGAGCAGCGATGTCTTTTTTTCTTGCAGCGAGAGAGTTCAAACGGGATATCGTTATGTTTCATTTTGTTTTCGCGAATTCTAACACTCCATTAGAATGCATGAGTTCTTTCTTTTTACCGAAGGCATGTTTTCGTGGTGAGACATTGGAGCGTTCAAAAAAAGTGCTTAGCAAAAAATCGCTTAGCAAAGTGAAAAGTGATATTCTAACGCTCCATAACCATGACTATCAGTGCATCAAAACACTCTTCTCGATGCAACGGGGATAGCTGTAGGCGCGATCGCTCATTTTCGAATGTGTAGTCAGCAAAAGGAAAGAGATTCCACGAATCCTAGACTACTTAACTTCATTTTTCCAACCAAAGGTTACCAGCGCCTGTTTCTGTCAAGTTGCGCCTCTCTCCGCAAAAGCCCTCAATTTAAGGGGATTTTTGTCAGACCAAGCTTGACTGAAGAATAGAGAGAAAAAGAATATTTGCTGAGACAAGAGAAACTTCAGTTTTTGGCTGCAGGAAAAGACTCCTTGCACGTTTAATTCATCTATAGTGACCTCACATGTCACCTCAAGAAAAAGATCATTAAGTCATATCAAAAATCATCGACCATGGAGTCCTGAACAGAATTTTCCATTTTTAAAATTTGGTTTACGTTCAGTAGTGTTCAATCAATTAGGGAATGTTCATTGAGTTTTAACTCTGTTTTGTTAATTTCTGGATTGGTTCGAACTAAATTTGTCCCCCTTTTTTGTCAACTAAAAGTAAATATTGCCACGACCTTTTTCGGAAAATTTACTCAAAACGACCCGAATGATATGTTTTCTTATTAAAACCTGATCAAAAATTCTTCTCAAAGAAAAGAAGTCGAAGGGAAGATTGAAAACGAACACAATTGGTAGAGAAAAAAAATTTAAGAAGCTACGCTGGCATATGGAATCTCTACTTCTCTGACTTTATGCGCTATTTTTAGTTCTCTCGCAATGCTCATTGTTTACGTCGTAGTTTTAGAGTGAGTTCGTAAACGAAATAATGAGCTCACGCTCTCTTGTACGACCTTTTAATTTCTTCTGTGTTAATTACACTGAGAAAAGCGAAAGTTTATTTTGCGAGCAACGAGCTAGGTGACCGGTCGTCGACCGGTCACCTAGGTAAAACATAGATTGAACATGCGGTACGTAATCTACGCCGGAGCCCTGATGCCAAGGTCCGAAGCTGACAAACTACGCCAAGCAAACTTTCAGTCGCGGATTTCTAATCACAACAGAGCATGGTCACAGAATGTCACAATTCGGACTGTGAAATCTTCGAATCTTACAGTCGAAAACCCGCCTCGCAAAAGTAGAGTTCCGCAGAAAGCGTTGCAAAGAACAAAA
>OZ057403.1:42906570-42969114 GCA_964056735.1 Allodiplogaster pararmata
CTTTTCTCACCCTGGTGAGAAAAAAACCTTTGGTGTCAGGTGAGAAAAAATGCCGTGGTGAAGTTCACGAAAAACATTCGTGGAGTTTTAATTTGGTGGAAAAAACCATACAGGTTGGTGTCAGGTGAGAAAAAAATGCCGTGGTGAATTTCACAACAAAAAAAATTTGGTGGACGTTAGTGTTTTATTTGGTGGACGTTACTATTTTATTTGGTGGACGTTACTATTTTATTTGGTGGACGTCACTATTTTATTTGGTGGACGTTGCTATTTTATTTGGTGGACGTTGCTATTTTATTTGGTGGACGTTACTATTTTATTTGGTGACACTTCTATTTAAATGGTGGACCAATAATTCATGCCCCAGTGCAATCCTAGTACCAGAGCTATGCATACCATGCTCCGCGCTATTTCTGTAAATGATTCAAAGGTACTTGTGCAGTTTTTTCAGACATTTGTTCTTCCGCATTTAGAGTTCGCACTATGTTTTGGAATCCAATATATAAGAAAGACTCAGATTTATTAGAAAAGGTACTAAGATTGTTCACTAGAATCGTATTTTACAGATGCTTTCCAAAACCCGATTACCCTTTCAGCCTACCATGTTACAGTGATCGCCTACTTATTTTGGGCCTTGAAACTCTTTCTCAGAGACGAGTTATGGCGGATCTAGCTATGGGCCAGATTCTAAATAACCACTCTCTGATCGAAAGGTTCAGAGTCTTCAAGGCAGATCATCATACTCGAACAACTACTAATGGTATTTGTACTGAAAGTACATGCGATTCAACAGCTTCGGCTTGCGTGTGTCTTGCATCTTCTCTAAAATACCTAGTTGTCTGGTAGAGTCTGTCTCGGTAAAGCAATTTCTAGTTGATTGGTAGCTCTCTGCCGGAAATTGACCGATCACTACTGGGACTGCACTTTGGAGCTAAAATCCGAGGAGCGATCTTTCCGTCACGTTTACATTCTATTCCACAAAAATGACTCATTCTTATTATGGCTCTTCTACATCCATAATTGATGTTCCTGTGAACCTCGAAATGAACGACCTGAACTGCTGACTAACGACTCTTTACTTGCATCGGCAATGCATTGCATATAGTACTTTTTTGCGTCAAATGTGTGATTTATTTGAGTTTTTCTTTGTATATATCTATATACATATATCTTCCTTTTCTCTTGGTCGAAACTGCGTTTTTCTCTTTCTCACTCTCACTTTCTCTTTTAACCTTTTCATATGTTTTCTTCTTTTTCTCTTTAAAAGCTCAAGGCTATCGTTTTAATTTCGAAACTTTAAAAAAAACACGCAAAATTAAATTTTCAAAAAACATTAATCGGAAACTTTCCCAGGCGAGAAATAATTTGCGGAAGAGCGAACCCTGAAAAGAATAAGGTTTTTCAATTAGAGGCTGCTTTTCCGCGTGATAGAGAGGGAGAGAGAGAAAGAGAGAGATAGAGAGGGAGTGAGAGGGGAGAGAGATAGAGAGAGGGACTTGATGGCTTGCGATGCGCTAGGTCCTGCATTTTTCTCTGTTGAACCTTCTTCCTGGCAATCAGCGCGGAATACCACGTCTTCTTTGTGAGGTCACTCGTTCCGCATACAGCATTCTCCAAGTTGGGGCTTTGGTGTAGTCTCTCACCTTAGCTACTTTATCCATTGAAAGCTCTTTCTCTCTCTCTCTCATCCGGTATATTTACCTCTGTTTCACTATTTTCACTTTTGCTCTTTCTTTCCCTTTTCCCTCTAAAAAATTTAGCCTATCGTATTCATTTAACTTCTGCAATGGAAACATACAAAAAATAATTGAAAATTTAGTACTCCTAAACTTTTCTAGGCGGGAAAGAATGCGCAAAAGAGCGAACCTCGAAAAATAAGGTGTAAACGGTAGGGAGGTGCTGCTCTGCAACGTGAGAGAGAGAGAACGAGAGAAATATTGGAAAGTAGAAAGAGAGAGAGAGATGATGACTTGCAATACGTCAGGTCGTGCCAATTTTTTGTGTTCCTCTTTCTCTCCGATGGTCAGGGCGGGCTAGCGAGTCCCAAGAGGTCACTCAATATGCATCCAGCGTTCTCTAGCGAGGCCCTTGGTCTTCAGTCCCTAGACTCAGCTCAGCCATTCTGTTCTCCTTCTCTTTACTTTTTTTATTCTATCTTAGTCAGGCTAGTACTTATCAATTGAAAATTATAAAACGAGGCTATAATCTCGTAATTAATACACCATTCGATTTAGTTTGAGCTTTGCGGGAAGTTTGAGCTTTGCGGGAAAACTCCATGTTTAGTTGCATCTCCATCTTTCGTACTTTGCTTTATTCAATCTCATACCCGCGTTTTGCAAATTTGTCGATAGTTGATTTATTTTCATTTTTGAAAGGATTTTTTTAAAGTTATTTTTCATATTTTGTCATTCGCCATATAGGATGTGGAAGTAAGTTGTCTTTAACGCGCATCTAAGCTCTTAACTTCTTCCTTTTAATAGATTTAAACAACTATCTAAAGCTGCAAGTTTACTAGTTTCTGTTAGTATGGCATAAAGCACATTCTGCTTGGTTATCAATTGCTCATTGCAAGAAGATTGAGAGGGAGAAAAAAGAGAGGGCAAAGCGGTTATTTGCTATTTATGGCGAGTGGATCCGTTCAGAAAGAAGGGGTCAACACTGCATACTGTAAAATGGGGCAGAAAAGACAGAATAGAAAGATAAAGGATAAAAAGATCTGAAGAGAATCTATCTTTCACGAGGGATTTCAGGTATACTACAACGGAGAAGATGTTTATCAATAAATTGTTCCCTATTATGAACCTTAGGAATTATAATTCGATTGTCAGTGAGAGAAAGTTACGGATGCTTCTAAGGCAATATTTTATTCATTTTAATCTCTGGAAAATTGGTTCTCATCGGCTGGTGTGGATTCCCTGTGTTTTGTTTCGATGAATGTTTATTTTGCACTAAAAAGTTTAGATAAGAAAAAAATGTTTTAATGATTTATATTTATCAAGTTTTATTGCGGTTTATTTCTTAGCGGACGAAATTTGTGAGTGTCATAGATAAAAATCGATGCTTGTTTAGTGGTAGAATTTCCTTCATTTCAGCTACTTTGTAAACATTTTTTCCCCAGACATACACTTCCGTTCACAATACGAACGATCCCGTTTTTCTTTGTTAAATAATGAGCGTTTAAGATATGAGACCACCATTTGTCTGAAATATTCGTAATTGTGAACGGAACTGTTAAATAATGAGCGTTTAAGATATGAGACCATTATTTGTCTGAAATATTCGTAATTGTGAACGGAACTGTTAAATAATGAGCGTTTAAGATATGAGACCACCATTTGTCTGAAATATTCGTAATTGTGAACGGAACTGTTGAATAATGAGCGTTTAAGATAAGAGACCACCATTTGTCTGAAATATTCGTAATTGTGAATGTCTGAAATATACATTAAATCTACAAACAGACTCAATTATATAAGAATTAGAAAAAATTAAAGTGCACGTCTCGAGTTCTTCCTCCTCGTTTCAATCGCTTAAGGCTAATTTTTCGTCCGTGATTATTAGACCAGAAAGATCGGAAAAAAAATCTGTCAGCACCTGATAGTGGCTCTAAAGGGCTCTTGCATGCCCTGATAGTGGCTCTAAAGGGCTCTTGCATGCCCTGATAGTGGCTCTAAAGGGCTCTTGCATGCCCTGATAGTGGCTCTAAAGGGCTCTTGCATGCCCAAATTAGCTCTTCAATTCAAGAGGAGCAAATTTACTGTTTCCGTTTCCATTACTCAAAAGAACTGGACAATAACTAATTGAAGAACACGCAAAAAATCTTCTGGCATTGATCGAGTCACGCATCTCCAAGAGAAATCCAAGGTTGGCCGATAGCGACATCAACAGGGAGATAGATCCATCACTCCTAAGGAATCAACGTTAGTTTCTTGATTTGATTCATGGCTAATCGAACATACTAATGGTCCGAGTGTCTAATTCTACTATAAAATGTCGGCTGTGTCAATTTGGACTAGTTAGACAAAGGCCGGTAAAGAAACCTCAGGCCTCTGAGAGAAAAAGAATCGTGCGCCTGCAGAGGACTAACTTCACTTAATTTTTCAAAATTTGTCTGATGTCCTTTGGAGTGATCAGAGTAAATTTATTCTGGTAGGAACTGACGGTACACAACATGTTAGAAGACCTGTAGGTTTGAATTATCATCTTAAGTTTTATCTGACCTTGGTTTTATTAATAAATATATACATCAGAGGGCGTGGCATAATTGGTAGTGTGTTAGACCATTGTGCGAAGAGTCCCGAGTTCGACTCCCACCCCGGACAGATCCACCCAAATCAAGGGGGTTAAGAAATGTTGGTAGTGCTCATGCACGAATCTGACTCCCCATTGCTGCTAATCACACTAGCAGTGATCTAGCAGGCAGCCACTGGTTCTACCAGGATAGGTCTGTCTTGCATCTCAGGGGAGCGCGTACCCTGCCGCGAAGCGGGAACAAGCGCGAGGAAGATTATTATTTTATTTTTTTATACATCAGAAGTGCGAAATAGATACTAAAAGTTTATATCAGAGATCTGCTGTTGTTCGCTTTTCCCGACATTCTCATCCTCTGCGCCTTGTTACGCCTAATAATATCAACCAGTCTTTCTCATCTCGTCAATTATAAGTATGGAATTCTTTGGATTACGAAATAGTAAAAGAACCCAATGGCAAGATATTCAAAAAGAATATACCGAATTTGTCTGTTCATGTTATTGTGCTTCTTTCTCATGTTTTTAATTGTTGAATAACTAATTTATATTTATCAATCATTCCCCCCCCCCTCCGTTTCCCTTCTCCTCATACTCAAGCGACCGCTCATAATTACACCGCCACTAGAAAGATAGTCCATGTATATCCGCAATCATTATTGTTTTAATATCATGTGTGGACGGAATAAAGAATGTATGAGTATTAAGTATAAAATCTAGAGATCATGAATAACATAGTTTTGCCTTGTAGACGTGCTATTATGGCTCGAGGATGGTCGTTCCAACCAGATAATCACTCGAAACATAATTCGGTATTGGTCAAGAACTGGTTCGGTCAGAGAAGAATAAAGTTCCGGAACTGGCCGAGCCAGTCACCTAACCCAAGTCTATGTAATTGAGCACTTGTAGGAAAAGCTGAACAGAGAATTTCTAGACCAAATTGCGAGAAGTTGTGCAGAAAAGTTGGAACAACTTATACAAGCTTGAAGAGATACAAGCCTTTAGCGACTCTGGCAAGGCTAGTCCATGCTTCGTAGCTTTGCCCTATTCTTCTTTCTGAAATACTCCACGCGTAACAGAACTCACACTTCTTCGATTTATCACTTCGTTAACTTCCTGTGTACAAAATCATAAAAACAAGATGAATGATGTTTTTGCAGATGAATACTCAACTTACACAAGAGAGTAGCTCCCGCAAAAGACGTATGGAATCCAGTTGGAACATGCCGTTAGTTAACATTCTCATGCATTCTGTCATAAGACTTTTTGATAGTTGAGTTATATTTACTCAAAATTTTAAGAAACTGTCTTCAAAAAATTGGCTCTTCATGATCAACGTAACATAATTGAACTATTGTGTTTACTGATAAAAAGGAAAACAGATTGTAGTTGATTTATGTAACTTAGCTGAGAGCAGGCTGGAGAAAACCTTCAGATTCCGGTCGGTCAATAGGGCTTGCAATGTCTCCCGTCTGTGTATGGAACGGGTATCGCCTAATCCTTTATTTAACTACGTCAATCCGAATCCTGAAAGTCTTTACCCACACAAGTATCCGAGGCAGCTCGCAAGGTCTGTCTCAGTTTCTTGCCCACTTGAGCTTTTTTTTTAAAATTGTACATCAAATTTTTCATTTCCTATTTTTAACAACAATGACATTTCTCAAAAACTTTAAAAACATATTTGAAAACTGAAACTTCAAAATCTAAATATGTTGATTTAGAAAGGTGCCATGGAAAACTTTATGTGATTTAACAGTGCTTTTTGACGCGCATCGTGAAGAAATCCCAGGTATTCCAAAAGTCTTTTTCATCATAATTTACCTCGATGTGTCAAATATGGCACGATTCAGATTCTGAAAAACTCATGATACAACAGAAAGTCGAGCATAAATGTACCGTAACGCAAGATCAAAATGGTAATTTCGTATTCTGTATAAATATGTGAACAAGACCTGCTTCAGTCAACAGGAAGCATCTTCAGCCGAAATCGAGGAGCCGAAACCCGAATTCAATGTGAACATCTTCTTGTTTATGGCTTATTATTTCCATGTGGTCAAAAAAGATGTAGCTCGGTAATGAGAATATCATGCTATCATAACCACAAAAAAGAAGAGATACAAAAAAGTTCTTAAAATATAGTGATCAGTTATACCATCCAAAGATTAATCGAAGTGAAATTTCATATGAGGGGCTGACTCGCTCTTGTAAATCCAATTTGAATGAACTAGAACTCGATCAATATCACCTTCAACTTATTTCGTCGGCAAAAAAAACTGTTAATTGAAAATATTAAGAGGTTTAAGGGCGTGTATAATTGTAATCAGACAAGTTATTTTTTAACAGGAAATCCCCGACCTGATTCTGACGGAGATTTTCAACGCTATGGAAAATAACACTGCCGTACGCTGTCGACAAGTTTGCCGACGTTGGAAGAAGCTCGTGGACAATTACTATAAGCCCTCTTGCAAGAAGGTTGACCTCTACCTGACTTCTTCTTTCAATGATTAGGTCCTTCTTACCTGGTAGTTGCTGTCCTTCCACTGGATATTACTTTTGAATAAAAATGTATGTTTAATTTGAAAAAGTTCTTTGTCAGCCTTTATACAGCCTGGAAGTGCTCGGATGGTATGACAGACCAAAACATTCGGAGTATGTAACACTCCGTCGAGTGAAACATAACAATGATACCAAGGTGCGTTTCAAAAATTAAACCTATTCATTCATATTAATTCATTGATCATAATTCAGAAAAATTTGAGTATTGAAGAAAAAGTTATGCTATTTTAGCTGTTTTGATTTCAATAAACTTTCACCTAAAGAATCTCGTTGAGGTTCTATAATTTTATTTTCTGCTGCATAGGTTCAAAAATTTCACTTCCCATTAGTTTTTGTTTCTTGGATACGGAAAAGAAGTTGATTCAATTTCGCAGGATTTCTATTTGCCATTGACTTTTCGAGCATCCTTCCTATTCTCCCAATTCAACTACGATGCATTCATAATAAAGGTTTTATTTGTTTTTTGACAATAAAGTTTCCAATTTCGAAGTCTTTTCTCTCTTAATTTTTACGAGTATTCTAGAGTGATTTTTCGTATGCATCTTTTGAGAGGGAAGCTCTGTATGTTAGTGAAACAGAACAAGTATTTTTTCTACTCACTCAAAAAACTGCAGCCTTGAAATATTGACATAGGAGACAAATTTAGTGAAGCAGTTCTAGCATCTCCATTTTCAGGGGGTGAAAAAATAACCTGTCTAGGGTCATGATAATAAGGCCAAAAGTTGTATATGATACTAAGCAATTGAGGATTGCTCAAAAAGCTTGGGATAATTAGAGTGTTCCTTAAATTCTCCGTCCAAGCAGTCCTGCTCTTTAAGGGCTTGGTCTTGATGCCTGCACTGGTCGAATTCGTGTGCTATCACCTGCAGGCCTGCTCTTCCCTCCCCCGCGCTTTCATTATGACCCTTTGCACCTTCACCTTCGAGAGTAATGAACCCTTGCAAGAAATCTTGCTCATAATTGGGAAAAACCTCGAATACTTCGAAGTTAGTATCATTACAGTATCATGTTGAAGTTTTTACAGTAAGAAGAGCTTTACAGCGCGCTTGAATATAAAATCCATTAGCGGAGAGTGCTTTTTGTTACAATTTTTAAAAAAAATTGCAAAAATGTGAGATGGATGGATACTGAAGAAGCAGTGCTCGGTTTGGAGTTTGTTAATTGAGGTACAATACTTAATCGAATTGCGGCCAACCGATCTGACAGATAGACAGCTATCTCTACTCAACCCTGCAAAACTGACTGCTCTCACAATAGACAACTGTAATATTGCCACAAAACTGGGACCCTTGCGGTTGACAGGGCCCCTTGCGGTTGGACATGACATACTCAGGCTAGTAAAAGTCTTTTTGTTATCTGAACCTTCAAAAAAAGGGATTACTCCTTGACCTTTCCCTGAAGTACTGGGAGAACAGCGTATGCCGTCAACTTCAAGAGCATGACAGAACCGCGTATCAACTCGAGATAAGAAACGATGTTATATTGGATGTGGTCGATAGCTATCTGCTTCTAGATTGTGCATGCAAGCGAAAAATTACCCCGTAATGGTACTCAGCGAATGCAAGGTTTCTCCAGAAGAATTGATGCAATACTTCAAGGTGAGTTGTTCGTTTGATTAATTTTTTCTAATACTTTGTAAGTGATAGGTTTTTAAAAAATTAAAAACTTTTGAACAATTGAAAAATTGATTAATAGAACTGAAATAAAAATTTAAAGAGGGTAAAAATCAAAAACAACAAAGTGTAGCATATTTTATTTTTTTTAATTTTTTAGTAGCGAGTTTTCGTTCCGTTCATGCTTAAAACACTTCGGTTAAAGTAGAACAGACGCTCATATCAAAGACTAGTAAAAAGATTATAAAGTATAGCCAAAAGAAGAAATAAACGGATAACTGTAGCTTAATGCAGAAAACTAAGTTTTGTCTAATCGAATCATTGAAAATGAAAATTTTTTATCCATTACTATCATCGAAACATTATGTGTTCTCTGAAAAAAGTGGTATTGAAACAGAGCCGTAAACGATTTTTACCTGAATTATGAGGGTCTAAGTGAGCGGATTACTATAAATAATACCTAATCGCATTGCGCAAAGTAAATAATTTGCCCCAGCGTTGCAGCATTTTTCGAATTTTTGATTGCTGAATGTTGTAAAAGAATTTTTCCAGGAAAAGTACCTGTCTGTTGCCCGGAATCAGAAAGTGAACAATTTTCTTATGGTAAGACTTGAATCAGGAAATTTTTCTATGAATTTTTTTTTCATTCGAGTAGTTATTTTAATAACATGACATGTCTTCATGTGAGAAAAAATTTTGAGCTGCTGAATAAAATATTGGAAAAATCACTACTTAATTTGATTGAAACTTCAAGTAGGAAAATACTTGATTTTCTGCTGATCGATGTTCTCAATTTTTTTCTTAAAAAATTTTGATTGAAAATTAGGAAATTTTTTTTAAAACCATGGTTTACTTTCACCATTTTCAATTGCAGTTGGGAGAACTAAAGAGAAGCGATTTTTACCCACAACTGGATGAGAAGAAACTGGGTGTTATCTTTCAAGAGGAAATGAGATGCGACTTTTCTGGGACCTTTTACTGGGTGGAACTACAAAACTCAACCAAAGTAAGTTGTTTGCAAGTGAAGTTGAGAAGATCAGATCCTCATCAAAATATCTGTGTATCTCCGTTATAACTGTTTATTAGACATACATCACATGGGCCTCATCGAGTTTGTACAAAGAAGAAAGAAGGATCGAGAGCAGGGGATTTGGTCGAAATGTCTTCATAGAAGTCATTACTGGATGTCAATTCATGAGATTTATCGAGTTTCTCTCTAAGGTATCGTAGTGAATATTAGGAGAAGACTTGAAGTCTAGAGACACTAGAGAAGAAGCGACCATTTCACAGCGAGTAAAAGGGAAGAGTGAGTAAAAGGTATCATAAATGACTGGCTGTGTAATGAGAATCCCTTCTAGTCAATCAGCATCATCTACTGGTTGGCAGTGGGAGCAGAAATCGACGAATTCATTAAATGTCTGCAGCTCCTTAGAGGTATTCCAATTTGTAAACCCTCACCATTTATGTGACTGAGGCGGAGTAAATTTCTTACGTGACTGTTACAATATGTGAAACGTAGGAAATTCAATCACGCACTGTTATCAGGAAGCTACAGAAAGTTAAAGAGAGATTATAAAGACAGACCGCTCAGGAAGTTTTCGGTGCGCAGAGAACCGTGTCATTGCGTAAGCGAAAGCTCTGTTATAATCTTGAACAGTTCCAAGAGCTTAGCTATCTCATGGAAGCCAGAGCTTTTTTGAGACAGCATTCACATTTCTTCAGGAGCATCGTTCTGGAGGGAGAGACATTCGGGTTGGGCAGAATGGAGCACCAAGATACTGCGGAGAGAAGGCTTCCAAGAGATGCCGTCGCGGATAAAACGTTTCCAAAAAAAGAATGATCTCTAACAAACAAATAATCTTTATTGAACGTAGCTTTTTGCTGCTCAATTCTACTCATTTGTTGTCAATGTTATTTCCTAGCCAAACTTCAGAATTTAAGTGAATTGTTAATCATTTGCCTGAACTACCTCTTCAACTTTCCACCAGCTCAATACCAATGTGTAAGTAGGCTCGTTATTTATTCTCTAAAAAATTGAAATTCTCTAAAAATTGTATGTATTTCTTCATTTCACCAAATAGTAGGACTAAATTTATTTGTGTTCAGCAAATACGAGAAAGGGTCGCTTGGTTGATATGAAACTGACAGAGACATGAGACGGCAAGTGTATCATGTATCGTTAAGAAAACTCGACTATTCCGAGCACTCAGCAGTCTATGGCTTCACGACTACAACTGCTTTAGGCAATGAGACAGTATTTCACGTAAAACATTGTTTGGTCGTGTTGTGCTCATAATTTTTTTCCATTCAATTACTTACATACGCTTTTGACTGACTATTGTCTTGAATGATGTCAATTCAAAATGATTAATTTTGTTAATAAAAAACCGTAACTCTATCATTAGAACTATAAAACGACCGGAAATATCACTCACCTACAAACCTACATATTCCTAAAAAGAATAAAGTTGTCCTGAAAATAAGAATTCTTCAAAGTTCAATGTTGAGAAACAAAAACTTTGGTTAAATTTTACTTTAGCCCCCCCCCCCACACGAGACAAAATGCACTGGGAGAGTTCTTTAAAAACTGATTTTTCTATGAAATGATTGCTTAGGCTTAGGAAAAGATAATAAATTGGATTCGAATTTATAGAGTGTGTTGTTAGAGTACTCTGCGGGGGGTTTTCGGGAGGGTATTGTAAAATGATGACATTATACTTTCTCCCCCACTTCTCAAATTTATATATTTTACTTTCAACCCCCCCCCCCCTCCCACAAAACATTTTCAGTTGTGTGGGGGACTATTGTGTCACTGGGGGGACTAGAAGTGCTTGAGAAGGCTAAAATAAAATTTAACCAATTTTTTTGACAGATCACTTCCCGCGCTCAACCCTCCAACGTCTTGAAAGTTGGAGGGTTTCGACAAATTTTCTACACTTGTTAGGCCTACTTATATAACTGTAAGTCCAAATCTGTAGCAAAACAGGCTCTATAGAGATAAGTTTATAAACTGTCTGTTGGTTTACTACGGCATTGGAAAGTGTTCCAATTCCATTTTTAGGAAGAAGCTCAGCTTTATGGTATCACAAGATGCCTTTTTAGATTAATTTACAAATTTCTTTTCGACCGGGAACGAATAGTGAGAATGAATAAGAGTCATTTTTTGCCTTATCGAACTCCATCTGAAGTTGGTCAAGCTATCTGTTAAGGGCCACTTCTATTCCTCTTATGAATAAAATACATACCGTTATGCTTGTCTGCAGGATGTTTTTGCAGACGACATCAAAATCAGTACAATTAACAACATCAAAATCAGTACAATTAACAACAAACTCAATTGCGAATTGGGCCACGTCTTGGGATTGAATATTTCCAAAGACAGAGGCAGTTCTTCTCGAAACAACACATCCTAAAAAGAACTTCTATCTTGGACAAATTCGAGTTAAATAAACTTTCAAATTTTTTTAAATAATCTTTTTTAAAATATGAGAGTCTCATACTATACAAGAAGCGTACCCTTACATAGGTCCGTCCTCAACTAGAATACTGCTCCAAAATCGGGTCACCTCATCAATAATCTTCCAGAGAAATCGCCAAGTTTCTCAAAGATCAAGATTGCCCTATGAAGACAGACTGTAGTATTTTCTAATGAAGACCTTCAAGGAGCAAATGGTTTGTGCAGATCTGACCTTCACGACCTTCTGAATGATGATGGAGAAAACACCGATTCCGCCAATTATATTCTGCTTTAGCAATCATAAATATTAGATTCAATCATGAACAATCTGATTAGGCAGTAATGCTAAAGATGCTGTACAACTTAGTACGAAACCGTATACAACGACCAGCCACATAATTAGAGCTTGGGAGAAAACATTACGAAACTCGGGTGAGATTTGTCGTGGTGCGAAAATCATCGTTGAGTGCTTTGCTCTAAAGCCATGCTGATGAGTGGCTGGCTCCAAATGTTCCTGTAGAGACGGTAGTAAAAGTCAATCGAGTCACCGCTTTCTTCTCCGACATGTCCGTTGAGATCCCCTATAACAATCAGGAGATCTTCCGCGGGGCATCTCATGACTTGGTCGTGTAGATCCTGTTCTTTTCTTCTTCCGCGTAACCGGTTTGTGGAGCGTATGGTCAATATATGAGTTTTAGCATCTTGGGTTAAATTTTCTCTTTTTAGCATCTTGAGTTAAATTTTATGTTCCCCGCAACGAATCCCTTTGTAAATATGGTTGACTCAAATGCCTGTCAATTACTTACTAAAAATTCACAAAACTATTTTCAAAAAAAAAAAACAGAAAAGCTTCATAGTTACTCCTATACATAAAGCTAACAATAACTAGGGACTCATATGTAAAAAGCTTCATCTCACTGTTATAAACAATGAGATGAATACAAGTGACAAATGAGAAACTATTTGAAATTCAAAAAGTATATGGAATACCTGAAATGCATAAAACTCAATAAAATTCCAATTCATAGTTGATCTCCGCAAATTGATGCTTTATGAATTCGACCTATTTTTGTCAACTCCAGGAGCCCGTAGCACAGACTAATTTTATTTTTACGCATCAAGGACTGAGAGGAATTTAAAAAATCTCTTGGTACCCGCATCATCTGCTGAAACGCATTTTTTCTGGTGCTGGCAGAATTGACACATCTTATTGTTAGACACAGCATGACTACGGAAAACTTTACTATTGCTCTTCTTTTTTTTTTTTACAGCAAAACATCTTTTTGTGAGTTTTTTTTCAAAAAACAAAAATTACCTCAATTTTATCAATTTTTTTAATCGTGAAGAACATAAACTATAGATACATCTTTAAGCCTTGCAATATATATTTTTACAATGGAAAACGCAGGTGCTAGTTCGGTGAATAACCTAGTTATAACAAAAAAGTTACACAAGCCTCAGTTTAGAGGAGGGAACAATAGTTTCTCTTGATAATCGACTTATGCATCTTTCAAATTTTTTTCAAGTTTCAAGTTTTTATTGCAGATTTACTCATGACGTACAAAATATTAAATCGGTTAACGTCAATCGACCCTTGCTCTATGTTTTTGTTCCACAACCACGTTTATAGTACTAGATCTAAAGGATGTGTATGTAAAGGGGGCACTAATAAAACCAATAATTCTATCAGCTTGGCGTTCTAACATCTTAACATCTAGAGTAGTTAATTTTTGGAACAATTTACCTAATGAGACAAGATCATGTGCTTAAAAATAACAAAAAAACTACAAACGGAACAATTGAATGCTAAAAAGAAGCTTAAATAATAAAAATACAAAAAAATACAAACGAAACAATTAAATGTAAAAAAGAAGCTTAAAGAATATATAATTACAAAAAAACTACGAACGGAACAATTAAGGCTGCGCACTGTTTTGCTCAACAACCGTTTTTAACCGTAAAAAAGTAAAACTAATTTGCTCACATACAGTCAGATTCATACATACAGGTTTTATTTGAATTTTCCTATCAGGAAACTTCCTGATTAGCAATAAAATGACGTATTGAGTGTCCAAATGGGTAACACGACACCTTGCAGAGCGACACCTTGCACCGGACACCTTGAAGAGCGACAGCTTGCACCGGACACTTTGCAGAGCGACACCTTGCAGAGCCTTTAACAAAGTGTACACCCTACGGCCTGGCTCAATTAATTAGTTTTTTTTTTTCTTTCTCTTTTTTTTTCTTACTTGTTCTCTTACTTTCTTTTTTCTTTCTCTTACTTTTCTTTTCCTTTTTTAAAAAAATATCTTTATAATTTTTTATTTTTACATCAGAAAATTATTTTTACATTAAAAAACGCTTAGGCTTAGTAAAAAATTGGCTTCAATCTACTTTAGCAGTCCAAAGATTTTTTTATCAGGAAGATATTTTATTCATGAAAACTCCCTCCCCCCTTTCTCCTCAAGGCCCCCCTTCCCCTTCCCCCTAAGGCCCCTACCCCCCTTTGCTTAGGTAGGGCCCTCTTCCTCCCCCTTCCCCCTTTAGGGCCCCCCTCCCTTCCCTGCTTAGGTAAACCCCCCTCCCCCCTTTCCTTTCCCCGAAATTTATAAAGATAATTTTTTAAAGGAAAAGAAAAGAAAGAGAAAGAAAAAAGAAAGAGAAAAAAGAAAGAAAGAGAACAAGTAAGAAAAAGAAAGATAAAAAATAAAATAGAGAAAGAAAAAAGAATAATAATTAATTGAGCCAAGCCGTAGGGTGGACACTTTGTTAAAGCCAGGCCGTAGGGTGGACACTTTGTTAAAGGCCAAGAAAGTCGCTCTGCAAGGTGTCGCTCTGCAAAGTGTCCGGTGCAAGGTGTCGCTTTGCAAAGTGCGCGGTGCAAGGTGTCACTCTGCAAGGTGTCGCTCTGCAAGATGTCATGGAACCGTCCAAATGGAACAACTGTTGCAATTTGAAAGGTCTTTTATTGCTATTCAGGAATTTTCGTAACGGGAAAATTCAAACAAAACCTGAGAAATTTTGGTTAAAATTGGTTCTAAGGCAATAACTAAAACAACAAAAAAACTAGAAAAATACAATTTTCATCACAACAACAAAGTATGAGTGTAATTGGTGTTTGAATACGCGCCTTAGGGAGTGTACTGTAGGTGCGTTGCGTATGCGTAGCATACGGGGAGACGAGAGAGGGAAGTAACTCAGTCTACGTTTATCGTGCGTTAAAGCAAGATGCTTTAAGTGGTAGTATGAGTGTTGAGTGGTTTTTTTGGATTGATTGTTGTCGCAGATTTGACGTGAATCGTCAAGAAGAGTGTTAGGTTCTGGAACATAGGTTTTGTGTTATATGATTGTGAATGAATGTCTATTCGGCTAAGAATTGCCGATTGCTTGGCTTTGATTTACGCTTGAAGTTACGCAGTGTAAGTTGAAGGCTGAATTACTCGTTATTATTGTTAAAGTTATGGGTGAAATTGTGGTGGTCGAGTTTTGCAAGGAGTGAGATTTTGAAGGTCGAGTTTTGCATCTAGGCACGCAGTTTATCCTTCTCATTGTCATTTAAGTCCTCGGATATGTTCGCGTTATTCGCTGATTGCTTGTCTCAGTTCTGTTTATGGGGTAATCGTACAGAGTAGTGTATGATAGTCACGGAGTTTCGTTTGTGCTATTAAATAATGTGGACCGAGACAACTTAGCTGCGTAGCTAGACTGAGCGCGCGTGCTTGGCAGTCAAAGAACAACGGAGCGAGCCGTGAGCGAAGGGTCATTGAGTAAAAGGGGTAGTCACCGACTACACATAGGTTTGATATCGAACTCGATGGTGTTCATAGCCGTATTCCAGTATTAAAATTCAATTTAATTGTGGAGAGAAGTTGATTAGAGTTTTTGAGGATATGTATTGCGTAAGGAAATGTGAAAGAATTTTTGACTTGAAAAGTCTGAACGAGAAAGTTATTCATATACAGCGAGTTTCTATGATAGTAGAAAGTGGACAGAACTATGTATAGAAAGATGAGAATGAAAAGGTAAGTTACTGAGCACTCCCGAGTAAGTTGTTGGCATTATCGCGCAAAAAATTTGTGAGTGAATTTTTTGAACGTGTTCGCGTCATTGGGCCGGAGAGTGTCGCTCAATTAGGACGCAGGAGGAGGTGCGGGAGCAATTAGTTCGCAATCACGGCATTAGTTGCTAGCTTAGCAGGATTTCGGATTGAAGAGTATCAGGAGTTCGGGTATACATATTTGGATGGTGTTATTGTGTGAGAAGGAAGTGTGATCGAAGGCCTCAGGGCAGACGAGATAAGCCGTGTTACAAGAAGGATCAAGGGTAAGACCGGTAACGTACAGGCACAAGGGTAAGAACTGAAACAAGCAGGCACAAGAGTAAGACCTGGAACAAGCAGGCACAAGAGTAAGACCTGGAACAAGCAGCCACAAGAGTAAGACCTGGAACAAGCAGGCACAAGAGTAAGACCTGGAACAAGCAGGCACAAGAGTAAGACCTGGAACAAGCAGGCACAAGAGAAAAACCCGGAACAAGCAGGCACAAGAGTAAGACCTGGAACAAGCAGGCATAAGAGTAAGACCTGGAACAAGCAGGCACAAGAGTAAGACCTGGAACAAGCAGGCACAAGAGTAAGACCTGGAACAAACAGGCACAAGAGTAGGACCTGGAACAAGCAGGTACAAGTGTTGCGGAAGAACAAGTCCAAGTGACAGCGGATTCGTAATTAGAGTATCAGATTGATCGGAAAAATGAAAAAGTGATCAGTATTGGATTGATAGAAGAATCTGTAATGAATTAGAGGGGCTAAGTAACGTTGCCGGGGAGTCACGGCCGGAATTCAAAATAAATATAAGAAGTACTTGGTGCAATACATGCATGTCATGTAGAGATAAGAGGAAAAGCGAGTTTGATGTCAACACATGACGAATCGGTCAGGGGTGAAGCTAGAACAGGCAGACAGGAGAAAGAAAATCTTGAAATTCCGGAACAAGATAGAGGTGAGTTGTGACGCTGGGTAGAGAATAGATTCGAAGGTAAACCGATCAGCAGTTTTCGAGAAGGAGAGTTGTTGGCTGACATAACCAAACGATTTGATGCATTGAAAGTAGCGTAAGAGATCGTCTTCTAAAAACGAGTCGACTGCAGAGTAGGGGTGGAATATATCAGAAGAAGAAAGAATTTCCCAGGCAAAACGAGAATTCGAGGCAATTCGGTTTCCAGTGAAAACCACTGGAAGAAGGTCAGAAAGAAAGGTACTATAATGGAGATAACATGAGACAGCCAAGTGATGGTCGTCAGGATTAAGGAAGAAAGTGAAAGGGCAGACTTGCACAAGATTGCCAGTGCGATTGTTGCACAAGCTGAATTCGGTATTGTATGTATATTAGGGCGGTTGTAAAAGAGTAGAACATGGAAGCAGATTTACAAAGTCTAGAAAAAAAAGATGACTGGAGCACTAAGAAGCAGATATTCAGAGGATGGACACCAAAGAGACGGTTTCCGGTGGCAGACATGTTCGCACATGTGTTCATGGTGAGAAGTGTCGCTCAAGAAGGAGATGGTAGAAATGAGTAGCGTTAACACATTGGTTTCTGAAGGTGTGGGGAAGGCTGGCACGTTTTTGTGGTGGAATCGCACACTGCAAATAAATAATAAAATAAAAAAAGAAAGTTTACTTGAGGAAAAAAGTGCAGATCAAATGTGATATTTAAAGTACCTTGTGGCAAAAGTAGCCCATATTACAGTAGGTTTCGAAAGGAAGAAACAAGTTTCTCTTAAGATGCATTTTGTTACAGGAAAAGGGCGAATAGAATAGTAACAGGCGCTTATATTCTGAAAACGTTCTGTGAAACAAGGGCAGCGTCTGAATTCACATTCCGTTCATGTACTTTCTAGGACTAAGAGCAGAAAGAAGTACTAGTGCACGGTCTCTACCTTGGTCTATGCTCATGGTTTATTCACTGCGGTCAAGTGTTGTACATCCCGAAGGCGGGTGTATTCAAACAAAGGTTATATGAGACGACGGATGGAGTTTACGACAGTAGGAGTCAATATAATTGGTGTTTGAATACGCGCCTTAGGGAGTGTACTGTAGGTGCGTTGCGTATGCGTAGCATACGGGGAGACGAGAGAGGGAAGCACCCCCCGTCAGACGACCACTTTCGATAGACTAGGCCAGCACGCAAAATTTTGATAAGGATGCGCAGGCACGCACGCGAGACGCAGTCGCGCACGTAAGACGCACTCTGGTACTCTTTCGAGGGTGAGAGAATTCATGTCAATTCATGTATGCTCTACTCGCCTGCACTCTCTCTGGTTAGTGTGTTCTCTCTCTTTTTCTCTCTGTCTAACTGGTCAGTGTTGTCTCTCGCTCTCTTTATCTCTGTCTAACTCACTACGCTTAAAGTTACATTTAACCAGCATAAAATGGTACTTGCCCAATGCATATGCATTGCGAATCGCAAACAAAAAAGTGAAAAAACGGCCCTTATCGATTTTTTTTTTTGAAAAGCGCGCTCGCACGCACACGCACGTGCGCACGCGCAGCGTGTTTTAAAATTATTTTCAAATCCGCCGCCTTTTTTAGCTACTTTAAGGCGGGATCGTTTGAAGTAATAAAAATTGCGTGCAAACTTAATTCCTCCTTCCTCCATTGTGTGACGGGGTGTGGGGAAGTAACTCAGTCTACGTTTATCTTGCGTTAAAGCAAGATGCTTTAAGTGGTAGTATGAGTCCCGCCCACCCACCCAAATCAAGATGAAGGAGGAGAACGCTAGAGTATTGAGAGATGGCTGACACTGAGGTTGAATGAAGTACCTTAAGAAGTCGCGCGAGGAGCAATCGCGGAGAGCAGCAGACTCCGATGTCTTAGGTAGTTTTTGGCTTACAGAAAATGTACGAAGAAGCGTTGAAATGTGGGATTGGAGTTACAATGGCTGCATGATATGAGTTACAATTATATCCATTCGCGGCTGGAGTTATGGAAGAATACAAGGCTTATAGTCGTATCTTAGGGACGGTCAAAGCGACTACGTCGCCAATTACAAGAGTGAACGTATAGTACATCAGAAACAAAAGAAGCGTTACCTAGACTGACCTCAAAGAAATAGGCTGACTGAGACGATTGAAGGACCGAAATGTGGGCTCGTGGCATTTCGAATAATATGCCGAGGTAGTAGCGTTACTAAGAGGAGGTGTCATCAAAGGGAGGCTCCATTAGAACTGGATTTAGACGAGCAAGTAATGAATAAAGTGGAAAAGGTAGTGCTAAAGTTATTGGACGAGTTAAATGTCTGAAGAAGAGCAGTTGGAGAACAAATATGTATAATACATTATCTCAGTTATCGATCACCAGATGTCATAGCGTCTACCAATTTTCGGTTCCAATGACTGTTTTTCGTGACGAATTCGACGTTCGGACTGAACTAATCACTGAAATAGAAAGTTGAGATACCAACCGATGTACTAGGACTGTTCGCAACGACGACACAGTTGCACATTCCAGTCCTATATCCAAGTGTTTTCCAATTTAATAATCTGTCGGTCAGCCATGGGAGCGATAACTCTGAACCAGGTTTCCTATGACATATGTACATATAGCTCATCTTTGTTAGGAAATGCTCGCCCTCGTTTCCATTGGTTAAGTATATATAGGCAATCCAATATCGACGGATCATTTACGAAAAGAGTGCTAGCAAGCTTGTAAAGGAGCTGGCCGGAAGAGCTCACCATACTTCAGCTCAGAAGAAGAAGGCGTATAGAGCATTTAAAGGAGCATCATTGGAGTAAGCAATACGTAGGTAAAGGAGGATTTCTCAACAAGGAATCGCGTATGTCAAGAATGTATTAAAGATACCATAAGGTGTGTTGTCAATATGAAAAGAGGCAATGTTTCTTTTAACAACTTTCTTAGATATGTAGCAATAAGACTATATGAATGAAGCAGACTGTTGAACTATCAGATGATAATGCGGAAAAGGGAACAATAAATGTGCCTTGTATGTTATGTGTGTTTCAATTATTAAATGTCACCAAGGAGAGAATGTTATTGTGTTTCAACTGTACAGTACGAGTTATTTTTAACCTCATGGTTTATTCACTGCGACATATTATGCACGAATAAAACGTTAACGCTCATGGTTTATTCACTGCGGTCAAGTGTTGTACATCCCGAAGGCGGGTGTATTCAAACAAAGGTTATATGAGACGACGGATGGAGTTTACGACAGTAGGAGTCAATATAACAGACGGTATAACGACATTTCGCAACATGACAACTCTGACCTAGAATTTCACAATCGAAATACTTCCATGTATTTCATGTTTCTAAAAATATTTTTAAGATCCATGTATTACATAATTAATATCCATGCAAAAAATTTTATTAATACTTTTTTTCATTATAATTTGTGATTCGCATCTCGGTCCAAATTTGTTTTGAAAGTTGCGGCGAATGTGCACCGTGCAGCGGTAACTAATAGTGAGACGTCCCAGATCATTCTGAGCAATTTTCGATTCAAAAAAAATTATTAGCGTGGTTTATGGGTGTGCTACATTGGTTCTCACCGGTCGGATCAGAAAAAAATGGCTACATACAGACGCCCGCCAAAGATGGAAAAAATTTGTTTACATAAGGGTCTCCCCTTATAATAAAAAAAACAGAGGCCCGCGACAAATTTTTTGTTGGTTTTACTTAAGGGTTCCCTTTATGCTTTGGAAAAACAGAGGCCCGCAGACAGAAGGTCTGACATGACTATTTAACCCCTGGTCTAGTGTATGAGTTGGAAATTAATAAGAACGACCGCTTATTGAGCGGATAAGTCTAGAATAATGAGAAGAAGCTGAAAGTCAAGAGCGGAGAAGGGAGAGCTAGTTATTATACCATAATCCACCGGTTTTTTTCAAGTGCGTAGATTTCAATGTTTTCCGGGTTTTTGAAGAGCGCATATATTTTTTTACCCACGGTGCGGGTCAGAGAAACACCCTGATGTTCACATCAAGACGACTTATGAATACTTCTCTACCAAATAACTTCTAAAAGCAGGCCTAATCTTTTAAATCCTTTTTTCGAGAACCTCTTCGTTTTTCTCGGAACCCGGAATGGGATTCTCGAGTATCTGAACTCCGGCTTTCTCCAGACTAAAACGCGTGTGAAAGTCTTCGATACTCACTTCTATCAACAAAAACTAAAATTAAAACCTAATTTTCAAACGTAAAACCTGCCATTTATACTGAAAGTGTAGTCCGTAGTTTTAAAAAGTAAAAGTGTGTTATGAGTGTGTTGCTTGTTGGTACAAACAACAAACGGCCTCACTCAAGGCGTCCTCATGCCTTAAGGCCTCATGCCTCACTTTGTTAATTGCCCAAAAAATAAGCTCAATTATATAAAAAACTACAAACGGAACAATTAAATGTACAAAAGAAGCTTAAATAATATAGATTACAAAAAAACTACAAACGGTTTTAAAAATAATTTTCTGATGTAAAAATAAAAATCGATAAAGATAATTTTTTTTAAAAAGGAAAAGAAAAGAAAGAGAACAAGTAAGAAAAAGAAAGAGAAAAAAATTAGAAAAGAGAAAGAAAAAAGAATACTAATTAATTGAGCCAAGCCGTAGGGTGGACACTTTGTTAAAGCCAGGCCGTAGGGTGTACACTTTGTTAAAGGTCAAGAAAGTCGCTCTGCAAGGTGTCGCTCTGCAAAGTGCGCGGTGCAAGGTGTCGCTCTGTAAGGTGTCGCTCTGCAAGATGTCATGGAACCGGCCCATCGATCCTTTGCCGATTTAATTTTAAAGAAGTCGTAGGTACAAAATGTCGGGTGAAAAGTGTCGCGGTACAAAAGGTCGCGTGTACGAAGTGTTGAGTTTGTTTCCCTTTAGGCTGCGCACTGTTTTGCTCACCAACCGTTTTTACCCGTAAAAAAGTGAAAAAGCTCACACACAGTCAACTTTTACGGTTAAAAACAGTTGGTGAGCAAAAGAGTGCGCAGCCTTATAAATTTGGGACTGGTGCGAGTAGTGCAGTCTTCAAACACGCCTCTCGGTAATCGCCATCTTCACCTGAGCCTAGGTGAGAAAAAACAGTGGAGAATAGCATGTCGCGGTACAAAGTGTCGCAAATACAAAGTGTCGCGGTACAAAGTGTCGCTGATACAAAGTGTCGTGGGTAAAAAGCGTGGTGATACGGTAACTACATCCGAGAGACAGCACTTTTGTCGATAGTTAAACCTGCGAAAAAATATTATATGTAAACTTTTCCCATTCGGTTTCGTACTCATCCGTGCGGACTCGTAAGCGTGATTGTTGAAGCATCGTAAGCGAGAAAAAAAATTGGAAACAGCGACGACAACTTGTTGATTAGGGCGGTTCAAACAAAAATTTGTGTGTGTGTGTGATATCTCGTTCCGTCGGCAATTAACAAAGTAAGGCAAGAAGCCGTAAGGCATGAGGACGCCTTGAGTGAGGCCGCGCGTTTTATTTTTACTTTAAAACATATTTTTACATTAAAAAACGCTTAGGCTTAGTAAAATTTTACGATAACGAGGCCGTACGGCTTAGCTAACGAGGCCGTACGGCTTAGCTAACGAGGCAGAACAGCCAGGCCGTGTTTTAGGCGTCCTCATGCCTCACGGCCTCATGCCTTACTTTGTTAATTGCCCGTTCCGTCTGTTCGTGAAACCACGAATAATTTGAATATTTGAAGAATTAATTGGCTATAGCTCGTAAACTTCAAAGCGGCCGATAAATCAAACCGAGAGAGACTTGTGAAAATTTTGCAGTCCGGCAGGCTCGATTTAATCGGCTGGACTAAAACACGGCCTGGCTCAATTAAAGTCATTCAATTGACAAATACAATTAAAGTCATTCAATTGACAAATAAATATCAGAAATTTTCTTATGCGGTCTCATTCGCCTAAGCCGTACGGCATCGTTAGCGTAAACTTTTTTTACTAAGCCCAAGGGCAGGCAGCTATTTTGGGCCATAACAAAAGCACGCCGTGCACACTGTGCACACTGTGTTCGCTGTGCACGCACGCTGCACACTGTATAATTACCAATGCACGCCGAGGCGCGGGAAAACTCTTAACTCCGCTCATGCGCTTTATTTAAAACGTCGCCCTAATATATTTCTTTTGTAATGGCCCAAAAGTATTCTTTTAGTAAAAATTATCACTTTTCATAACTAAATGATAGTGTAAAACAATATAGTGCGTCAAACACTCTTTCTCTCTTTCCCGCGCCTCGGCGTGCATTGGTAATTATACAGTGTGTGGCGTGCTTTTGTAATGAACACAGTGTGCAGTGTGCACGGCGTGCTTTTGTAATGGCCCTATTTTGATTTAAAAATGAAAATTTGCAAAAATATTTCATCACAGCGAATCCGAACTCTTAACTGATTTGGTTCTTATGTTGCTTCTCTTGACTACGACTAAGTTTATTACGGTACACATTTTGAAGCAAGAAGAAGCGGGAGAATCTAATTCAAATATGTTCACCCGCTGTGTCCACCCTCGCGCTTTTTAAATCGAGCGTTGAATTTTTAATCAAAATTTTTGGCTATTACAAAAGCACGCCGTGCACACTGTGCTCGCTGTATAACTACCAATGCACGCCGAGGCGCGGGAAAATTCTTAACTCCGTTCATGCGCTTTATTTAAAACGTCGCCCTAATATATTTCTTTTGTAATGGCCCAAAAGTATTCTTTTAGTAAAATTATCACTTTTAATAACTAAATTATAGTGTGAAACAATATAGTGCGTCAAACACTCTTTCTCGCGCCTCGGCGTGCATTGGTAATTATACAGCGTGCAGCGTGCGTGCACAGCGAGCACAGTGTGCACGGCGTGCTTTTGTAATGGCCAAATTTTTGTTGAATTTTTATGAGTACTTTTTTTAGCTGTTAACCGTATTTTTCATCTACTAGTTTGATAACCGTTCTCACTGAGCTGCCATTCTGTGAAATGGAGAGACAATTGAGCACATACGTCATCAAGAGAGGTTAGATTTACCCAAATAACAAACTCAGAACTTTGATTCATAACTGAAGAAGCCGTGACAGCTTAGGAACTAGGCTCTTGAGTGATTCAGAAAACAAATATGTTTTTCGTTTATTGAATTCTGAAATAGTTCATGATTTTTTGTGAAAAAAAATTACTATTGATAAAGGACAGAAAAAGTTTGGCGAATTATTTCGAAGTATAGTATAAAGATACTTAGCAAGAGTCTTTACCTATTCAGATGGCAGAAAGGAGACCGTTCATTTCGATAAAATCACGGCAAGGATTCAGAAGCTTTCATATGGACTTAATGAGCATGTAGATCCAGTCAGTTGTTCCGCTTCTGAAAAGTTTACAGTCTTGTTTCATTATTGATGAATAAGAACATTGCGCAATTATTGGATTAGGCACTACTGCAGTTTAATTGGTTAGGCCTGGTTAGCTTTAAACGCTTAGGTTTTTCACTTCACAGTTGGACATTCAAATCATCGGTGATTCCCTTTCTTAAATGAAAAACTTTGAAAAAAAAAATTGTTTTAGTTTTTTGTACAATTTTGTTGGAAAAAATTGAACTTGTATATTCATATTACGAAGCTGAAAAGTTTCCCACTCATCTGAAAAGTATTCGAAAATCCGTGGAGTAAAAGGGAGGAGGGAACGGGGGTTGATGAGCTGAGCAAAAGGAAACGGAAAGGAAATGTGGGCCTTTCCTGAGTGAAAGGGGAAAGGTGGTCGGAAAAAAATACATAGGAAAAAAGGAGCCCTACATAAAAAAGGGGGCCGTGGAAGAGGGAATTGGCGGATTCAGGGCAGGCGTTAAATGAGGGCGGTCTAAAGCATGTTTGTACGCGCCAGGCGAGTTGAAAAAGGCAAAAAGAGCGAAAAGAGAAGTGGGGAAAAGTAAAACAGAACGGAAGGAGAAGATAATGTAAAGGATCCTCACCACCAACCTATCCCAAAAAGACTCCCCTTGACAGGACCTATGGGCAAGACAACAACAACAAGATAATGTAGATCATTCTCGGCACGTACATGTATGCGCCAACATAGCTGGTCCGGTAACCATTTCACCCCTGAATCAGGGGGTTAAATAGTTACTGGATCATTTATGTTCGCGCTGCAAATGATCTACATCCTCTTCTTTTTCCTTTCTTTTTTACTTTCTCTCAACTTCTCTTCTCATCCTTTTTTCCTTTTATATCTTGTTGTTGTTGTTGTTGCCGGATGTAGCCGGCTTCGAAGAACGTCTGTGTTCTTCGTTTCTTGTTCTTCTTGTCCGCCTGTGCTACAACGGTGCTACAACGATGTCCGCCTACTCGCGGTGCAGCACGTCAGTCTCAGGACTGCAAAGGACATCACCAATCTTCTCCGGAAGCAGACCAGCTCCGAAGACACGCTCCCTCCGGAGCACACAATTCTTCCTTTTATATCTTAATCAGCTCTCTCGGCGTTTACAAACATGCCTTAGACCGGCCTCATTTAACGCCTGGGCGGATTCTAGGTTTGATACCAGTTTTGGAGCTTATTGCTGACACCCATACTTGAACTGTGACCCGCCTAATTTACATGCATAACCAATCAAATCTGAAGTAGCAAACTTAAAATTGCTACCCTCTTCCTTTTCTATTTGGCCTTTTTTCCTATGTAGGGCCCTTCGTCTCTTCCTTTCCTCCATTTTGCTTAGGTAAACATGAAACATTTTGCTTTCCTTTCCATCTCTTCTTTTCAAGTATTTTCAACAATTATTAGCTATAAGAGTTTGACTTTTTTGACCAAATACAGGCAAAATTTGAAAAATAATATTTATTCGTTTTTTATTTATAGATTTGGAATCCCTAGTGCTGAAACTGGTCACGTTTATTGTAAAATCTGGATTTCAATGCGTTTAAACCCGACATGGTCTAGCCATTCAAACTGCAGTAGTGCCTTGAATAAAAACCTAGAATTAATGCCTTTCTCAGTTTATCTTTGTAATTTTTTCCGGAAAGTTGATGGTATCCTAAGCCATTACCGTCTCCAGATAAATAAAAGAGACTATGCTAAAAATGTATGAGCTAGGGACATATAACCACTGAAAGCAAGGCAAAGCAAACGTAATCAAGAGGAAAACATCAAGTTTCATGAGGTTAAGAATGCGATGAGAAGATGTGATTCGAAAGATAGTTTTGAGGTTCCGGTAGCGATGAAGGTGATAATGGGTCTCTACAAGGGAGTGACTACGGTGGAGCTGGACAACCTGGCGGCTGAGACTGCAGCCGCCATGACCACCCGCCACCCAGACTACGCCATCCTCGCTGCCCGCATATCGGTCGCCAATCTCCATAAGAAAACCATCAAGGTAGGATTACTCGCTGCAAAGGGTTAGAGGAATCTGGTTCACGAATTTGTGGCAGGGTGTTTCTTAGCACCCGCACAAATTTTTTCGAGCGCATAGATTTCCGAAATTTTAGGGTTCAACATTCAAATTTTCCAATGATTTGAACTTTACCTACGGAAAATCCGAAAAAAATTCCAACCGTATAGATTTCAATGTTTTTTCGGGAATTTTTAGAAACCGCGTAGATTTTTTTACTCGCAGTGTGGGTCAGAGAAACACCCTGATTTGATGACTTTTTCGTCTTAGGTGAGCGTATAGACCGCTTCTACGTCAGGCAAGCAATTGTTTATTTTGGGATGAAATTTAGTAGTGAATCTCATTCATTGGGGTTCGAATTTTTACACCGATCATTTATTTATATAAAAAAAATTATTCAAATATCGCGTGGAGCCTTGCAAAGGGTTTTAATTTTTTATTCTCGCTTCAAGTGTGAAAAAAATACTGCGTTGCAAGAAAAGGGATTTTTAGTTTTCACTCGAATTCTGAAGAAAAAATCGAGCGGAACATGAATTCATTAACCCGAAATTAATTGGTTTTGTAAACAAAGTGTGCCTTTTTAAGGTTTTCAGTGAAATCATGACAAATCTGTACGAATATCGTCATCCGATAACCGGAATGCATTGTCCGATGATCTCCGAAGAAGTCCACGGTATCATAATGAAGAACAAGGAGGTCAGTGGAATCGCCTTTTTTTCAGGTTTAGATAACGCTGCTGAAAGAGATGTAAAGAACATCAAAGAAGGGATGGAGTAAGGCTAAGAAGAATAAGAAAGGAAATGAACAAAGAGTAAGACAGAATGGAAAAGAAGAGATTGTAGTTGATTTACATCGTGAACATTTCTGCTCCAACAGCTGGTCCAGTGACTATTCAACACCTGCTTTCATTACTCGCTCACCTGCACATTATTTACAATTGAAAGCAGGCAAAGTGGGAATATTGCAGAGACTGAACTCCGCTATTGTATACGACCGCGATTATGCGTATACATTCTTCGGATTCAAGACATTGGAAAGGTCTTACCTGCTGAAAATTGATGGAGAGGTTCGTAATCAATTGCATTTGGTCAAAAAAGGTAATTTAACGACTAATACAAGATCGATTCCTCCAATTCGTCATGGCTGAGAGCGGTCGACTTTCTTCTCACTCTTAATTTCTGTCTCCCGAAATGAAGGATTCCGCTCTCTAGCAGGAATTGGACACCTTGAGGCCATATTGTCCAATCCATATTAGACATTTTACGTCCTCATCTTGAACATCAAGAAACAAAGAATAAGATAAGGGAGTCATTCGAATCAATTCCCATCACATCGAGAATATAATATAGCTTTTGAATTAAATTGAACAAGATCGTTTCACTAGTGATAGGTTTTTTTTTCTTTCGCTATTCAGATCAGAAAATTGGTGAATAGCCCACAAGATGCCCAATTTTGTTGAGTTTGCCGACATGTACGATCAAAAGTAATAAAAAATTGATGTTCAATAATTGTGAATGGTAGTAAAAAAAAATGTATGAAGGAAGAATTCGGAGAAGAAGTAAAGTTGTATTGAGGTGGCGGAAAGACCACAGCACATGTTGATGAGAGTTGCTGTTGGCATACACAAGGAAGACATCGACAGTGCTATAGAGTCATACAATCTAATGAGTGAGAGATACTTCACGCACGGATCTCCTACCCTGTTCAACTCCGGTACCAGAAGGTACTGTAGTTCAACTAGGCAATCAGTGGGTACGGTAGTTTAAAGCAGGGTGTTCGTTTGATCCTCACCCGTGCTGCGGATAATCAATCAATCAATACAATATCCAAAAATAATAGGATAGGGATACGAGTTATCTATTCTTATTCTTTCTTTATTTTTATCCTACGCATTTGGTTTCTCTCAAAGGTCTGCCGTTACCTTATGACTAATATTTTTTTATTATCTAAACGCTTGTTTTGCGGGTGGTCAATAACAGTCTGGTTCTAAGGGCTTAGAGAAATTTAACACGGTATGCCTAATATTTTATCGCACATGTGAAGTTCGGACGTGCTCAAAAAGCTGCGCTTGATGATCCAAGCACTTGATATGCGTTTTAACAACGAGTTTTCAGGATCCTGTTATAACAGAGTTCGGCATGGTTTAAACCGATGTCGTGTATTGCAGGCCTCAAATGTCTTCTTGCTTTCTGCTGACAATGACGGATGACTCAATCGAAGGCATATTCGAGACTCTCAAGAGGTGTGCCCTCATATCCAAGTCCGCCGGAGGCATAGGACTCAACATCCACAACATCCGAGCGACCGGAAGTCTCATCAATGGGGTCAGTCAGCAGGCGCTTCTCTCACGAATGAATTACCAGCCGCAGACCTTTTAAAAAGCTAATACCTTAACGAAAAAGGCGGTTGTGAAACATTGAATGCTAACGGTTTTTTTGTTGTGAAAACTAAAAGAATACAGTAGTTGAAAAAATTTGCTGTATCACATCTGCATATGGCTGTTTATGACTCTTTTAGTGAAAAAAAGAAAACATTGAATTTTTTAAAAGAAAAATTACAAAACCATGCTTTTTGGCCGATTCTCACATTCTCTGCCAAGTGATTTCTCGTCTTCTTACTGACCGAGGAATCAGTTCCGCCAAAGCCCGAACTTGAAAAAGGTGTAAAGAAAAGAGGCAAAAAAGAGAGAGAGAAGAGAGCGAGTCACTGTGTATGCGAGTTTTTTTACCGAGAGCTCGTGAATTCTCATCAACGTCGAATGAACTCGCCCGGGCAAGAAACAACAGCAAATCTCTTCCGTTCTGCGTTCTCTTCGCTCTTTTGCTCACCTTTCTTTGTCTACAATAATTGACTTTTCTACTTGTCTCCCTACTGTTAGCTTTTTTCATTATAATGTCCCTACAATCAAGTAAAAGGAATTGTTCTCTCTTTATTTCAGACTAATGAATGTTGAAACTAATCCTCTTTTTTGCTGTTGAAAAACCTTCGGTTGAAAAGCAAAGGCTTGAGAAGGAAGTAATATTTTTTCTCAAGAACTGGTGAAACTTCTGTCCTTTGCGTCTTCCGGGTGAAGTCTTGCAAGGCGGAAGTCTTGGTTGAGCGTATTCATGTAAATAGTATTGGGTTTGCCTCGAGGTCGTTTGCCCGTTACTTGCATGTCGAGAGCCTGTCTTGCGATGTCGGACGCATCTCTTCGCATTACATGTAAATACCATCGAATTCTCCCTTCTCGCATCTTGTCTTGTACAGGAGCCACACTGAGTCTTCCCCTGATAATATTGTTACGCACACAATCTAGGCGAGTGAGCCCGAGTGTCCAGCGTAGCATACTCATCTCATTCGTGTGAAGAATGTTTTCGGTCGCCTGCGTGGTGGGCCAGGTCTCCATCGAGTAGATAAGCACGTGACGAATCGCTGTTTTGTACATCTTCCCTCGTATACCAGCCTTGATTTTCCTATCACAGAGGACTCTTCTCCCCATTTAATGTAGGCTGTGTTGACTCTGGTGCGCTTCTGCAATCTTTGATGTGTCCGAGGAGTTGACTGATCTGAGGTACTTGAAGTCGGTGATCTTCGGAAGAGGTTCACATTCCGTCCGTTTGTTCCCCGTGTTCTTGGTATTAGGTTTTCTTGATGTTGAAGCGTAGGTCATGCCTACCGAGGGCGTCACTATATTATTGGGTGCGTTTCTCAATTTCAGCAAGTGAAAGATCAGCATACACTCAAATTATCTTCTCTATTAAACCAAAAAAATTCATATTGTCATATATAAATCTTCGTTCAGGTATATACGTACTTGCTGTGGGCTTCCGTTAAGTTTTCAGACAGATTCCAAGACCTCTTCAAAAAGCCTTTATTGTATACATATGAGGTACTCATTTCTTTAGTAATTGAGTATTTCAGACGAACGGCGTCTCGAATGGCATCGTTCCGATGCTGCGAGTCTTCAACAACACTGCTCGATACGTCGACCAGGGCGGGAATAAACGACCCGGAGCCTTTGCCATTTATCTCGAGCCTTGGCATGCGGATATATTCGAGTTCGTCAGATTTCGCGTGTTTTGAGAATTAAAGACTGGGTCGCGGGTAATTTGATATTCAAGAAGTGATTTTCCCAATGTCATCTGAAGATGGTCTTATTTGCGCTCGATTTCACTTTGAGATGAACTCTCTCTCTATTTGAGATAATCTATCATTTGACCTCACTGCAGCATATGACTTAGTGAACATACCTCTTCTCTGCAAGAAACTCACTGAAACGACATTGCCAAGAGCCATCGTCCGATGGATGTCCAGCTACCTAAGAGGCCGTAAAATCAAGGTAGAATTCCAAGGAAAAAGCAGTCGACGTCTCACATGCAGATCTGGTGTCCCACAAGGAGCAGTGCTCAGTCCCCTCTTATTCAATCTCTACATAAACAACCTCCCGCAACCCACACGAAACACGCAGATGACAACCTACGCCGACGACATCTCAATTCTCTCCTCAAGCCCCTGTATTGAAACCTGTGAAGATCAGATCAACCGCTTCCTACCCAAACTCGAAGAAGAACTGGAACAACGAAAAATTATTGTATCCAAGGAAAAGACGACGGCCAATCTTTTCACAACCCATACAGGCGAATGTAAAAAAATCCATGGAACCCTGTTGCCGACAACTAAAACACCCAAAATACTCGGTGTCGTCTTAGACCAACTCGGTACCTTACGACAACACGCAGAAGACCTTAAACAGAGAACGGTCAAAAGACTGAACATACATACTACGTGCCCTCGGAGGAAGAACTTGGGGCCAACAGAAAAATACCCTTCTTGCAACCTACAAAACAATGACCAGATCCGTACTCAATTACGCCGCACCAATTTACTCCCCTCAGTTGGCCGAAACGAACTGGAAAAAAAAACTGCAGGCAAACCAAAATAAGGCAATTCAGATAGCAACTGGAAACCTAGCAATGGCCGGCACAGAGCACCTAGCTCTAGAAAGCGAAATTTTACCTGTAAAGGAGCACAATACGATGCTAACCAAGCAATTCAACAAAGCAACAGCAAACCTTGCGACTGTAAGAAAGCAACAAACCTTGCGAACTTATTCTTGCGTACATTCAAGACTAAGTCTCTTGATGTTCTGACACTAGCTTTTGTCACTTATGTACGCCCAATCCTCGAATACGCGACTGTAGTTTGGTCCCCAACAACCATAGGCCTTGTGAAAGACATTGAAAAAGTTCAAAGGAGTTTCACCAGAAGAATCCTAGCTAGGAACGGACTTCCTCGATTAGATTACTCTGAAAGACTAGAAATGCTTAATCTAGAGTCACTTGAATACCGCCGCGTTGTTGCTGACCTAGTATTTATCCATAAAAGAATACATTCGTGTTCTGAATTTGATTCTTCCAGACTATTCATTGTTAAACCACTTCTTAAGAATATTAGAAATGCTCACAAGTTGAGAATCGCATTGCCTTTCGCTATAAACAGCTCCCGGTTCTCTACATGTGCATCAAGAATTATCTCTATATGGAACTGCCTACCTTCTGAAATAGTATGCATTCATTCTGATATGATGTTTCTGACGAAACTGAAAGAACTTCCTAAACATACTATTTTACCTAGCCCTATTGTTTCTGACTAATCGCTTTAATACACTGCCACTGTATTACCTCACCTTCTTCTTTTTCATTTCTTAATTTTATCATATATAAAAATCCATGTTATATTGTTTTTATATTTCGATTCCACGTTAAACATACATATGTACATGGAAATAAAGAATGAATGAATGAATGAATTCGTCGCAAGAGCAAGACTCCTCCCAAACCACCCCTCTCATCGTCGATGCATGGAACCCAAACCACCGATAACTATTCGTAAACATGCCAAGCACTTAGAGCTCATGTTAGTAGACTGTGATCATAAAGCCGCACTTAGAAGAATACATACTGAGACTGTGAGAAATTGCATTAGATCTTGCTCTCCTAACCCCGTTCTAGGTAAGAAACCTCCCAGAATCCATAAATCAGCGAATCAACTTCCCAGGGAACAACAAATAACATTATCGCAACTACGTAGTGGCTATGCAAGTTTCCTTAACAGCTATCTACACAGAATAGGAGCTGTCCAATCCTCTCTTTGCCCAAAATGTATCCTCTCTTTGCCCAAAATGTTTAGGAAGAGCCACATACAACTATTCATTTATTATCGTGTCGCTGTGACCACACACTTTTAAGAAGCATAGATTTGTGGAATAGCCCGACGTCTGTTGTTAAGTTCTTATACCAGTGATTCCTTTCTCTCTCAAAAAAATTATATATTTTAAAAAAATAAGTAAATAAATAAATAAAATGAAAGAGGAAAAAAATGAATAAAATAAAACCCCGAGAGAGAAAGAGAAATAAATGTAATTAGATAAATGATGTAAGTAAGGATACTGTTTTCTGAGCGATGACCAAAAAGACCTCGTCTAACCAACCGGAGACCTACGGCGGACAATCTACAACAACATAACCTATCATAGCCATGACTGTTTTCTGAGTCACTCCTAGTGACTCAGAAAGGGAGTCAGAGACGTGCAAGTATTATCGACAATTATCACTCGGTGTGAAGCTGTTCAGAATCGGGTCGAACATGAGAGACATCAGATCTATCACATCAAAGTTATGGAAAACCCGTCCGCTTGCATAAATATTTAATTAAATAGATTTGTTCGTCTACGCCTGAACACTGGTCCGGAGGAAGAGAGAGCCAGAGACCTCTTTCTGGCGCTTTGGGTGCCTGATCTCTTCATGAAAAGAGTCAGTCAACAGATCATTTTTTTTCCATTTCAAGTGTATCAAGTTCAAATGAAGCTCTCTAGAATAATAAATACAATAGTTCAAATGATTCATTTGAGAATGTAATCAATGTTATCGATAAGTTTTTGAATGGAATATTTTATAATGTGAGCTTGAACGTATAATAATTGAAGGTTGAGTCGGACGGAGAATGGGCGCTGATGTGTCCTCGAGAATGTCCAGGTCTGCAGGATTGCTGGGGAGAGGATTTCGAGCAGTTATACAACAGGTCAACTTTCCAACTCAGTTATACAACAGGTCAACTTTCCAACTCAGTTATACAACAGGTCAACTTTCCAACTCACATCGGAAGAAATTCTAACATTCGGTTCCCGTTCTAATCATGAAAAGAAATTGAGTTTTCTTGATCGGTTTGTTTCGATTCAATTTTTAACTCCAATAACAGTTCGGTTTTAGATATGTGAAAGAAGGTAGAGCTCGTAAGACGGTTAAAGCTCGTGATCTTTGGCAGCAAATTGTCACTTCGCAGATCGAAACCGGTTTGCCGTATATGGTTTACAAGGTTAGCCAACATGGTCGAAATAAGAGATTGGTTGCCGAGAAAGTGGGTCAATGAAGAACATTCAGAAATATTCACGTTTTTTCCATTCTATTTAATGGGATCCAAAATTAACCGGTCAAAATTTTTGGGTGTTAAAAAGGGTGTGCTATGAAAATAGTTCAAGTTTTAAGCTATGTTCTATTCCTTTCATTCGTCGTGGCTGAGAGCGGTCGACCCTTTTCTCGCTTTTCATTTCTATCGCCTAGAATGTAGGACTCCAGTCTCTAGCAGGATTTGGACACATTGAGGCTGTAAGGTCCAAACCATGATCGACACTCCAGTCTACACTCAACGTTATCATTCTCGCTGTAAGGAACGGAGAATCAGGTGGAGCCGTTCGATTCAATGGCGCTTCATGTCCCATGGCATCGAAAATGAAGCGTTTGAATTGAATCTATACGTTATGCTGAAAGTAGCTCACTATACCCTACATATCCAGGATCACTGCAACAGGAAGAGCAATCAACAAAATCTGGGAACAATCAAATGCAGCAACCTCTGCACAGAGATCATACAGTATTCATCGCCTGATGAGGTTTGTTTTTGTCATCAAATTAAAGTCACAAGTCAATTGATGTAAACATTGCATAGTCGCGGTGCATAACGAAAAAAGAGAAGGGGGTTTGAAATACTATGGTAATTTTGAAATGGTTTTGGAGTTTTGCAGTTAATCAAAAAGTACTTGAGGAGTTGTGATACTTTTCAGTCATACGCGGTAGTTATCATATTCTTATTTAATACTTGAAATAAATTTATATTCATATACATCATCTTCTTATTTTTTATTCGAAGTTATTGGACTGGAAGACTGAGAAGAATTACTAGAAGATAAAGGCCGATATTGTCTTTTTAACCTGCAAATAGATTATCTCGATGTATGTGGAGTGCAGCTCGAGGAGAATGTTATGTTGCAGATTGCGGTGTGCAATCTCGCTTCAATCGGTCTCCCACGTTTCGTGAATGAAAAAGAAAAGAAGTTTGACTTCAAAAAGCTGCACGAGGTTAAGAGATTTGAATATACACTTGAGTCTTCGGCATAATTTCACTCTTAATCTGAGTCAAATAGGGAGATTTTCCACATCCTGTTAACACGTTTTTACTTGAAGGAGGATGAGGGAGGGGGAGCGAACTGTTTACCTATTGGTTTTTACATTATCTAAAACTCAATTAGTTTGAAAGATCTGTGGTGCGTCTAAAAACAAAGTTTTGAATAGACAGTCCAGTATACACTTTTCTATTTACAAAAAAATTGCTGCAGGTGACCAAGGTGGCTACGAAGAATCTCAACAAGATAATCGATGGTAACCACTATCCCGTGCCGGAGGCTGAACGGTCCAACATGAGACATCGCCCCATCGGATTGGGAGTGCAGGTCAGGATTCGCCGTGAGAGGAAAGGGGGCTGATTTTTAATTTCTAGATCATTCTCGGCAGGCATATGTGCTCACTAACTCGTCCGGACATGTTTTTTTACCTTTTTAGTTACCCATTTCTAAGGTCTTATATGAGACCTGGGTGGACTTCTTTACCAATGGAGACGAGGTATTAGACCATTTGAAAGGACTGTTCGGTCAATCACTTACATTTACATGCCTGCACTTTGTAGATCTTCAGCCGAACTTATTCGAAAAGGGTTCCTTAGATGCTTCGGTTGAGGAAAGGCGCACTTAGCGAATCTGTCTCTGGCTGTTGATTTATGTCTATATTGGTTCATCTTAACTATTCTTTTTTTAAATTAATTTTTTTCAAAGCAAAATCAGGCAAATTTGAAGTGTAATGTAATTGTATAGTGTGTCAGACGCGATGCCTGAGCTAGGGCGGTGTTTCCATGCTCAGCTTGTAACTACCGTACTGCATTTAGGGATTGGCGGATACCTTCATGCTGATGCGATATCCATTCACATCAGCAGAAGCGCGAGATTTGAACATTCGCATCTTCGAGGTCATCTATTACGCGGCTCTGGAGGTCAGAAGTTAACTGAATCATTCATCTTGATGTTCCGCTTACACAGTTGATTTGAGGCTTCTTGCGAACTTGCGGAGGCTCTCGGTCCCTATGAGACATACGAAGGAAGTCCGGTCTCGCGTGGAATTTTGCAATTTGATATGTGGAATAGAGCACCGACCGATCAGTGTGACTGGTCTACTTTGAAGCAGAAGATAGCTAAGTGAGTTGTCTTCCTTTCATGCTTTTATTGATTATTCAGAAGGTAAAATGCTTGAACTCAACTAAAAAGTCAGCTGTTATGAAGAGGGGAACCTGATTGAATCTGCTTGCGAGATGGGTCTCCCTAGACACACATCGACAGTCTGCTTGCGAGATGGGTCTCCCTAGACACATATCGACAGTCTGCTTGCGAGATGGGTCTCCCTAGACACACATCGACAGTCTGCTTGCGAGATGGGTCTCCCTAGACACACATCGACAGTCTGCTTGCGAGATGGGTCTCCCTAGACACACATCGACAGTCTGCTTGCGGGATGGGTCTCCCTAGACACATATCGACAGTCTGCTTGCGAGATGCGTCTCCCTAAACACACATCGACAGTCTGCTTGCGAGATGGGTCTCCCTAGACACATATCGACAGTCTGCTTGCGAGATGGGTCTCCCTAGACACACATCGACAGTCTGCTTGCGAGATGGGTCTCCCTAGACACACATCGACAGTCTGCTTGCGAGATGGGTCTCCCTAGACACATATCGACAGTCTGCTTGCGAGATGGGTCTCCCTAGACACACATCGACAGTCTGCTTGCGAGATGGGTCTCCCTAGACACACATCTACAGTCTGCTTGCGAGATGGGTCTCCCTAGACACACATCGACAGTCTCGACAGTCTGCTTGCGAGATGGGTCTCCCTAGACACACATCGACAGTCTGCTTGCGGGATGGGTCTCCCTAGACACATATCGACAGTCTGCTTGCGAGATGCGTCTCCCTAAACACACATCGACAGTCTGCTTGCGAGATGGGTCTCCCTAGACACATATCGACAGTCTGCTTGCGAGATGGGTCTCCCTAGACACATATCGACAGTCTGCTTGCGAGATGCGTCTCCCTAAACACACATCGACAGTCTGCTTGCGAGATGGGTCTCCCTAGACACATCGACAGTCTGCTTGCGAGATGGGTCTCCCTAGACACACATCGACAGTCTGCTTGCGAGATGGGTCTCCCTAGACACACATCGACAGTCTGCTTGCGAGATGGGTCTCCCTAGACACACATCGACAGTCTGCTTGCGAGATGGGTCTCCCTAGACACATATCGACAGTCTGCTTGCGAGATGGGTCTCCCTAGACACACATCGACAGTCTGCTTGCGAGATGGGTCTCCCTAGACACACATCGACAGTCTGCTTGCGAGATGGGTCTCCCTAGACACATATCGACAGTCTGCTTGCGAGATGGGTCTCCCTAGACACACATCGACAGTCTGCTTGCGAGATGGGTCTCCCTAGACACACATCGACAGTCTGCTTGCGAGATGGGTCTCCCTAGACACACATCGACAGTCTGCTTGCGAGATGGGTCTCCCTAGACACACATCGACAGTCTGCTTGCGAGATGGGTCTCCCTAGACACACATCGACAGTCTGCTTGCGATATGGGTCTCCCTAGACACATATCGACAGTCTGCTTGCGAGATGGGTCTCCCTAGACACACATCAAATTAAACTCCTAAAAAGGATATTGAGAATATATCTTTGAGAAATTCCTCTAGCTGCGACATATATCAGATTTGAGCTTCAGTCTTTTTCTCTATCTCTTTCACAATTTCTCTTACTCTCTCTCCCTCTCAGATTCGGCATCCGCAACTCGCTCCTGCTGGCTCCTATGCCAACGGCGTCCACCGCTCAGATCCTTGGCAACAATGAGAGCATCGAGCCCTACACTAACAACGTCTACTCCAGGAGAGTATTGTCTGGTAAGAGTTACGATATTTATTCAGAAGTTAACATTCAGTGTTTGAATGCATCGTGTATACTTTTTGAAAAAACAAAGCAATGATTCAAAATCAATCAAAAGGCAACCGATTTATGAACATCAAATGAACAGTTTCTGATATTTATCGAATCTATACGCTTTTTATTTTGTTAGTTCTACAAAAAAGTATAATTTTACCGATACTTTGATCAAAAACGAAACGACGCACTGCCTACTCATAAAGTTTTTTCTTTCACCCGCACTCCGGGTGAAAAAAATCTATGCGCTCTTCAAAAAGTCCGAAAAACAATCGAATCTAAGCAGTCGAAAGAAGAAATTTTCGTTTTTTACCTATGAGAATTCCAAATCTTTGAAGAAAACAATTCCAAACTCTTTTAAATTCTGTAAATCTATGCACTCGAGAAAAATTATGCGGGTGGTAAGAAACACTCTGCTACTTATAAGATCAAGTAGCAGGGTGTTTTGAAAGTGGGATTGTTTCCGGAAATTTTAAAGGGGTTGTTTCCGGAAATTCGAAAGTGGGATTGTTTTGATCAATAACCATCTCAAAAAAATGGTGACTAAAACAAGATGAAAAAAGTGAAAAAGTGACTAAAACAAAAACAAGAAAAACACAAGATCCCAACAAGGAATCAACGTACTACTACTACCAAACTCCGGCGCAGTAGGGCAACAACAACAAGGAATTTGTGACATCCAAGCGTTCAAACTTCGAAAAAGTGTATTAAACTGCTTTGAAGGCGACTTCAAGATCGTGAATCCACATCTTCTGAAAGATTTGGTGGAGTTGGGATTGTGGGATGAAGAAATGAAAGATGAGCTTATTGCCAATGGAGGCAGCATCCAGGACATCCCTGTGAGTCTGTCATTCATGATTATCACGCATTATTGTCATTTCATGGTCTACACTTTGAATAATAATTGGGAACAAGGCATAGGTCATGGGTTTTTCGTTTCATATTCAACCTAAATTATCAATACAACGAGGTACCACATAAAAACCCCCTTCTCTAATTTTTTTATACTATTGCTTCAACTAGATCTCTGTTCAGAAATTTTCCCTCTTTTTGTTTTTTTTTTCAAGGGTGGGTGATAAAACTCATGTGCTGAAGTATTTGTAAAGCTAAGAGATTTGTATGTTGAGCGCGTTCCTCTGGAACTGAAAGAGCTGTACAAGACGGTGTGGGAGCTTCCGCAGAAAGAGATCCTCCAGGTCTCTTATACTTCGCCTTCAAGAAAGGCATTCTAGAAGAAAACTATTAATGTAGATGTTCTATTGAGGGCCACTCCGATTCTTTCCGAGTTCCATCATCCTAAAAATTTAAATTTTGCTCTATATATGTAATATTCTTTCAGAAATTTCCTTCAGAAGGCTAAGAGTGCCGAGAGGGCAGATTACTGTATATTGTAATTAAATAGCATAATCCACCTATCAGCGAGATATATTTTCTGATGGGTGAGAGATTTGATTGTAAGAAGGGTTTTAACACCTTTGATAAGACGAAGAATGACGGAAAATGGCTTATCTACGGGGTGGTCTTGAACCCAATCAACTCTCTATGGGTAGAATAATAGTAAGAGGAGCTAAGGCTGAAGCTGCTGCAGATGGCTGCAGATCGAGGGGCCTTCATCGATCAATCCCAGTCTTTAAATGTCCACATCGCCAAACCGAGCTATGCCAACATCACTTCCATGCACTTCTACGGATGGAAACTCGTCAGTTTAAACTAGCGCGTATTCCTAGTAAAGCTCACACTCTGTTGTGATCTATTAAGGATTGTCTTTACACTCCTGCAAAGGTAATGAATGACTGAATAAAAGACTGAGATCAAACAACTACCTGGAAATAATCACGAATTTGTTTCAAAAAAATTGGTAATTAAACAGCAAGCTGCACAAGCTTTTTGAAATTTTTGATTTCACAATAAAAGTTTTCAGGGACTGAAGACGGGAATGTACTACTTGCGCACTAAACCAGCAGTGAATGCTGTGCAATTCACCGTGGACAAAGAAGCCATGAAAGTGAGGAAGATGTTTCATTGACTGTAGCCACTTTTAAACAGTATATTCGACATCTTCTTATCCCAGCTATCATTTTCAAGATGCTTATGAGATTTAAAATTATTTACTCATTAGTGGAAAAATTAGGAAGAAGTAGGTTGCTGAGACGTCTTTAATAATTTGTGGGTAGTACTCTTCACTACGTATTGAATTGGCTTGCATTTTCGATAAAAGCTCGGAAAGCATGAGATTCCGCAATCGGAGTTTGGTTTAGAAAGAGTAAAGATGTGATGAATACAGGAGAGATCGACCAAGCGAATAGAGAAGGAAATGAAAGTGGTCACTATCGCAGCAGAAGAAACCAAGGATGAAGCTGCGGCGAAGGGAGATGATGGGTGTCTCATGTGCTCCGGCTGAGTGGGGGCTCTCATGATAGGTCATTTGTATCCATGCCATTTTGATAAGTACTTTTGTGATGATGATTTTCTCCAAGCTACTGCTATCGATGCTCTGTCTTGAGAATCACTGTTTTGAGGCTTTTCCGAAAAGAAGTACTCTATCAGCGCTCTATTAAGAAATACTTTGTGACTGCTCTTCTCATAACGACTACCTTTCCGATTATTTCCTTTCATTATAAGGACTACTTCAAATTGCTTCCCTTCCGGGGTTTACTGTACCGATCTCTCGGCATCTCTTAAAATTAAAGTTTTAGGTATTACCTTTATAAAAAAACAATTTTCTCTATTATTTCATGACTTTCCGATTGAAATGTTAACAAAAAGCTTTTCGGCATAAGGACTTGAAGCTATCTCAAGTTTTATACATTTTTATTTTTCTATCTTTGTTGTATAATTTTGATGGATTTTACAGCTTTAATGAGCTAATTGTAAGGCTTTAAGAATTTATCATCCGTTTTTGAGCTCTGAATTGTTTTAATATTCAAACATGTTATTTTAGAATTTTATTCTCAATTCCTTGTTTCTGTAAAATTCTCCTTTATCTGTGATTGCGGTTCTATCAGAAGGGCATTCCTTATTATCCCTTAGGAAGTTATACATTTCGCGGTAAACTTGAACACTTCCTTCTTCAAGCAGACCTATTCCACTTCAAAACAGTCTCAAATTTGCCAGTTCTTCTGTATAAGTGTATCGCTTGCTCAATTCAATGGAATAAATGAGAAAATTCGGTTTAGATGCATCTTTATTAATTTCAAGAACAAAAAAAACTCAAACAACGAAAATTTAACTGGAGTAAACAAATTCTACTGAAGCCTTTTCTATTCTTTTGAACAACTCATTTTTATCTGGTATCGCACCAACTAGATGGAAAACCTATTCTTAAGCCTAAATCTTCTGCAGATCAACTGAACATCTACCGTCCGATTTCTCTGACTTGTTCAATGTCCAAAATGAAGGAAAATGTGTTAATCAGTCAGATCGATGATTACTTAGAGAAGAATCTACTATCTCCAAATCAGATTGGATTCAGACCCAAAAAGTCGACAGTACTTTCTCTTGTACAGTCGCACTCATATCTGGTCGACTCACTTTCTCATGGGAAAGCCGCAGATGTCATTTTTCTTGACATTTTTGTAATATTTTCTACCAATTTGTCGAATAAGAAGCAGGTTGGCAAGAAGTCTAATGGAGCGTTAGAATTCAACATTTCACTTTACAAAGTAATTTTCTGCAAAGTGATCCGGTCGAACGCTCCAATGTCTCACCACGAATTACCGTGAAAAGAAAAATGGACTACGGTATTACTTTTAAAATAATTTTTACTGTTGGACGTATTTTTTTATAAATTTTACAGAAAAATCGTCGCTTTGCCTTAGAATGCATGTGTTCTTTCTTTTTACCGTAGTCCATTTTTCTTTTCACGGTAAGTCGTGGTAAGACTTTGGAGCGTTCAACGGGTTCACTTTGCAGAAAATTACTTTGCAAAGTGAAAAGTTGAATTCTAACGCTCCAAAAGAGATTTGCTAACCTTTTTCTACGCACTTTTACCAAAGCTTTCGTTATTTATGTACGCCCTATATTAGAATATGCGTCCGCCGTTTGTTCGCCGACAGCAATTGGCTTAACTAAGGAGATCAAAAAAGTTCAACGTCGTTATACTAGGCGCGTCTTAGCAAGAACTGATATTCCACCCCAAACATACTATGAAAGACTTAGAATGCTTGATTTATAATCTCTTGAATACCGTAGAATGATTTCAGATCTGGTTTTCTTACATAATATGGTTCACGGTTTATTCTGTGCTGCTCAACTCTCTAAGAACATCCGAAATACCCATTCCCTAAGGATTTTTTTACCGTTCACCATCAAACCTTCTCATCTGTCTACATGCGTGTCTAGGTCCTTATCAATTTGGATCTCGTTACCGTATGACATAGTTGATATTCCATCGAATGCAACACTCACAAAGAAGTTGAAAGAGAGCTCCTCAGTTAATTTATATTACCGAATCCAATCATTGCCTTAAACTGATTTTTGATACTGATATATGAATAGTTCTTAATTGCGGATGAATAGTTCAAAACTGAAGATACAAGCTTTGCTTTCTTTGCTTTTTGTGTACTTTCCGATTTTCCTAAAATGAAATGTTCCTCATTGTTCTTGTCATATTTAGATCTCACTTTCCATCACCTTCACTGAATTCACTTTTTTGTGACAGTGTCATCTGTTTCGTCACTCAACATGATGTTTTGTTTCAAGCGGAATAAAATAATTGAATATGAATTTTTTATTTTATCTCTTTTCACATTTCGAACTTATATCCCTGCCGCTGATTAATGACCCGTTAAAAAATTTTTTTGTCAAATAAAAACCATGCTTCAATCAGTAATTGTTATTATATTTTGTGTCCTATTTATAACCTTGGTCATGGGCTCTTACCCACTGAGGTACACACGCACACAATATAATGGACATTTTAAGGCCCACACAACATTCCCCCCTCTCAACACCGAGGTCTCTTGAAATCTCTTGAAAACGCCTTTGTTTCTGCGAAATAGCTCATCCTAGGGTTTCCTTCTTTCTCTCTTTTTTCTCCTCTTTTTTCTCTTTATTCTCTTCCCGGTTCGTATTCCTTCGTAAATACATATATTTATTTTTTCGTAAATAAGAGTATTCCGTACTCCTCGTTGATCTCAAGCAACGGATTTTTATACCGAGCAGAGGAACGGATTGTTCTCAGAAACTTGTGCAAATTTCGTGTGGTGTGACGGGAAACGAACCCGCGATTTTCGCTTCCCGGGCGATGCTCTCACCCACTGAGCTACAAACGCATACAATATAATGTACATTGTAAGGCCCATAGAACACAACGGATTTTTCTTATACAGAATAAAAGGTCAAGAAAATCATTTGTCATCTTCAACTATGACCAGCCACCGTCAACCTTCTTCTCCTCAAGATGACGCCGAAGATCTCGCCAACGCCCTCCAGACTTGCATTCGAGCTGAAGAAGATCTGGACAAGCCCTCTTTACCGTCCCATATTCTTCTGCTCCTGAAGACATGCTCTACAGTGATGGTCAAAATCTTGGCAGAGAGTAAGTCTCAACAGAAAATCACTGTTGAGACTATTCGTCATGAAATAGATGAAGACAAACGTCTCCGCTCCGTGGTGATTGAACGCGCCCCAGAACACTCGAATCCTTCTTCTTTACCCTCAGTCCGTGTTGCCCACGACGACGCCCTTATAAGCTCTCTACTGGACGCGGCAGGAGTTGCTGTATCAGGGATCGCTCACTTCCGCATGGGCATCAGAAGAAACGATCATACCTATCCAAGACTTCTCAAAATGATCTTCCCGACGAAAACCCACCAGAGACATTTCCTCAGCCAGACGACTTCGCTACGTCACAACCCTCGTTTCAAATCCATCTACATACGGCCAAGTCTGACTCGAGAGAGCAAGAGTACTTGCTTCGACAAGAGAAAAGAAAACTGATCGCTGAAGGAAAAGATTTTGTCATCTTCGATGGAAGCCTGATGTCACGAGCGGAAGCGGATGCCCTACGAGTTTCTCGTCGGACCCGTACTACGACTGGACCTGCGTCCACACGATCAACTCGGCCATCTACAGCCACAGCCCCCCTCCGGTCAAACTGATAAAATGTCCAGGTCCTATTTCTTCTCTCAAGTTTTTCTATTACAATATGCGTTCCGTTCGTAATAAGCTAGACGTATTTCGCCTATTTTTAGAAAATAGACAGCCAGATATTGTAGCTCTATCTGAGACGTGGCTGAGTTCTAGAATAGCTGACAGTGAAATAATTGGATCCTTACCATATAACATCATTCGTAAAGACCGCGACTCTCGAGGCGGTGGTGTCGCTATTGTCATCAGAGACTATATTACTTTCACAAAAGCTTCTTTCACCACTTCTCGGGATGAAATTACCGCAATTGACATTTTACTCTCAAATACCTTTTTCCGTTTAGTTGTTTGTTATCGGCCACCTCATTTTACAACCGAGCAAACCCGTTCCTTTTGTGATCTCTTGTCGGATATTTTCTCTTCCACTAATTACCCGTATGGTCTCGTAGGAGACTTCAATTGTGATGCCCTATCTCCCCCCAATACTCCCTCAGATCATGTTTTAAATGATATGGTTACTTCACCAGATTTGTCTTTCCTCTGTCGACAACCAACCCGAATTATTCGATGTATTGACTGGCTTATTACTTCTCAGACGTCTCTTTTCTCTAATTGTCGGGTAATCCCTTCGTTTCCGCCTTGTGACCACTCAGGACTTGAATGTTCAATTAATTCATCTGCTATGCTCCATTCTCCGACCCTTGTCCCTGACTATAGCAGAACCGATTTTGATGCTCTTAATGCACATCTTTCCGCTATTAATTGGGAAGCTTCTTTCGATCTTTTTCATTCAGTAGATGATCTTTATTCACGTTCCTTTTCCATCCTCAAAGAAGCCATCTCTATACATGTTCCTAGTCGTTTTCCTCGCACTTCTAATTTCGTTTTTCCTCCCCATATATGTAGGCTTATCGCCTATCGCGATGCTCTCTTTCGTAACATACGTATTCCTGCTGTTCGTTTACTCTATAACAAAGCAAATTGTGATTTATTGAAACAAATCAACAAGTGGAATAGAAGTTGCCAGAAGGCCAAATTATCTCGATCACAGAATCTCTATCAGCATATCGCTTCTCTGGCAAGACCTAAACCTTTCCCTCCGCTCCAACTCATTGACCAATCTGGTCACATATCAGTAGATTCTAGTAAGAAATGTGAAATTTTAGCATCCGAATTCGCATCTTCTTTCACTCATGATAATCACTTGCCTCCCCCTATGTATTGCCCTCGCATCACTCCTAAGATGTGTCCTTCATTGTTTCTCCCTTCCACAGTTGAACGTTTTCTTTCTAAACTGAAATATTCTGGCAGCCATGGGGCAGATGATATTCCTCAACTTACATTCAAGAAATTTGCTTCTTCTATTGCTCTTCCTTTGGCTCACATTTATAATATTTGTATGGACACTGGTTCGACTCCCACTATCTGGAAACATTCTTTAGTGACAGCCATTCCGAAACAAGGCAAGAATGCATCTATACCCTCTTCATATAGACCTATTGCTATTCTCTCACCTGCTTCTAAAACGATGGAAAGATTAGTTAGATCAACTATTTTTGAGCACTTGAGTCGATACAACATTTTGCCTGTGAATCAACATGGTTTTAGAAAGAATGCCTCTGTAGTTAGAAATTTGCTAGCTTGTGAAGATGATTGGAGTCGTTCGCTTAGTGAGGGCTCTACACTACTGTCGATGTTATCTATTTAGATTTTTCACGTGCGTTCGATACTGTCAGCATATTCAAACTTCTCTACAAATGTTCTCATTACGGCATATCCGATCCCTTACTCTCTTGGCTGGAATCTTTTCTCACTAATCGTACTTTTTCTGTCCGTATGGGAGACAAGATGTCCACTCCCCGTCCAGTCATATCAGGCGTTCCGCAAGGATCGGTTCTTGGTCCCGTTCTCTTTATTCTTTACATATCTGATCTAAATTCCGTTCTTGAACCATTTCCGAACGTGTGTTACCAAGCATACGCTGACGATGTTAAGATTTATGTTTCGTACAAGAAAGAAAACTTTGTTGAACGCTGTCATGAATTACAATTGGCTTTGAATGCTGTATATGATTGGTGCAATTCTAATGATCTCACTCTTTATTCATCTAAGAGCACTCATCTGCACATAGGCTCTCGCACTCTCCACCCAGCCTACAAAATCAACGATGTTCCTCTGACCCCTTCCTCAGAAGTGCGGGATCTCGGAATCCAAATCGTACCGTCTCTCCGTCGAAGCCAAGCAGTATTTGACAGGGTCTCCAAAGCAACGGCAGCAATGTATTCTCTGTTTCGAGCAGTTTCTATCGACGATTCCCAGATACTTGTCAAATGTTTTAAAACATATGTCTTACCTCACTTAGAATTTGCATCTATGTAGCTTTTGGAACCGATATTTTGCCAAAGACATGAAATTGATTGAAAGAGTTCTGAAATCCTTTACACGCATTGTCTTCTATCGTTGTTTTCCCGACTCCAATTACCCACATTCTCTCCCATCATACAAAGATAGATTAGCTAGCCTCAATCTTTCACCCCTTTATTTGAGAAGAATTCAAGCTGACATGAAAATGGGTTGGAAAATTTATAATAACCTGTCAATAATCGAAAGAGACCGAATTTTTAAACATGTTAAACCAACGCGTACAAACCCTAGCGGCATTTTTGTAGAAAGTACGAAAAACGCGGCTCGTTTCCATTCTTTCACTCTTAGAGTTTCACGTATGTTCGCTCAATTACCTAGAGAAGTTTTGCTGAATACATCTTTCGCTGCCTTTAGAAGTTTTCTGGAGAAATCATCATTTTTAGAAAGTATGGCTGAGTTATTCAATATTCATATTGTTGATTAAAAGAAAATGTTCTTTCTTTTGAGAACTTCATTCTCCGCTGTTTACATGGTTTTCATCATGTCACGCTTTATGAGTTGTTAATTAATTCTCTGGAAACTGTTTTTGCATTGAAAAATGTAGATAAAATAAAATAAAATAAATATTTGTTGGGGCTAGATTCCTTCTCTACTGAGAAATTCGTTTAATTTCGGGCTTTTGAAATTACTAAACACGCTGATTTCGCGAAACGGGTCCGAAAAGCGGTGGGAGATGACAGCAATCGTTCGACCCGTCAACCGAGAAAGTGACAGAAAGTCGCACACTGATGCTGACAATGAACACAAAGACAAGGCCCGCTAGAAATCTTTGTTGCAAAGTAGTCCTCAACAGCTCAAACCTTGACACACCATATGTATGTGAAATGGAATTTCTCTTTTTTTCCCCTCCTGTTCATGAGATTTAACATCATCATAGCCCTAAAACCTATGCTGAAAGAGAGACAAAAAAGAAATTGAGTAGAGCAGAAGAGAAGAAAATGGTAAAAATTAAATTTTAAAAAAATTTTCCTAAGAGCACACAAAACCAGAAAGGCAATTTTTCTTTTAAAAATTTGGCATTGGCTTTGGATTTGGCAATCTAAAAACTGAAAATTGGCAAAAAAAATTCCTCTTCAAATAAGCATCTTAAGCGTAATTCCAGCTGAGTGCTTTTTATTTCTCTCTCTCTTTCTCTCTTTCTCTCTCTCTCTCTTTTTTATTTATTTCCTCTCTCTTTTTAACCCTATTTGTCGCTGTTCTGCTAGCCCCTTCTTTCTCTCTGTTTCTTTCCTTCTCTTTCTCTCTTTACCTTACTCTTTCTCTCTCTCTTTCTCTACCCCTACTCTCTCTTTCTTTTCCTCTATTTCTCTCTTCATCTCTTTCTTTCTCTACCTGTATCCCTCTCTTTCACTCTCTATCAATCCCTGTTAGTCGGTCTATGCATGTCTTGGTTTTTCTCCATTTTCTTTCTACTCGCTGAAAGCTTTTCTCTATTCACAATGAGTGTTTTCAAGCAGTTTTAGGCTGAGAAAGTAATTTTTGAAGAGAACCTTTTTGTTTTGATTTGATTGAAGAAAGGATCGTATGTATTATGAGCCCCATGAGAAAGTTCTTATAAATTGTTTCATCCACAGTCCTTTCTTCGCGGATTTCTAACTTTTTCTCGTCATCTCTCTCTCTTCCTTTCGCTCTCTCTCTCTCGCCCTCTCTTTCCCTTTCACTTTCTCTCTCTCTCTCTCTCTCTCTCTCTCTATCTCTGTCTCTCTCTTTCATTCTCTTCCTCTTCCAGACTTTTTTCTGAATAAACGCAACGTTGTGCCATCATGTGGAAGGACAAAGACACGGCTGTTCGGGAGGTTAACTTTTCTTTCCAAGACTGCATACATTGATCGAACAATAAACTGAAGCGCCTCAAGAATGAAGTAAACTTTCTAAAAACATAAGGAAGAAGCGAGAATTAATGAGAGAGAGAGGAAAACAAAGAAATAGAGACAGAGATAGAAATAGAGAGAGAGAAAGAGAGAGAGCTATTGCCGGTGGGGGTGGAGACAACACATCCATTCTTTTTTACGCACCGGACTTAAGATTCTCGTCTTCTCTATTGTCTCTTTAAATCTCTCTCCAATTTTCTTCTCTCTCACACATTCTCGCTCTCTATTTCTCTCAATTGTCTTCTCTCTCTCTCTCTCTCCCTCTCTTGTTCTCTATGTCTGAAAAAGATTTGTTGAGCCCCTGAAGGTGGCATGTGCAATCTCTCTGGCAGCTCCCTCATTCTTTCCTGTGTGTAGACTCTTCCTCTTCGTCAACTAGAGTCTCTCTGCTGTTATTTCCACATTCCAGTCAACTTTTACTATGCGCCGACCTACTGGGTGAAAATCGTCGTCAATCCTGGGCCTTAAAACTTGGAAAAAGTTTTTAAGCGATTCCGCTCACCGCACTGCGTGCACTCTCTCAACACCGTGTCCAAGTATTGCCGATCCTCGGATACCCGGAAGATTTTGCTTCAGATCCTTCCCGATCGCTCCCAAGAAAATACAAAAAGGATTCGGAAGTTGTGCGGCACCACGGTATGTTGCACCGCTTGGTGCTGCATAGAAGTCAACGTACTGGTAGCCGCTCCTCTTCTTCTTCTCCTCGCTCGTTCTTTTTTGTGACGATGCCTCTGGTCATGATGATGGCCGCGGTAACTTCGCAAGCGACGCCGTCTCAATGGACTTCCGCCGCCTACCCTGACATTAGGTTCTTATATATACAACTCTTTGTATCCAATTCTTTATTCCTTGCATAAATGATAATACATACATTGGAGATCTGTCGTGGGTGCAAATTCAGTATAAAGCGCGTATAATTTACAGATTGGCAAAAAGAGACATATGTAGTACTAAAATCCTAAAAATCAAAGTCTAAGTTTTGAGTAAGGCACAATTGTGGATGATGGTAACTGTTGGAGAGCTTTTTTAAACGAAGCCTAAACTAAGTTTCATCCACCTAAACTAAGATTCATTCACCTAAACTAAGGTTCATCATCCTTAACTAAGGTTTATTCACCTAAACTAAGGTTCATTCACCTAAACTAAGGTTCATCCACCTAAACTAAGGTTCATCCACATAAACTAAGTTTCATCCACTTAAAATAAGATTCATTCACCTAAACTAAGGTTCATCCACCTTAACTAAGGTTCATTCACCTAAACTAAGGTTCATTCATCTAAACTAAGGTTCATCCTCCTAAACTAAGGTTCACCCACCTAAACTAAGGTTCATCCACCTAAAATAAGGCGTTCTACCAGACTGTATTTGTTTTCACAAATCTCAATCTTCCAATTGCTCTTTTTACTACTAGCAGGGACTGAGAGAGCAGCAACTGGTTTCACTTGAAGTAGTTTGTTTTTAAATTCAAAAAAGCGTGGTTTCTGCCGAGAGGTTATAATGAGCGTGAGGATTATGTATTATCAGTGTTAAAAAGATATTCCATGTTTTCATGAGTTAAATAAAATTATTGAAAGCATCAAACAGCGAAAGTTGTTGCTGCTTTCTAACTTCACGTTTGTTCTACCATACTGTATTTGTTTTCTTTTACAAATGCGAATCTCACAGAATCAGTTGAGCATCAACACCGTAGATTCCAAACTTCAAGACGAGTTTTGATATCGTAAAACCATCAAAAAAGCTTTGTCATGTATGAATATCGTTTCTGAGCTTTTCTGTGAGATTTGACATGTTCTGATTTACAACTACAGTATCTATGATAAGCAATCTACAAAAGTTGGTTTTGCAGGGGAACGTCTGCGGCTGACTGTATGCAGCACGTGCCCGGAGACCAGCTGCTGTACGTATGTGACCCCGACCGTGTTCTCAACAACAGTCAAGGTATCGCCCCTCGTGAAAGCTCGTTATTTGCTTGCTCTTGGAAAACTCCGGAACAAAGAAGCTGAGCATGCTGTTTAAAACTTGTGATAAGTTTCCGTATTGACGTAAACTGAACGCCCGAAATTCGCTTTCCTATAAATGTTATTTCCACTGTAATATCAATGCACAAAATTCCTGCACTGTTAATCTCTTACTAAATTATTCATTAGATTTTTGAAGTTGCGGTATTCGTAGGACTCGATCTCATCTCCTAGTCTTTATTGTCAGAACTCGAGTTTTTTGAGTTTTGGAATATTTGACTTTTTTTAATTGCAAAAAAATGTTTTATGTATGAGAGATTTCCACCTATTTTTCGAGATATCTACTTTACAGCTTTTGAAAATGAGTGAAATTCTTCAGGGTTGTGGCTGAATGCAATGCTACACGAACTGTCTATGTCGACAGACTGTCACTGTCAAAGAAGATCTCAGTGTGCGGCCGGGGCAGATACGGACGCTCTGCATGGATTCGTCGTGTCCATAGCCATCGTTCAGCATCTCCAAATGACAATGCATTCGCCCAGCGAATTGTCAGTCACAACAGAATATCTTATTATGTTTTTCTTCTTCTGCGACCTCTTCTGCGAAAAGAAGAAGGTTAGGTTCCCATCTTGTGAACTTAAGGACTTCCTATGTGAGAGAAACTTTGACATGCCAAAACCTCAAGACACTAAATTTCTTTCCTGTTTTTATTCTGAAGTCGCTAACTTAAGTGTATTATTTTATTGACTAATTTTTTAAATTCCTGTTTCACTTTATTGAAAAAATTCTACTCCAAAAAAAATGTGAATGCGCTTTCTTTCCTCTTTCATTCCCCTCTTGCTTTTGTTTTATCGTATCTCTCTCTTTCAGTTTCTCTCTTTCTCCCTCTTTTCAAACTGTATTTTTTATTTGGAAAAATTCTGAAGTCGAAAAAAATTAATAAATAACGAATAAAATAGATAAATCATGTACCTTTTGGTTATAATATGGCACTCTGCCGGAAAAAATCCCTTTGAAATGATGATCACTACCATCTCATCTCAACTGATGTTATTTGATGGAGAACCGTCTAAAGAACTGGAGTGTTGATTTCTCTGATAAAAAGTTCAGAAAAGGCGAGGTTCAGGTCTAATGAAAATGATTCAGACAGCTAACGGAACGAGCAGAGTCTTTCTGCAGAGCTCTAGAAGGGAAGTGGGCTCTGGGCGACTGCGGCAATTCTCTCATCATCTTTGTTTGGCAGCATTATAAGAAGGTTCTTCTCTTTCTTAAGACACTTGGACTTTTTTTTAAGTGCGCACTTTTTGAGAGAAGGGAAAAGAAGGAAAATTTATGAAGGAAACTGCTTGAGGATAAGAAATGGAGCGAGCGATTCGAAGTAAACAACGAGTAAATTGGGCATCGGAGAGACGAAAAGTGAAAAAACACTAATTAATTAGAAATCAGTAAATTAAGTAGCAGCAAAGTTAACATAATAACAGACTTTTTCGGAATGTGTTTATCTTTTCTTAAACCTACACTTTTCAGTGCAAAAACAAACAAGTTAATATATGTTTATAAACATATTAACTGGTAATAGTGTTCTACAGAGCTCTCTTCCTTTCAACTGTTCAACTAAGCTTTTTCACAGCTAGGAAAGCTGTGAAAAACTGACACTAAGCTGTTTTTTAAACAAAAACGGTTGAATCTAATTATGTGAACCTCTCTTAGATGATTATCTGGCCAGCCCGGCTCGCTGAGCGATATGTAACCTCAGAAGAAAGAAGAACAATGCTCGCTAAAGTGAACACTCTGGCACAACAAGACGATTGGTACAATGCTCTGTCAGAAGTCATAAGTCAGTTTCATAAGTTACGACTTATGTGACTCTTACAGCTGATCACCCATTATCTTCACGATGACCCAAATCATTCGGATTAATTCATTCTAGTGATGATTCTTCTGTGTGTAGAGATGAGAGTCATCCAGAAAAAAGTAATGGAAAGAAAACAAAATTAAAAGAAAACTTGAGCTTTTAAAAAAAAACTTTAAAAGAAACTTTTACTTTTAACTTTTAAGTTTTAAAAAAGTTTTTTTTTAAGTTTTAAAAAAGTTTCAAGTTTTAAAAACTTTTAAGAAAAAATTTAAAAGAAAACAAAACAAAAGAGAGAAACAAAAGAGAACCTAGCTTTTTGATGAACTGCTAACTGAACTTTGAAGTACTAATTGTCTGTCAATATTTTGAATGAATTTATACATACATTTTATTTATTTTTGTTTATATGTGTTTATTTGTTTTTGTTTTTATTTTGTATAGTTTAATTCTAAGCTATTCGTTATAATTATACTCGTTTCTCTCTGGGCACTCACTGATGAGCCCCACCCAGAGAGAGCAGAAGTCTGTCTGAGTTGGGGCGAAACAGGCTTCTGCTACATTATATTTTCAGCAGTGATATCTTAAATGTAAATAAATTAAATTTTATCAACTCTTTTACCTTTTTTTTCTATAATAATAATAATACATATGTTCAGTCGTCAAAAGATTGTCTGCAGGAGATTTGAGCCGTGAACTGAAGGGGGATCCCGAGTCAAGAGTGGATACAGGCACACTCTCCTTAGTCATCTCAGTGGGCGTGGCTCTCTCGCTGACTCTCCTCATTACATGTTAGTCACTTCCTGTAGACTAGAAGACGAATAGTTTGTTGTTAAATTTACATGACACGGATCTCCTGGTTAGTCGAACTTGGAAGTCAAACATGAATTAGACTATACAGGTTGAACTGAAAAAGGCCTAAATTATGCTGAAAACATTCTCCCGCTTATTTTTTGTTTGTTAAAAAAAGTTCAATTTAGCGGCTAAGGTAAACTATTGTGGTCCCTCCATAACTGACTCTGTTCTGACTTATTTATTTTTTTCTTCATTTTTTGCCGATGTTTTAGGTTTGTACAACAAAAAAAAGAGATTGTTTTTAGAATTTAAAATAATAATTTTTTTCCAAAAAAATTTGTATCAAAATTTTTACAACAACATATGTACCTAACGATGATATTTCACTTATATAATATTTTTCTCGTTTTTTCTGTTTTTTTTCGCTCGTTGGCAAGAGATGAAACTTGTCCCAATTGTAAAACCTAAGTTTAATTTAAATTCTTCCAATAAGTTTGAGCCTAAGGTTTGCGATCGAAGCAAGCTACAATCGGAACATCTTACTTTCACTTTTCATCACTTAGCTAAGAATGTTAAAACAAGAGGGTTTGCGAGCTAAGCGAACTAAAATTCAACGCAAACCACGCTTTAGCTTTCAGAGTCTCAAATAGTTGGAAAAATTACAAAAAAACTTTTAATTTTTTTTGATACAATTGTTTTTCGGTAAAAAATTTTTTTAATAAAAACCATCTAGAATTTTTAGTTCAAACCTAACACATTCGTTAAAAATTAAGCAAAAGTAATTAAGTCAGAACAGAGTCAGTTATTTAGGGACAACGATAGGTTACCTTCGCCAATATAGCTACGTTAATTTATATATTTTTTGTCTTATTATTCAAATAAAAAATAGATAATCTCACCGGTTGTTTTTAATGTTATATGAAAAATGTTAGGAAAATCTACATAACTACAACTAACATCTTAACTTTTTAAAGAACTTCTGAAAATTTGTTTTTGAATTTCTGGGGTAGAGTTTCAAAGTTTTAAATGGGCGAGAAAGAGGAAGAAGTGTAAACTCTCAGAGACAGACAGAGAAAGTGAAGAGGGAGGGTAAGAGAAACGAAAAAAAACTATCTTTGTTTTTTGTAACCTGGTAAAAAACGTGAATGATTCTATTTCCTTCACCTACCTTTGTACGAGCTCTTTTGCGAAAAATTTGAAGATGAAAGCTGACACTTTGAAATGAGAAGTAGGAATGTTTGTATTGAAGGTTCAGAGAAGCTGCTCTGTATTTTGATACGGGACGCGTATCAAAAGAAAGGGAACATTTGGTGTTTTTTTTGCAGTTAACGAATTGCTTCTTGCCATTTCGAGTCGAAGAATGTTTACAAAAAATATGACCGGGTTTCGTCGTTATCCTGTCTTTTTGTTTTGATGTATTTGTCTCCACGTCAACTCTTGTCTTTTTTGCTTTTCTACTTGACAGAAAAGAAGCTTTGTATCAGTAGAGAAGCAATTCTTCTTGACACATGTACATCAGAGAAGAAAGTTGGAAGAGTGAGCTGAATGAGAGGAGAGAGTCACTTCTCTGGTGGCACCTGTTATAAGTGGAAAGATAATCATTTATCAGATAGTAAGTCCTCTCATTGTGAACTGAAGGGCTAGAAGATTCTTAACTTCTACTTTTTCAATAGAACATAGTTGACCAGTTTTTGTGCCATTTTCTTTGAAAAAAAAATTGCTATGAAAACGTAGCAGAGGTGAAGTAGGAAAAAATTGGAAAAACGGAACAATTGAAAAACAGCAAGAAGAGAAGACAAAAATTTGTCGTGTTAAGAGAGAGATCATAACGAAAATCATTTAATTTGTTAGATGTTCTGACTTTTCTGTGAATTGCTCAAGAGTGAAAGAAAAGAAAAGGCTGCGTGCATCGAATTCATTAGTTTTTTTTTTCATGAACTAAAGAATAAGTTTAAACTTGTTTAAACCATATCTGGCTCGCAAGTTTGTAGAGTTTTTCTCAATAGTTCAAATATTAAACAAATTTTAATGTCATCGTTGTGCCGTCGTGGCAGGATTCAATAATTGTAATAAGTGGAGATCTGAGGATACTCGCTTTCTACTTATTCCAATTACGAGAGTCTCTAGGATTTAGGTCATTCGGCTTCAGTTTTGTTGTTCTTTGCTCAGAGTTCCCGTCAAAAGGAGTCCTCTGGGATGGTATGCTGAGGACCCTTTTGAGTACGTGGAAATTTTCTCCGTAGAAACAGTACGCACCGCATTCGGCGATCCTTTCCGCGAGACCCAGTGGTTGACCGGAGAAGTGGAAGAGGCTATTTTACTGGCACCTCGACTCACCATTACAAATTAATTTTTTAAAAGTTTGTGTTCAACTTAGTTCCATTGTAAACCACCGCCCCACGGCCAAAAGCCTCTTTGGTGCCTCAAACCAAAACACAGTCCATGTCTCTAGAGCTCAATCTTCCTTTTCTCATCTTCCCGACCCATTCTGTACATGGAATAAACAATACATTACAAAGTATAGGGGAGTATCGGCTGATGTTTGATCCGGTGACATGCTCAGGCCATTCCGGCATCGTCCTCCTTTGAAAAACTATACTACCTGCTTTTAAGTCTACAATGCTCTTGCCAGCGCTGTCTCGGCTTCTTCTCGGTAGCTGATTGTGTATTTAAAAATCGTAGGAGTATCTTGTAACTATTACCGGTTCAAACATCATATGGTGAAGGTAGTTTACCAGAAACGATGGAAAGCCTTTCAGCTCAGGCCTGGCAGATGGCTTCAGAACGCATTATTTGCGTACTAATTTTTTAAAACTTATTTGAGAGCTTATTCATGATGCTCAATTATCATCACATTTATATTGAGATTACACAATTTCGATACATTTCCTTCTCTTTACAAACTCTCTTTTTCTTACTTTTCTTTTTTTTGTATATTTTGTTAAAAATCATTGTAGTGATTTTTCTCTTTTTTTTCGTTCCAAGCTTACTTCCCGATTTGAGGTGAGAGTAGGACAAATTTCAACCATGTTCGCGTATCAGTAGTGAAAAATTGAACGATCTTGGTATGGTTAAATCTAAACGTCTTCGAAGTCACCTAATTCAAAAAAACAGCAATTTACCATCTTGTCTATCAGAGGAAATTATGGGAAATCGAAAATGGAAAAGGAAATGGAAACTCAATAGATTCCATTTTCGCTACAAATTTTTATACGAGTCACTGTTTCTTGTTGTCAAATGTCTCTTCCTTATTTTTATTCATAACTTTTCATAAATATTTATATATTTTTAAAGTCTTATAACGTTTTTTTAAAATCTCTTTGGTTTGTTTGGAATTTTTCTTTACCTTAACTTTTATTATTTGAAATCATTACATTCAAGTATTGAAAATTTTCCATACTAGAGGACACTATCCTAATTAAAAACTATCACGTCTTCAAAAAAATGCTTGATAAGAGCTGATAAATGATTTCAACAAATCTAATCACTCAGACCAATCCACTAGAGAGCACAGCTGAAAAATAAGAGAAAAATAAGTTTCTTAGCTCTCAAATTCTCAGGTTGCGTGTGCGCCTTTCGTTGCTGTGGCAATTTGAAGAATGAAGAAGGGCGAGTCATCGATAGAGTCGACAATCTTCGCGCATCGGTTGGCGCTTTTCGGTTGTTGAGCAAGAGATTACTGTTGTAGGTGAGAGTTTTCCCATTCTTCCAAACCAGTCTCCCTTCTGGTTGAGTTGCATCAAGATAAATCTTCATATCCCATAAGAGTTATAACGCTTTTTTAAAGGTTTCGAAAATTCAAATGAAAAATTTAATTAACTGCGTAGATATATTTAAAAAGTCGATACATATATTGTGTTTGATAGAACGAATGAAATCGGAATGAACGACTCGAAGCCTAACGCTGACCTTATTCTGAGACTTTTCTCAGCCTTGTTATCTCGTTATTTTTCTGCGGTTATGTTAACATAAAAGAGAGTTGTAACCTACATAATTAGCAAAATAATTTTTTTTTACTCCGGTGAAGTAACATAAGGGCCGGGGCCGTAAATGAGAGGGTGAATTTACTCAAAACTATGAGATAGAATTGACCTTTCTTCAAAAACTGCTCTTTTTTTCGGTTTGTAGACGATTTTTGTTCTCAAGTTGACCAATGTAGAAGTTAGCGTTAAAGTTGTAGGTTGTTCGTCGTGGTTCTGCGCTGCGACGCTCCATCTCCCGTTCCCCCAAATTCGCTCCCCGAGGCGAGCCCCCGCCTCATCTTTTCGCCTCAGATACGACGATAGTCTGAGGGTCTCATCTAATAACTGACTTCCAAACTAAAACCATATGAATTCCAATTACTATCGCCGAAAGTTGCTCGAAGTTAGACCTTGACGCCTCCCCCGTTACATTAATTCGGTTCACCGGCTGGCCTTTGTTTAAAAATATTCTATTAACTTTGAGTCATCTATTGTTGCAACAGTAGACAGTACCTCGCTGAAATTCTTTAAAAACCATTGGCGAAGAACATAGTCAATCTCTGGAAAAGCTGATATGAGTTTAATAAATTTTGTCTCAAGTAAATTTTTTTTCGTAAAAAATGTTCTGACTTCAAAAAAAAAGCAGCGAAAGGGTAAAGAGCCGCAATTGTACAAAGCTGATGTGGTAGTTGTATGAAGCTGCAAGAAGAGTTTCTTCTCATTTCTGGGTAACGCTTTAACTCACCACAGTATTCCAGCAGGGCTTCCAACCTAATTTTGCCTTCCTGATGTATGGCTTTTGAACTAATCAACTTAGTTTTATGGTTGTAATGTATTGACTTCATTCGATTGTGAGCACGCTATCGCAACAAAACTCCTTCTCTAAAAAGACCACTAAAAGATATTTTTGCCTTTTGTTTATTCCCACAAATCAGCAGACATAATTTTGAAGAACTTGCATCATGTGTTAATCAAGATAAGATGATCAAAGAGACATTTTTCACTTTTATGGAGCGTAGTGACAAAAGAGGTGATAAAAATATGTATATGAAGTTTAGTTGTAGTTCTTCTACCAGTTGAACAACTCTTTTTGAGGCATCTGATCTTTTTCAAAAGATGAACAAAAATTAAGTTAGTAAAAAAACTAAAAGTTAACTTTAAAGCCATTAAATCCACAGAGAAAAGAGTTTGCGAGTTCTGTTAATTATGATAGCAGTTGAGCAAGTTGAATTCTGTGAATGAGGTTACTGTATTCTTTACTGGTACCCGTTGGTCACTTCGCACTAACTTCACTTAACTACTTCGTACTTTGTTTATTGTGCTGTACTCTTTTCAATGATCTAAAGACTTCATTTATTGTTTTCGAGTTTTGTTGAATAAATTTTCTCAAAAGATATTTATTTTACTCATAAACGAAAGAAAAAAGAACAAACAATTTCATTTGATTTTGTTTTGTAACTCATTTCAGAAACGTGCCTCTAAAGAAAAAGCTCACAATATGTTTTCGATTCCGAAGGAATTACAACTCATTGTTAACTCTGCTATAAAAAGCGAGGTAGTTCGAGAGTTAATAATATCGACGAATACACTTCCTCATTCCGATAGCTTTTTTGTCTACGGGGATTTGCACAGCATTCACTGCTGATTTGGTGCACAATTCTTGTCTTTATCCTCTGGGAGAATTATGGAACACATGGAACAACATTTTAGTACCTACTTTTTCAGATGTTGAATCGCCATACCAGCTCATCTTGAGAAATAAAACAAAATGTCATAGAAGGGCAAGTATTAAGAATAATGCAGACAATTGAGTTGAAATCTTCGTCTTTTCTTGAGTTCTAATGAAACAAACAAATCTTAATCTGTAGTTGAAACCACGGTGCTTTTGAAAATAAAATGGGCGTTGAATGATAACTGGCTGAACAATTTTAATTATTCACAATTCTATGACTTCACCTTCAATGGTACATAAATTAAGACATGAATCACCAATGATTGGAGCTTCTTTTTTCAATGAAGTCCTTGGTTCGAGTATTTAAAAAGTAAATTGTAGTCGTAGAAGTAAGAAAATGTAGATTAACCATTTATTCTTAAAATATAGTTTCACCATATAAGACGATGCTGGGAATATTTTTCGCCAAAATGCTCAAAATGTTGTTCCTCAGCCAGAACTTTATTTTGCCAAGATTTCGAGTACGCGAACTTGGGAGAAGGAAATTCCGATATTAGTCTTTTTTTAGCTGCCAAAATAGGGACGAAGAATCGGCCACTACTTCGCAGTGCCAAATGATGAATGACTCTGTGGCCAAGTTTTGTTCCTGCCAAATCACGGACAATTTTGTTTTTACTTTGTGACATGTTTTGGCACTGCCAAACTCGGCTCTTTTTTTGAACACTTTTTGTACGTTGAACAAAGCTCCGCAACGACCACATATTAACCACTTCTAGCGACGTACCCAACCGAGTTTAGTAAACAGTTGAGAAAAATGTATGTTGCTGCGCTAGTACGTAAAGATTTGTGTGGCGGTTGTAGTCGGTTTAAATACCCAAGTTTGAGGTAGAAATTGATCCGGCTCGTTGAAAGACGTGGCCCTAACCACACATTTAAAGAGATCAAAGTCTAGTATTGGCACTCCCCATGGAGTTCCTGAGAGCGATCCTCCATCATCCCAGAAATGAGGCTAAGGAGTTGCGGCGCTACAAAAAAAGCCCGATTTTGGCAGTGACAAAACAAGGACAAAAATCCCGGTTCTGGCAGTGGCAAAACAAGGACAAAAAAACCCGATTTTGGCAGTGACAAAACAAGGACAAACAAAAACCCGATTTTGGCAGTGACAAAACAAGGACAAACAAAAACCCGATTTTGGCAGTGACAAAACAAGGACAAACAAAAACCGGATTCTGGCAGTGACAAAACGAGTGAAAAGTAGAAAGCTTGTTTTTTGACGGTTTTTCTTGGCAGGCCGGGCAAAAAGGCATGTTATTTGCTGCCATTTATCATGGCGCTTTTTTCCGTTTCTTGCCATGGGAAAGTTTGGTTTTTCAAGGGAAATCTGCCCGAGGAATAACATTTTGAGCATTTTGGCGAAAATTATTCCCAGCATCGTCTTATATGGTGTGAGATTGTTGCTGACTGATTCGCTTATTATTTGAGAATGAAAGAGTACAAATAAGAATGTGAAACAAACAATGGCCTTCTAGCATATATCACTTCTCTACTCAAATGCAAAACAACATTGTCCCAAACAACACCGAAAGGGACTTCATGGCAATAAAAGGCTGCTTATATCAAAGGGGAACTCACCATTGGAAGTGATCTCTCCGTCTGCTGAAGCATTCCTAGCAAACATCTTGAAACCTTCTTATCGGCTACATACACACATATGTATAACAGATCTTGCTGCATCGCGCTATCGGGAAACTTTATGTACTGTGAAATCTTTTACATCGCTTTTTCTCTCTTAATCTCACTCTCTTAGGCCGTCGCCTCTCTCTCTCCCTCTCTCTCTCTCTCTCTCTCTCTCTCTCTCTCTCTCTCTCTCTCTATCTCTCTCTCTCTATCTATCTATCTCTCTCTCTTCCGATCTACCTTTTTCTCTTATTTTATCTATTTTCGCTCCCTTTTTCTTTCTTGCTCTCGTCGTTACATACTCTTTTTTTCCTTGGGATACTTTGTTATTGCATCATTTCTTAAGCTTTTTCAGCAGAATTTTATTGACTGAGTTTTTTCTCTACATATTTTTCTTCATTTTCATATTTCTCTATTAAGTTCTCTTATCTTTTTTGACTTGTCTTTTTTCCCTGTTTTTTCTCTATCATTCTCTCTCTCCCCCCTCTCTCTCTCTATCTCTCTCTCTCTCTCTCTCTTATTCTCTCTTTTCATTCTAACTTTGTCTTTCTAATCTTCTGCCTTACTATCCTTACTCACTCTTCTCTGAGTCTTCTTTCTCTTTCGCTGTTCATTCTTATGTTTCTTCTCTCTTTTTAATTCCTATTCTTCCTCCTCAATTACTACCTCCATAACTCTCTCCCTCTCTCTCGCTCTATTTCTCTCTCTCTCTCTATCTCTCCCTCTCTCTCGCTCTATTTCTCTCTCTCTATCTCTCTCCCTCTCTCTCGCTCTATCTCTCTCTATCTATCTCTCTCTCTCGCTCTATCTCTCTCTATCTATCTCTCTCTCTCTCCCTCTCTCTCAGTCTATCTCTCTCTCTCGCTCTATCTCTCTCTCTCTCTGTCTCAATGTTTCTCTCTCACCCTTATCCTCTCTGCTTCTGTATGAGTAACTTCCTTTCTCTGCCCCTCTCACATCGTCCCAATCTCTCCCTCCCTTCACGTCTCCTCTTGCAACGTATTCCGCAATACAAATGGCAATCGATTACACTGCAGTTTTGCCGTTTCTCTCTTCCTCCGTGTTTTTTTTCCAATCGCTGTTCTTTACACTCCTTTTCGGGAGAATTCTTTTATTCCTCTCCTTTATCCATGTTTTTTCTCTCTTTCCCGCTCTTCTCTATTATTTTTCTCTTCTGTATCTTCTTTCTTACGTTGTAACTATCAATTTCTGTTCATCTCGACTTCTTTGTGTGCTAGTCACCACAGCATGTTGTTATTTACACATATTCTTTGTTTTTATTTCTTTTTCTCTTCTTAGTTATAGTTTTCTTACCATTTCTATACCTCTGCATCTTCATTTGCATCACTTTTCTGTACTCCTCAACATTTTTTTCCATCCTCTCTCTTATATCTCTCTCTCATTCTTTCATCTCTTTTATCTGTTTCATATCGTCATTCATTTATTGTGGAACTTTTGGAACGTATTTCTTTGAATTGTTTATGAGATTTTCTTTTTACGGCCGTGACTTTCTTGTTACTAGAATATTATGCATTACTTCTGTGCTTTTATTGCGGAGGCTGTTCAGTGTTACCACATTCAACTTATAAAAGAGATCTGTACAAGAACTCATTCAGAACTTCTCAATCTTCATTCATTGCCTCTGTCTAAAACTTGAGAGAAAAATTTTTAGTTTCCATTTTGACTCTTCAAAAATGAAATCAACCTTTTTTCTAAAAGTGAGGAAGCAAAATTAGTCAGTGGGAAAAATATTTAATAAGTTTAGTACTGTTCACTACTATTATCGAAATTTCAGAAACTAGTAAATCGGAAGCGTTTGAACCAGTCATAATTCGTTAATTTAGCCTGAGCAGAAATTAAATGTTTTCATATTCATAATTTTTCCTTATTGAAATCATTATGTTGCTCAAAGCAAGGACAAACTCTGGCTCAATATTCGCACGCATGTAACAATGCCTTCATCCCATTCTTGTCCATACGTACCTGAAAGTGTTGTATCAAATCGTCTTACCGTTGAAAAGGTCAGAAGCTCTGGTACATTAAGATGGAATTCTATGCACTATTCCGAAAACAGAAAAGTCAGAAAGCTTAATGGCAACATCACCACTTATGATGCTTCCATTAAGTGAAACGGCCGAGGCCTTTTTAATATAAATTACAAATTTTGAACTGATAGTACACATTTTCTACAAGGTGGTACCCTAGAGTATAAAAAGAAGTGACAAAAGTACGACAGAAAGGCGATAGTAAAATGAGAGGATGAGAAGATGGTGAGGGGGCAACGTGGAAAGAAATTGTAGGCACTGGCGGGAGCAAATTAGTTACATCTTGAAGACCTATGTTTCTATTTCTTTTCAGACATTGTATCAAGAAGGCAAGCGCTCATTGATTATGGGTGCTTTTGACTCGAAGAGGAAAACTCAAACAATCAATAATTTATTCCAATTCACACGATAGAATAGCACGTACGTACATGCATTGATGAACTTTGATTACTGTCATGGATGTGAGTTCAGCTATATTCGTAAAACATTTGAAACAAAAGTTAACAAAAGTTAAAAAAGTTATTTCAGTAACATATTTTAGAAAAGGGCACTATAAATTATTCTCGCAGCTTCAGCTTACGTAGTTGTATGTAGTTCATTTTTGAAATTAAA
>OZ057403.1:42969314-43033694 GCA_964056735.1 Allodiplogaster pararmata
AGAGTCTCTAGGATTTAGGTCATTCGGCTTCAGTTTTGTTGTTCTTTGCTCAGAGTTCCCGTCAAAAGGAGTCCTCTGGGATGGTATGCTGAGGACCCTTTTGAGTACGTGGAAATTTTCTCCGTAGAAACAGTACGCACCGCATTCGGCGATCCTTTCCGCGAGACCCAGTGGTTGACCGGAGAAGTGGAAGAGGCTATTTTACTGGCACCTCGACTCACCATTACAAATTAATTTTTTAAAAGTTTGTGTTCAACTTAGTTCCATTGTAAACCACCGCCCCACGGCCAAAAGCCTCTTTGGTGCCTCAAACCAAAACACAGTCCATGTCTCTAGAGCTCAATCTTCCTTTTCTCATCTTCCCGACCCATTCTGTACATGGAATAAACAATACATTACAAAGTATAGGGGAGTATCGGCTGATGTTTGATCCGGTGACATGCTCAGGCCATTCCGGCATCGTCCTCCTTTGAAAAACTATACTACCTGCTTTTAAGTCTACAATGCTCTTGCCAGCGCTGTCTCGGCTTCTTCTCGGTAGCTGATTGTGTATTTAAAAATCGTAGGAGTATCTTGTAACTATTACCGGTTCAAACATCATATGGTGAAGGTAGTTTACCAGAAACGATGGAAAGCCTTTCAGCTCAGGCCTGGCAGATGGCTTCAGAACGCATTATTTGCGTACTAATTTTTTAAAACTTATTTGAGAGCTTATTCATGATGCTCAATTATCATCACATTTATATTGAGATTACACAATTTCGATACATTTCCTTCTCTTTACAAACTCTCTTTTTCTTACTTTTCTTTTTTTTGTATATTTTGTTAAAAATCATTGTAGTGATTTTTCTCTTTTTTTTCGTTCCAAGCTTACTTCCCGATTTGAGGTGAGAGTAGGACAAATTTCAACCATGTTCGCGTATCAGTAGTGAAAAATTGAACGATCTTGGTATGGTTAAATCTAAACGTCTTCGAAGTCACCTAATTCAAAAAAACAGCAATTTACCATCTTGTCTATCAGAGGAAATTATGGGAAATCGAAAATGGAAAAGGAAATGGAAACTCAATAGATTCCATTTTCGCTACAAATTTTTATACGAGTCACTGTTTCTTGTTGTCAAATGTCTCTTCCTTATTTTTATTCATAACTTTTCATAAATATTTATATATTTTTAAAGTCTTATAACGTTTTTTTAAAATCTCTTTGGTTTGTTTGGAATTTTTCTTTACCTTAACTTTTATTATTTGAAATCATTACATTCAAGTATTGAAAATTTTCCATACTAGAGGACACTATCCTAATTAAAAACTATCACGTCTTCAAAAAAATGCTTGATAAGAGCTGATAAATGATTTCAACAAATCTAATCACTCAGACCAATCCACTAGAGAGCACAGCTGAAAAATAAGAGAAAAATAAGTTTCTTAGCTCTCAAATTCTCAGGTTGCGTGTGCGCCTTTCGTTGCTGTGGCAATTTGAAGAATGAAGAAGGGCGAGTCATCGATAGAGTCGACAATCTTCGCGCATCGGTTGGCGCTTTTCGGTTGTTGAGCAAGAGATTACTGTTGTAGGTGAGAGTTTTCCCATTCTTCCAAACCAGTCTCCCTTCTGGTTGAGTTGCATCAAGATAAATCTTCATATCCCATAAGAGTTATAACGCTTTTTTAAAGGTTTCGAAAATTCAAATGAAAAATTTAATTAACTGCGTAGATATATTTAAAAAGTCGATACATATATTGTGTTTGATAGAACGAATGAAATCGGAATGAACGACTCGAAGCCTAACGCTGACCTTATTCTGAGACTTTTCTCAGCCTTGTTATCTCGTTATTTTTCTGCGGTTATGTTAACATAAAAGAGAGTTGTAACCTACATAATTAGCAAAATAATTTTTTTTTACTCCGGTGAAGTAACATAAGGGCCGGGGCCGTAAATGAGAGGGTGAATTTACTCAAAACTATGAGATAGAATTGACCTTTCTTCAAAAACTGCTCTTTTTTTCGGTTTGTAGACGATTTTTGTTCTCAAGTTGACCAATGTAGAAGTTAGCGTTAAAGTTGTAGGTTGTTCGTCGTGGTTCTGCGCTGCGACGCTCCATCTCCCGTTCCCCCAAATTCGCTCCCCGAGGCGAGCCCCCGCCTCATCTTTTCGCCTCAGATACGACGATAGTCTGAGGGTCTCATCTAATAACTGACTTCCAAACTAAAACCATATGAATTCCAATTACTATCGCCGAAAGTTGCTCGAAGTTAGACCTTGACGCCTCCCCCGTTACATTAATTCGGTTCACCGGCTGGCCTTTGTTTAAAAATATTCTATTAACTTTGAGTCATCTATTGTTGCAACAGTAGACAGTACCTCGCTGAAATTCTTTAAAAACCATTGGCGAAGAACATAGTCAATCTCTGGAAAAGCTGATATGAGTTTAATAAATTTTGTCTCAAGTAAATTTTTTTTCGTAAAAAATGTTCTGACTTCAAAAAAAAAGCAGCGAAAGGGTAAAGAGCCGCAATTGTACAAAGCTGATGTGGTAGTTGTATGAAGCTGCAAGAAGAGTTTCTTCTCATTTCTGGGTAACGCTTTAACTCACCACAGTATTCCAGCAGGGCTTCCAACCTAATTTTGCCTTCCTGATGTATGGCTTTTGAACTAATCAACTTAGTTTTATGGTTGTAATGTATTGACTTCATTCGATTGTGAGCACGCTATCGCAACAAAACTCCTTCTCTAAAAAGACCACTAAAAGATATTTTTGCCTTTTGTTTATTCCCACAAATCAGCAGACATAATTTTGAAGAACTTGCATCATGTGTTAATCAAGATAAGATGATCAAAGAGACATTTTTCACTTTTATGGAGCGTAGTGACAAAAGAGGTGATAAAAATATGTATATGAAGTTTAGTTGTAGTTCTTCTACCAGTTGAACAACTCTTTTTGAGGCATCTGATCTTTTTCAAAAGATGAACAAAAATTAAGTTAGTAAAAAAACTAAAAGTTAACTTTAAAGCCATTAAATCCACAGAGAAAAGAGTTTGCGAGTTCTGTTAATTATGATAGCAGTTGAGCAAGTTGAATTCTGTGAATGAGGTTACTGTATTCTTTACTGGTACCCGTTGGTCACTTCGCACTAACTTCACTTAACTACTTCGTACTTTGTTTATTGTGCTGTACTCTTTTCAATGATCTAAAGACTTCATTTATTGTTTTCGAGTTTTGTTGAATAAATTTTCTCAAAAGATATTTATTTTACTCATAAACGAAAGAAAAAAGAACAAACAATTTCATTTGATTTTGTTTTGTAACTCATTTCAGAAACGTGCCTCTAAAGAAAAAGCTCACAATATGTTTTCGATTCCGAAGGAATTACAACTCATTGTTAACTCTGCTATAAAAAGCGAGGTAGTTCGAGAGTTAATAATATCGACGAATACACTTCCTCATTCCGATAGCTTTTTTGTCTACGGGGATTTGCACAGCATTCACTGCTGATTTGGTGCACAATTCTTGTCTTTATCCTCTGGGAGAATTATGGAACACATGGAACAACATTTTAGTACCTACTTTTTCAGATGTTGAATCGCCATACCAGCTCATCTTGAGAAATAAAACAAAATGTCATAGAAGGGCAAGTATTAAGAATAATGCAGACAATTGAGTTGAAATCTTCGTCTTTTCTTGAGTTCTAATGAAACAAACAAATCTTAATCTGTAGTTGAAACCACGGTGCTTTTGAAAATAAAATGGGCGTTGAATGATAACTGGCTGAACAATTTTAATTATTCACAATTCTATGACTTCACCTTCAATGGTACATAAATTAAGACATGAATCACCAATGATTGGAGCTTCTTTTTTCAATGAAGTCCTTGGTTCGAGTATTTAAAAAGTAAATTGTAGTCGTAGAAGTAAGAAAATGTAGATTAACCATTTATTCTTAAAATATAGTTTCACCATATAAGACGATGCTGGGAATATTTTTCGCCAAAATGCTCAAAATGTTGTTCCTCAGCCAGAACTTTATTTTGCCAAGATTTCGAGTACGCGAACTTGGGAGAAGGAAATTCCGATATTAGTCTTTTTTTAGCTGCCAAAATAGGGACGAAGAATCGGCCACTACTTCGCAGTGCCAAATGATGAATGACTCTGTGGCCAAGTTTTGTTCCTGCCAAATCACGGACAATTTTGTTTTTACTTTGTGACATGTTTTGGCACTGCCAAACTCGGCTCTTTTTTTGAACACTTTTTGTACGTTGAACAAAGCTCCGCAACGACCACATATTAACCACTTCTAGCGACGTACCCAACCGAGTTTAGTAAACAGTTGAGAAAAATGTATGTTGCTGCGCTAGTACGTAAAGATTTGTGTGGCGGTTGTAGTCGGTTTAAATACCCAAGTTTGAGGTAGAAATTGATCCGGCTCGTTGAAAGACGTGGCCCTAACCACACATTTAAAGAGATCAAAGTCTAGTATTGGCACTCCCCATGGAGTTCCTGAGAGCGATCCTCCATCATCCCAGAAATGAGGCTAAGGAGTTGCGGCGCTACAAAAAAAGCCCGATTTTGGCAGTGACAAAACAAGGACAAAAATCCCGGTTCTGGCAGTGGCAAAACAAGGACAAAAAAACCCGATTTTGGCAGTGACAAAACAAGGACAAACAAAAACCCGATTTTGGCAGTGACAAAACAAGGACAAACAAAAACCCGATTTTGGCAGTGACAAAACAAGGACAAACAAAAACCGGATTCTGGCAGTGACAAAACGAGTGAAAAGTAGAAAGCTTGTTTTTTGACGGTTTTTCTTGGCAGGCCGGGCAAAAAGGCATGTTATTTGCTGCCATTTATCATGGCGCTTTTTTCCGTTTCTTGCCATGGGAAAGTTTGGTTTTTCAAGGGAAATCTGCCCGAGGAATAACATTTTGAGCATTTTGGCGAAAATTATTCCCAGCATCGTCTTATATGGTGTGAGATTGTTGCTGACTGATTCGCTTATTATTTGAGAATGAAAGAGTACAAATAAGAATGTGAAACAAACAATGGCCTTCTAGCATATATCACTTCTCTACTCAAATGCAAAACAACATTGTCCCAAACAACACCGAAAGGGACTTCATGGCAATAAAAGGCTGCTTATATCAAAGGGGAACTCACCATTGGAAGTGATCTCTCCGTCTGCTGAAGCATTCCTAGCAAACATCTTGAAACCTTCTTATCGGCTACATACACACATATGTATAACAGATCTTGCTGCATCGCGCTATCGGGAAACTTTATGTACTGTGAAATCTTTTACATCGCTTTTTCTCTCTTAATCTCACTCTCTTAGGCCGTCGCTCTCTCTCTCTCTCTCTCTCTCTCTCTCTCTCTCTCTCTCTCTCTCTCTCTCTCTCTCTCTATCTCTCTCTCTCTATCTATCTATCTCTCTCTCTTCCGATCTACCTTTTTCTCTTATTTTATCTATTTTCGCTCCCTTTTTCTTTCTTGCTCTCGTCGTTACATACTCTTTTTTTCCTTGGGATACTTTGTTATTGCATCATTTCTTAAGCTTTTTCAGCAGAATTTTATTGACTGAGTTTTTTCTCTACATATTTTTCTTCATTTTCATATTTCTCTATTAAGTTCTCTTATCTTTTTTGACTTGTCTTTTTTCCCTGTTTTTTCTCTATCATTCTCTCTCTCCCCCCTCTCTCTCTCTATCTCTCTCTCTCTCTCTCTCTTATTCTCTCTTTTCATTCTAACTTTGTCTTTCTAATCTTCTGCCTTACTATCCTTACTCACTCTTCTCTGAGTCTTCTTTCTCTTTCGCTGTTCATTCTTATGTTTCTTCTCTCTTTTTAATTCCTATTCTTCCTCCTCAATTACTACCTCCATAACTCTCTCCCTCTCTCTCGCTCTATTTCTCTCTCTCTCTCTATCTCTCCCTCTCTCTCGCTCTATTTCTCTCTCTCTATCTCTCTCCCTCTCTCTCGCTCTATCTCTCTCTATCTATCTCTCTCTCTCGCTCTATCTCTCTCTATCTATCTCTCTCTCTCTCCCTCTCTCTCAGTCTATCTCTCTCTCTCGCTCTATCTCTCTCTCTCTCTGTCTCAATGTTTCTCTCTCACCCTTATCCTCTCTGCTTCTGTATGAGTAACTTCCTTTCTCTGCCCCTCTCACATCGTCCCAATCTCTCCCTCCCTTCACGTCTCCTCTTGCAACGTATTCCGCAATACAAATGGCAATCGATTACACTGCAGTTTTGCCGTTTCTCTCTTCCTCCGTGTTTTTTTTCCAATCGCTGTTCTTTACACTCCTTTTCGGGAGAATTCTTTTATTCCTCTCCTTTATCCATGTTTTTTCTCTCTTTCCCGCTCTTCTCTATTATTTTTCTCTTCTGTATCTTCTTTCTTACGTTGTAACTATCAATTTCTGTTCATCTCGACTTCTTTGTGTGCTAGTCACCACAGCATGTTGTTATTTACACATATTCTTTGTTTTTATTTCTTTTTCTCTTCTTAGTTATAGTTTTCTTACCATTTCTATACCTCTGCATCTTCATTTGCATCACTTTTCTGTACTCCTCAACATTTTTTTCCATCCTCTCTCTTATATCTCTCTCTCATTCTTTCATCTCTTTTATCTGTTTCATATCGTCATTCATTTATTGTGGAACTTTTGGAACGTATTTCTTTGAATTGTTTATGAGATTTTCTTTTTACGGCCGTGACTTTCTTGTTACTAGAATATTATGCATTACTTCTGTGCTTTTATTGCGGAGGCTGTTCAGTGTTACCACATTCAACTTATAAAAGAGATCTGTACAAGAACTCATTCAGAACTTCTCAATCTTCATTCATTGCCTCTGTCTAAAACTTGAGAGAAAAATTTTTAGTTTCCATTTTGACTCTTCAAAAATGAAATCAACCTTTTTTCTAAAAGTGAGGAAGCAAAATTAGTCAGTGGGAAAAATATTTAATAAGTTTAGTACTGTTCACTACTATTATCGAAATTTCAGAAACTAGTAAATCGGAAGCGTTTGAACCAGTCATAATTCGTTAATTTAGCCTGAGCAGAAATTAAATGTTTTCATATTCATAATTTTTCCTTATTGAAATCATTATGTTGCTCAAAGCAAGGACAAACTCTGGCTCAATATTCGCACGCATGTAACAATGCCTTCATCCCATTCTTGTCCATACGTACCTGAAAGTGTTGTATCAAATCGTCTTACCGTTGAAAAGGTCAGAAGCTCTGGTACATTAAGATGGAATTCTATGCACTATTCCGAAAACAGAAAAGTCAGAAAGCTTAATGGCAACATCACCACTTATGATGCTTCCATTAAGTGAAACGGCCGAGGCCTTTTTAATATAAATTACAAATTTTGAACTGATAGTACACATTTTCTACAAGGTGGTACCCTAGAGTATAAAAAGAAGTGACAAAAGTACGACAGAAAGGCGATAGTAAAATGAGAGGATGAGAAGATGGTGAGGGGGCAACGTGGAAAGAAATTGTAGGCACTGGCGGGAGCAAATTAGTTACATCTTGAAGACCTATGTTTCTATTTCTTTTCAGACATTGTATCAAGAAGGCAAGCGCTCATTGATTATGGGTGCTTTTGACTCGAAGAGGAAAACTCAAACAATCAATAATTTATTCCAATTCACACGATAGAATAGCACGTACGTACATGCATTGATGAACTTTGATTACTGTCATGGATGTGAGTTCAGCTATATTCGTAAAACATTTGAAACAAAAGTTAACAAAAGTTAAAAAAGTTATTTCAGTAACATATTTTAGAAAAGGGCACTATAAATTATTCTCGCAGCTTCAGCTTACGTAGTTGTATGTAGTTCATTTTTGAAATTAAAGGGGAATCGATTGTCCCTATTCGACCGGGTAGACCGTTCCATATGTTTCCATAACCCTGGATGCGCAACTACTTTTGGCATCCAGAATTCTGAATGGTAGAGCGATTCGGTATGGATAGGCGTTTCTGTTGCTGTATGGAAGGGAAAAGTACTTGAAAAAGTGTGGAATAATCTATTCGAAGGTGTTGTATGCATTTGTGGATGAATGCCAGCTCGTCAATAATTCTTCTGTATTCGAGAGTGGTCAGAGAGAGCAGATTGAGCCTAGATGGGTAGTCTATCTTGGGATGCCCAGCTCTATCGAGGATTTGCTTGTGAAGGCTCGTTGGACGTTTTCTATGGCGTTGATGTGTCCTACGGACTGTGTCGACCAAATTTCGCTACCGTAATCGAGTGAGATGAACGGTTATGGACTTGGTTTTGAATTCTCGCAGGATAATGTTTATACGTCTGGTGAATTTGATTAGTACTTGATCTATGTGAGTGGAGAATTTGAGTGTGGCATCAAAATGGATTCCTAGATCCTTGATATTTGAAGATATAATATAATACAATAATATAATAAAAAAAGATGTGGGAACGATTTACTATCAATGTGGTAGATGTTGCTAGGGTTATTGTGGCCACGGTGGACTATGAAGCATTTCGGGATGGAAATTATAACCCCCTCAGGCATGTGAATAACTTGAAATAGAATCTAGGGCTCGTTGGAGACTTTGACTACTGTTTGAGAATAGTTTGATGTCGTCTGCATAGAGAAAGCAGTGAACTTCGGGGTCGATACAATCTATGATCTCGTTTATGAATATAAAGAAGAACAGGTGGCCTAGGCAGCTTCCTTGCGGAACTCCGCTATTATTTTTTATTTTATTATTGTCGTGGCAATGGAAGATCAGGATAGGAATTGTGGTATAAGAGTTGGCGTTTGTATAGTCCATTTGCACACGAGATGAGAGGCTGCTATAGAAAACAGCCAATGTCGCGTGAAAGTTCATCTACTAGCTCCGTGGAGTAGATCCGTGTAGACTCTTCCGGAAAAAATACTCGCATATCTGAGTCGGTACATTATATGTTTTGGATCAAATTTTTGAAGTGGTTATATGAGCAATTGAAGAATGACTCGGGTAAAGCATTCCATACTGCTTCCACTCGGAATGGTAGAAAATTCTTTAGTTTATTATTTTTGCAGACTGGTAAAAGTAATTTGAATTTATGCCCTCTAGTAAAACGGCTGTTAGGTGCAAACTTCAGAAAGTTTTCCGATGTTTTTAAGCGACCGAAAACAGCTTTGTATACAGTAAGCAAATCAATAGAATTTCTTCGCGATAGTAAAGTACGCCCTTTGAGTATTTTTAGTCTCTGTTCATAGGATGGGATGTAATGCGAACGTTTGAATACTAAACGAGTGAACTGCTTCTGAATTTTTTCTATCTTCTTGATAGAAGTAACGTCGCTTGGGCTCAAAACCTCAGAAGAGAATTCGAGGATAGGTCTGACGTACGTATTTAACAGGCTCCATAGGATATGTTTATTTCGTGTTTGAAAAGAGCGTAAAATGAGAAAACTTACAGACCTAGCTTTGTTACAAATGTTATAGATGTGCTTTGTAAAGCACAATTTAGAATCGTAGGTGACACCTAAGTCACGGAAAACTGTTACTTCAGGCAGCTCAGAACCGTAGAGGGACAACTTGCATGTCGGATGAGACTGTCCGATTCGCATGAAAACCGTTTTAGTAGTTGAAATAGAGAGTCCCCACTTACTAGACCAGGAAGCAAGGGGAATCCTTGCTGAAGAAGTTGGTGATTGCCTATAGAATAAAGTTTAGCGTCATCAGCGTATAAACAGCATTGAATACCAGGAGGAAGGCACTCGGGAAACTCATTGATGAAAATGAGAAAAAAGAGGGGGCCCAAAACAGACCCCTGAGGCACTCCAGAAGTAACCACAGAAGACAGTGAATAGCTATGGTTGATAACTACGCTCTGAGTTCGGTTATTCAAAAAAGAAGAAATCCACCTATGAAGACACCCAGTAATGCCATAATAAGATAATTTATTACAAAGGAGATTAATTGGGATGGAGTCGAAGGCTTTTTTGTAATCTATGAAAACTGCCGTTATGTAACTGTTTTGGTCTAGAGTTACGTTAAATTCTGAAAGAGTCGAGAGAAGGGCTGAAGAGCAAGAACGCTGACTGCGAAATCCATGTTGCAGAGGTGTTAGTAGCTCATGTGCTTCAAGATAATTGATCAAGGAATGACGTATTATTTTTTCGAATACCTTACTCGTACTACAAGTCAGAGAAATCGGTCGATAATTATAAGGATCATGTAGGCTTCCTTTACGCTTATATACTGGTTTCACAATGGCATTCACAATACGCTTATATACTGGTTTCACAAAATTATATGCTCTGGGATCGGATAAAACGTGATTAATCGAAGTTCTAGAGCAAGCGAGAAATTATTCTAATAGACTAGGGAGAAATATTTCTAATAGGCGAAGTAGACCTGAATTGATGCTCAATCTTTTATTTGTGTATCAAGGACCTGTGGTTTATTGTATCGAAGGCTCTTGAAAAGTCGATTGGACAGATGTCAATCTTGAGCTTCTTTCTGTTCAGAGAAAGGTTCTGGGAATGGGAGAGAACTAGGTATGTAATATTGGAACGGCTACCGGGAAAACCTTGCTGATTGCTCGTGAGAATTTGGTTAAATTCGAGATGGTAAAAAAATGAGGTTGAAAATGAGCTTTTCTAAGACTTTTGACATCGAGCGAACCATTGTGATGGACCTATAGTTAGAAACTTAAGAGCGCGACCCTTGTTGTGAATTGGGATAATATATAATAAATTTATTGTCAAAAAAAATTGATTATACAATTGTGTGAGCAGGGCAAATCGAAAACAAATATAATTTACACTGGCAAAATAGAAGTAGCAGCTGGGCTACTAATAATAAAACAACTGACGAGAAAAAAATCAATATTTCAATTCATTTAAGAACTTCCTAGCCTTGGGAAGTGATAAGCTAAAAAAGCAAACAAGAAGATGATAATAAAGTAGATTAAAATGATAATAAAGTGATAATAAAGTAGATAATAATAAAGTAATAAAGATGATAATAAAGTAGATAATAAAGTAAAAAGCAAACAATAACAAGAAGATTCGGTGATAATAAAGATTTAAAGATCATTCCACTCTCTAATTAAATTACAAGGGAAAAAATTATTGAAATCGATTTAAAGGACAAATAGGCATACGAAGTGTCCATGTATTATCACGGGTGAATCTATTTCTCGGTGCAAGAGGAAGGATCTCGCCAGTAGAAATGTCTATGTTCTGATGTAATATATTATAAAGTAGCATCAAATCGTTCGTCAGTCGACGTTTTTTTGCGACTCAAGCTTCTTAAGAACTTCAATCGCTGTCTATAAAGGATATTCATACAAGCACGTTTGAAAATTTATCTAGTAAAATTCTGCTGAATTTCTGCCGAATTTCTGCTGGGATGATTAATCCCTCTTTCCATGAGGACGGAAAGTGTCCTTGAGTATTTTATTGGTCATGATTATGGAAAGTGGTATTGCCAAATAATGTACACAGTTTTTGATTAATAAATTCGGTATTTGGTCTGGAGAAGATTTTTTGGAGGAATACTTTGACTGTCGAAGGCTGTAATGCATGGGTTAAAACTGATGAAGCGTGGAGAAGAAATAGGAGGATCAGGGCCGGTTGTGGGAGGAGGTAAATCTCCGAGTCTTAAAGGCTATTATTCTGTGATTGCGTCAGGATTTCTGAGAACTTGCCGATTTCTGAATAAGAAAAAAACATATCGTTAAGAAGACTGCGGAGAGCATCAACACAATTCATAGCAATCAGAAATTCCTCTCACAAAACTCCTCCTTCAAATTTTACAAGTTAATTGCATTGCGTCGGAGGTGTGACTAGGCCTTGCACAAAATCGAGTACTTCCCATAGAAATTTAATGAAGTCTTCATTAAAATCAATTTAGGCAGATAAGATTGCTCTTTTCAACAGATTTTTCTTCTCTTCATGAACCGATAATTTGAGTTCCTTCACTGTTTTTCTTCCTCAATTTATTATTATAAATTTTGAGTAGACCTGAACTATATTCAGGTGTCGCATTTTACTGTCATTTTCTTTTTCATACACGCATTTCAATATCGGTAACTTGAGAACTAAATTTTTTTTGGAAAATGACAATCCTGATTTCTCTCATCCATTCACTGCTTTTCATGTGTGTTACTCTGACTTCTAGAGGGTGAGCCAAAATTCCAGGTGGGAAGAACTTTTCCCGTTAAAATTTAATGGATTCAGCTAATTAAACAAATTTTTCATCGAAGTTTATTCAGATAGTTTGCAATAGAACTGCACTTTCAAACTCGTGAGAGCCTTCTGCAGCTTGATGGGGCGAAGTCCCGTCAAGGGATTTCACGATCCTCCGAACAGAACTAGCGGAGATAATCAGCCGCTCCTGGGACGGTAATTCGTCGTACGAGTTTCACGGAAACGACGTTTAGTGTTATCAATGGTTCTGCAGAAAAGACAAATGATTTTGACGAAATATTTCTGAGTGTGGACCGGTCCGGCTTAAGCGGAGGATACAGCCTCGGTCAATATCAGAGACCATTACCAGTCCGGCTTAAGCGGAGGATACAGCCTCGGTCAATATCAGAGACCATTACCAGTCCGGCTTAAGCGGAGGATACAGCCTCGGTCAATATCAGAGACCATTACCAGTCCGGCTGAAGCGGAGGATACAGCCTCGGTCAATATCAGAGACCATTACCAATCCGGCTTAAGCGGAGGATACAGCCTCGGTCAATATCAGAGACCATTACCAGTCCGGCTTAAGCGGAGGATACTGCATCGGTCAATATCAGAGACCATTACCAGTCCGGCTTAAGCGGAGGATACAGCCTCGGTCAATATCAGAGACCATTACCAGTCCGGCTTAAGCGGACGATACAGCCTCGGTCAATATCAGAGACCATTACCAATCCGGCTTAAGCGGAGGATACAGCCTCGGTCAATATCAGAGACCATTACCAGTCCGGCTTAAGCGGAGGATACAGCATCGGTCAATATCAGAGACCATTACCAGTCCGGCTTAAGCGCAGGATACAGCCTTGGTCCATATCAGAGATTATTACCAGTCCGGCTTAAGCGGAGGATACAGCCTCGGTCAATATCAGAGACCATTACCAGTCCGGCTTAAGCGGAGGATACAGCCTCGGTCAATATCAGAGACCATTACCAGTCCGGCTTAAGCGGAAGATACAGCCTCGTTCAATATCAGAGATCATTACCAGTCCTGCTTAAGCGGAGGATACAGCCTCGGTCAATATCAGAGACCATTACCAGTCCGGCTTAAGCGGAGGATACAGCCTCGGTCAATATCAGAGACCATTACCAGTCCGGCTTAAGCGGAGGATACAGCCTCGGTCAATATCAGAGACCATTACCAATCCGGCTTAAGCGGAGGATACAGCCTCGGTCAATATCAGAGACCATTACCAGTCCGGCTTAAGCGGAGGATACAGCATCGGTCAATATCAGAGACCATTACCAGTCCGGCTTAAGCGCAGGATACAGCCTCGGTCCATATCAGAGATTATTACCAGTCCGGCTTAAGCGGAGGATACAGCCTCGGTCAATATCAGAGACCATTACCAGTCCGGCTTAAGCGGAGGATACAGCCTCGGTCAATATCAGAGACCATTACCAGTCCGGCTTAAGCGAAAGATACAGCCTTGTTCAATATCAGAGATCATTACCAGTCCTGCTTAAGCGGAGGATACAGCCTCGGTCAATATCAGAGACCATTACCAGTCCGGCTTAAGCGGAGGATACAGCCTCGGTCAATATCAGAGACCATTCGTCAATATCAGAGACCATTCAATATCAGAGACCAGTCCGGCTTAAGCGGAGGATACTGCATCGGTCAATATCAGAGACCATTACCAGTCCGGCTTAAGCGGAGGATACAGCCTCGGTCAATATCAGAGACCATTACCAGTCTGGCTTAAGCGGAGGATACAGCCTCGGTCAATATCAGAGACCATTACCAGTCCGGCTTAAGCGGAGGATACAGCCTCGGTCAATATCAGAGACCATCACCAGTCCGGCTTAAGCGGAGGATACAGCCTCGGTCAATATCAGAGACCATTACCAGTCCGGCTTAAGCGGAGGATACAGCCTCGGTCAATATCAGAGACCATTACCAGTCCGGCTTAAGCGGAGGATACAGCCTTGGTCAATATCAGAGACCATTACCAGTCCGGCTTAAGCGGAGGATACAGCCTCGGTCAATATCAGAGACCATTACCAGTCCGGCTTAAGCGGAGGATACAGCCTCGGTCAATATCAGAGACCATTACCAGTCCGGCTTAAGCGGAGGATACAGCCTCGGTCAATATCAGAGACCATTACCAGTCCGGCTTAAGCGGAGGATACAGCCTCGGTCAATATCAGAGACCATTACGAAAAAGATAAGAGAGTTATCATTCTGAATTTTTCAGGGTATGCTCGCAACATTATAACTAGCAAAAAACAGAAAGACTGCAAACAAAAAAGATACAGAATGACAAATTCTTCTTCCTGAAGTTTTGGCGCACCCTTTACAAATGAAATAATTTTACGCCCTATTCATCTTATTGAAATTTTCTTATTAACAGTTTCATCTTCAACAAATTTAGATTTTAAATATCAAAATTGTTTATTTTAGCTATTGTATATTTGTTGTGGCCTCCATGGCATACTGTGTTTGTTTAGTTGATGAGATATGAAGCTGAATGTTATGGATTCTGCAGGAGCAATGCTGACAGGAGAAGGGCCTCCTGCAGGGAACGGCAGTGGGAACAAGATGAACATGCGGATAAACATCTTCGAGAATCTTCTGGACTCTATGGCTAACGATGGAACGACTGCGAAGGGAAACGCTCTTAGGCAAGCCATCATGAGAAGCAAGGTTATTGAATGTAAAATCAGAAATCATTTCTTTCCATGCATTTTTTTTCTTATAAAGGGTTTCAAAATTTTCGTATTTAATTTTTTCAACTACTCTTAATATATGAAACTAGATCTTATAAACCATCTAGTGAACGTGAATAGATTCAACTCGTCTAAGTTACTCACTGAACATTCTTTTGAAGAATGTTCAGTTGGTTTTAGGTTTGAAGCTTTGGAATATTTGAATATTTGAAGCGTCGACTACAGGGAAATCATTCAATAGCAAAGTATACGCGGGAAAAAATTACGTGAGAAAAAACAGGCATTTTCTAATCTCTTTGGGTATATTTACCGTGATGATGGTAAAATTCGATTATGAAAGTACTCATTTCGGTTCTCGGAAAGGTCTGATTCGGGTTGTTGTTGTTAATCGTACTCACTAGAAGAAGGCTGATCCTCTTTCTCCTCTGAAAACTGCAGTTTCCATGGGAATCTTCCGGCTCCTGAAAGTTGCAACAATATAAGAAGATTTCGTATCAAGATTAGAACCCAACTTTTCAATGATTCTGGGAAGCGCCTTTGCTTTGCATCTTAGGAGATCTTCCGTGAACACACTTTTTTGTTGCTGTTTGTACGTGAATGAGACCTTATCGAAATTTGAATACGTATGTAGGATTATGTGAAATATAAGTTACTTCCTGATTATTTGGATAAGCTTTGTGAGATCCCTAAAGCTGTCTCCTCACTCACTGCATTTCGCACTAGATTTAATGAAATTGTAACGAAGGCTTAGCAAAAAGACAAAAAAGATACCATTACAGGCAGACATGCCTGAGACTGCAGAGAAGAGCTTGGATGCTATGAGAAGAGTCAGTCACTTGTAGGAAAAAAGGGTTCTTCTAGGCCACCTTTCGATCCTTTCAGTTTGCCGAATTATTCCTTCTAATAATCTTTTCTATCAAGAAACACTACACAAGTTTTTTTGGATAATAATTTGTGGAACTAGTAAACTATCATATCGAGAAAAAATATTATATGCATCTGAGAATGCGCATTGGTTCCGAACAAAACATCGAATACAGCAAATACGAAAAGAGACATATGTACATCAGTTATGTGGTAAAAGTACCTCGTATGGTGATGTCATCGATTTAACAAAACAAATTTACTCAATTTAAAATCTAAGCACTCTCAATTTCAGAAAGCTGTTTCCTGAAAACTTTTAGTGATTTCTCTCGAATAAGGGCAAAACATATGCAACTTTTTGAAGTTTTAAGAGACACGGACGGAAAATGAATTATAGCTGGCGGTGTTGTACGTTTTCTCCACCTAATTAACACTAGCGTTGGTTCGTGTACAACTTGAATATTTGAATACAGAATTTTAATAAGGTATTTTGTGTATATGAAAAACGATGATGTATTTTGCAGATCTTCCAAAATAAGATTACGGCAGAAATACGAGAAATTATTGATCGACACCTACGCTCAACATTTTCATTGGCCTTCGAGAACTTGCGGCGCAATGGACATGTTAGTCAATTCAAACTGAGAAAATCTCATCCACTGAAAGTTTAAAAAACTATTCAAAATAAACTTTTTACTTACCCCTCATTCGGCTGGGCTTCTAGTACGAATTTTAGCAGAGATAAGTTTAAGAGAAAGACCAGAAATAATAGCAGTTCTCGAATCCCTCGGTTTGAATAGTTTTGTCTGGAGGAGGAAGAAGTGAATCTCGAGACTCATCGTTAATTTGTTGTGCGAAAACCTGACTGAATGTATCGAATCGCAGAGCTGAAGATTTCGAAAAATGTTGTTAGTGGAAAATTTTGAATAAAAACATGCTGGAGAAAATTTATATCAGTATCTAAATTATTATACGAATCAGCTACGAAACTGAAAAAAGGAAGTTCTTTCAACTTTTTATTGACTAATTCTTTAGCGGAAGTTTTTTGAATGTTTAAAAAGCTAGGCAGATAAAGTCAGTACTTTTGTAAGTGAATTTTATCACAATCAATACTTTTCAACAGGATTTCTTCTTAAATTACGCCGTTCTTGAGGTTTTTTTTTCCGGGAGAATGAGATATTCACTTTATATCGTCTCTACAAAGTGAAAGCTTTTCAGGATGTTGGATCATTCGAAATGGACACACTCTGCAGGAAGATTTTAGATGCTGCGAAGGTTAACCAATCTTTGTTTCTTTCTTACAAGACAACTATGAGTCATGCTTTCTTGACAAATACAATTCCGTAACACAGTTCATGGTCTCTCAATGAAGATGAGGCAAACCTTTTCAAGCCTCACTCGCCTGCCCAAGTTCATATAAATATTAACCACCTTTCGCGTTTTTTCTTAGAACATCAAAAACCTAAGTTTTTTTCTCTCGAGAGTTTTCGTTTCTGATTCACAGGATCTTTCAGGAAAGGAAAATTTAACTGACCTATTTTTAATATTTGGTGAGCAGAAGTGCAACACACCTTTAAAACATTGTTCTATAGGAAATTTAAAAGAAATTGACACTTATTCCGATCTACTAAGGCATCCTTATGAAACATTTATTTAATAAATAAAACCTTAACCCTTCAAGGACTCCTACGGCGGCGCGGTCGTCGGGCGCAAAAGGCCTCTGATGTACGAGAACGAGGTTTGTAAACCTTTTTTTTCAGGATAGTTCCTCGAGTAGAGCTTTGGTGTAGTAAATCTTTACTGATGTGACGAGTTGCGATGCCTCTAGGGAAAGTAAAGAGATGAGTAAGTAAGCTCTCCCTAGTACAGTGAAGGGGGGAGGAGAGAAGAGATATTAGAGAAGATCTCATTAGTGTGGAAGTGACCTTTCTGAGCATCATTGAGTAGAAAGTGTGTTGCGTTCAAGATGGAGACGGATGAAGAAACGGTTGCTCTGAAGCGACCTTGTCAAGAGTCGGACGACTCCGATGTCAGCAACTTCTCCGCTTCGTGTACTGTAGGCACAGGGGGGGAAAAGCGCCGTCGGAGACCAAGAGGAAAGAAGGTATTTGGTAGTAATCTTAGAAGATCACATCTAGGGTCCCCGCAAAGCATTCATTTTTTTAAAATCTAAAACTTAAAAAAGAATAAAACCATATTAAATTAATCAATGAGTCGTCAATACAATGTTTTACGGATGTAAAGAAAAATAAGTTTACTAATTGAATTTTGTTATAATTATAATGTTAAAAACACTGAAGAACCGAAAAAGAATCTTTTTGAATTAAATTTAATTACATAACAACAATTTTTTGAGCTTAAGACAAAAAAGCTGTATTAAATTTTTTGTCTTAAACACTTGAAAATTTCGAATTTGACTTCCAAACTTTTTACAGTAAGCTGCAGTCAAGTTGAAAAAAAGTATTATACAGTATGATTAAATTAAGGACGACTACTATACAGATTGTTTGAGTTGAAGGAAGAAGTATGCTTGATTGAAGGATGAAGAGGCTGTGATGAATGAGGCGTCCGCTATTTCAATGAAGGAGGCATTGAAATGGAATCCAGAGCGCTTCATAAGCACGACTCGATTTCTTTTCGCTTCAAGACTCGCTTCTACTCTCACAATGCCAACATCACTGTTCTTCTCGAAATATCCTAGATTCTACCGGGTCAGTTTACTCTCATCCTCATCTTTATTTGTCATTCTATATTTATCTGTTGTTCCCTTCTATCCCTTTCTCTGACTCACTTTATTCTTGAGTAATTTTCTGTTTTTTAATTCGCTATATGAACCGCTTTTATGAAAAAATACATTACCACTAAAGCTTCAAAAAGGGTCATCCAGAAATGTTGCACTTCGTGTTAAAAGTGCTAATATTCTAAATAACAAATCTTCAATATTTTATTCACTGAAGAAATGCGGTTTAAAAGTTATTACTAAACAAAGTCTTCAGACTAAACTCTTTTGATTCAAAGAAAATACCCGTCACACTTGCACTTACTAATTTTTCCTAAAAGTACAAAACCCACCTTAAAATAAATTGTTTTAACAACAGGCTAAAAACTGGAAAGGGCAAATCAGAGGTAAAAGCTGTATGATTTTTGAATGAAAGCACAGGAACCATCTTGTATCGAAGTGAGCAATTGATTTTATCACTAGAAACGCCTCCCAATTTTTTTGATTTCTTTCGAATTAAGTCGATAAATTTGAAAATTCGATTAAACATAAAACTTTTATTTAAAACCATACCGGATACGGCTGGATTCAGCGTGTTGTTACAGTACGTGTGTGAAGAGGAAGACAAGAAGGAGCTCTGTGATAGCGGGCAGCTATCGAGACTCTCTGGCAGGGCAATCCTCATTGCACTGGAAGACGCCATCGAGATCACCGGCCACTCGTAAGCTCTTTCTTTTTCATTCTGATTCGGACCACACGCTTACATAGAGCAAACCAGCCGTGCCTTCAATATTTCTCGAAGGTTAGGTGAAAATGCTACAGCAATGACCAGATCAAAAAATTCGGGGCATGAAAACTTGCATGAAAAGGGCCGTACTTCACTATAGGGTTTTGGTGACTTTTGACAGTGCGGGGCATAATTTTGAGTTCACTCCCAAATTAAACATTATCCGATGTTTTAGAAGGCGCAACAAAAAAAAACATATAGCCATGGAACTGACCACGCAGATGAATAATATGACATACTTGACAACCTTAATATAATTTGAATGGAGCAATTCGCGCCAAAAACCGGAAAATCGACTGGGGCATAATTATGAGTTCACTTCTCCTTTTAGCGGTTTAAAAAAATTGCTTTCTTTTCAAGAAATTTGTTTTTTTATTTATATAGATAAATGCCAAGTGCAACGCGTCTTTCTCAAGTCGAAAAAGGGCAAATAGACGTGTTATTGGCGAATGGGAAGATAAATAGTGAGATTGCACGCCAGTTGGGTCGTAGTCCTCATTGTGTAAATAATTACGTCTCCGATCGACTGAAGATGACCGCACAGAAGAAGAGTGGTTGACCACGAAAGTTTTCGATTCTGGCAACGACGCGCAATCGCGAAAAAAGCGTCAAATTCTGCAAAGTCACTGAAGCAGGTCGCAGCCGAAGCTGGTGTTTCAGCTTCTAAGAATCAATCAATCTTTATTCCAAATTGTATACTAGTGTTACAAGGATAGGTGTGCAAAGTGGATCACCTAAGTGATATCAGTTTAGGTAATACATACAAGCAAGCACCGGGAGTTTGAGCTTCGAGAAAGGTAGTAATAATTGATAACGAATATTAGGAAAGTTCTCTAGTACCTCCTTTATATCGGATATATACAGAGTAAAAAGAAGTGGCCCCAGGACAGACCCTTGGGGCACACCCGATGTGGCATTCATTGGATCAGAAGTGACATCACCCATACGCACAGAGAAAGATCTATTAGTTAAAAAAGACTCAAGCCAAGAAAGGATTGGGTCAGTAATTCCATAATATGTGCATTTCGACAAAAGCTTACTTATACTAATGGTGTCAAATGCACGAGAGAAGTCAAGGTAGATGACATATTATGTATAAGATGGGACCCTTATGTCAGAAAATAATTTTTGCTAGATAATAGAGACATTCTATTCTGTTGACTAAAAAAAGAAGAAAAAACTTTATTAGAATTCAAAGCTCAAAAATTAGATACTCAGCAATTCTGCCAATTTCGTTCTGAGGGTTAATATTTGAAAGGTAGAAAAAGGAACAAAACGTAGAGTTTTATTGGTAAAATTAGTTTTTTGAACTTGTTTTTACACAGAGTAGATCTCAAAACTTATTTCAGAAAATGCACACTAAGAAAATGCACATGTCTAAAATGAATTATTTTAATCACACATTTACCCCCGTGTAGGAGCAGCAAGTAGAAAGTCGTTGGCGTATGCGATGGTTGTCGGAGCCGGAGTCAGTGGCGCTTGACGGCATCCATAACCAAAATGAAGAGAAGGGGAGACAGAGCACTCCCTCGGTGCACTCATACGTTAAATGATTATGTGATTCCGACCGGAGTTCTGACAGTACTCTTCGAATCATCGTACATCGCCATTGTCCATCGATTGTACTCTTCAGGAACCAGATGATCGCGCAGTGCATATGAGATAAAATCATGATTGACTCTATCGAACACCTTTTCCAAATCGAGGTAGGTCAGATGTAGAAGTAATCTTTACTCCGCGTTCTTCTCGACGTAAACCAAGTGCAAATATTGCATCTGTTAGCTTTTTCCGTTCACGAACCCGCATTGCAGAGCTGGTATATCGACGATATTTCGTATGCTTGAATCCTATTTCCTCTCAAAAATCTTCATAGTGTGGTTGAGGAGGCGTATTGAACGGTAGTTGCTGCATACTCTGGCATCGCCTTTTCCTTCGAAGACTGGAACGTTCGTGGAGTAGCACCAGTTACACGGGATTCGGCCTTGCTTCACGATTCTGTTGAACAGGTGCACGAGATGTGCTAGTCCAACATCACCCGCAAATTTCCAGGCTTCGATGGCTATGTCGTCCGGTCCAGCCGCTTTCCCAGTCTTCATCTTCATCCTAACCCTTTCCCATGAAGTCATTCTATCCCAGACTATTAAAAACTCCTATGAAGTATTAGCGATTGACATCGATATCAAGTCCCACATAATCAGATTCGTCGTTGTTTATTGTGTTCCTCATATTCATGCACAAGGCAGCAATAACTTGATCAAACTCCTAAGTGACCTTGTGACTTGTAATCATCCGTGTGTTATTATAGGTGATTTCAATCTTCCAGATATTAACTGGACTTCTACTCCAATTACTTCTCTAACAAACTACTCCAAAAATTTCCTTGATTTCTGTGCGACTACTAAAATGACCCAGTACATAAAAAGACCTACAAGAGGTATAAATATTCTTGATCTTCTCCTGTCTAATAGTCCCAAAGTGGTAAAAAACTCACTTGTAACCCCATCTTTTAGTTCTTCTGACCACGAGTCAATAACATTTGAGTTGTCCTTATTCTATGAGTTTCCCTTATATTCTTATAGACTCAATTTCAATAAAATAAACTACGAAGTTTTACTCTGTTTCTTATCTAACTTATATTGGACTTCCATTTTAAGTCTAAGCGATGATACCAATAGCAAGTATGAATTGCTATTATTGGTATTAGACAGTTGTGTGACAGAATTTGCTCCTCTAGAGAAGGTGAGTCTATCAACTCACGCTCCTCTTCCCTCTCATATAGAAAGAGCTAAGCGTAAACGCTTTCTTGCTATTCACTCCTTTTGAACCCTCTCCTATCAAAACAATATTGGATCCAGAAACACCATCATTTAAACGTCATGAAATCTGTGATCTAATTGAAAAGTATCCAATCTCCTCTTGTAGTACTCCAGATAATTTAAATATGCTCTTTATAAAAAAGATTGCCGTACCTTTATCCATCCCTCTTGAAATCATATATAACGACTCCTATCAGAAGGCTCAGATCCCCCAAAGATGGAAACACTCTATAGTGACTCCAGTCAAAAAGAAGCCCCCTTTCAACAGCCTATCTAATTATCGCCCAATTAGTATAACTTCTCTCTTCTGTCGTATATTCGAAAAATTTTATCTAAAGAAATTGATAATCACTGTAAAAGAAATGATATTCTTCATGATGACCAGTATGGCTTCCGTCGCAAGAGATCCATAGAACAACTTATGCTCTTATTTCTAGACGAATGTACATCAGAGATTGATAAGAAGAAATTTACAGATATAATTTACTTCGATTTTGAAAAGGCTTTTGATAAAGTTTCTCATATTAAACTTATCCATAAACTCAAAGAATATCAATTTCCAATTAAGATAGTTTCTTGGATAGAAGAATACTTAAGTAACAGAACCTATCAAGTTAGGGTTAGAGATGCACTTTCCGATAGCTTTACTGTGAGCAGTGGAGTCCCCCAGGGCAGTGTTCTCGGCCCATTACTTTTCATCATTTTCACTTCAGATATTGTTTCTAAAATTTCCTCTTCTTCTTGTAAAATAAAGGTCTTCGCCGACGATATGAAAGTATATAAGCACTTGTCTTCTAATGACTCTCATACTCCTTTGCAAAACGCTATAGATTCTGTTCTTGATTGGTCAAAAGCTTGGCAATTACCGTTATCTCTTCCCAAATGTAAAGTTTTAAGAATAGGTCCACAACAACCCCCTCGTTATCCTTACTCATTGAACGGATCCAACCTTGAATATTGTCATGAGATCCGTGATTTAGGTTTCATTGTAGATAATAGATTAACCTTTTCTTCTCATTGCTCTATAATCGCATCGAAAGCCAAACGTAAATGCTATCTCATTCTAAAAGTTCTCAAAAGTAAGAGCACGAAAGTGCTCATTGATGCCTATAACATTTATATTAAATTCAATTTCAATTTCAATTTTATTACGTGAAAACATTACATGCAGCAACGCATAAATTAATCACGTGGAATAAATCTATTCTTCAACATTGTACCACTGTCTATTCCCCCCATTTCGTTAAAGATATTAGAAAATTGGAAAACGTCCAAAACTTTTTCACTCGCCGAGTTTTCTATCGCTGCTTTGGTACTGATTACATAAACATGCCAAACAGTCAAATTAGAAACAAAAAATTAGGCCTTCTTTCATTGGAAAGCATAAGAGAATCGAACGATTTGAGTTTACTTTTAAAACTAATAGGGGGAAAAACAACTCTTTCAGACAGAAAACCCCATTTCTATAATTTAAGACAATCCGCGACACGTGGATCTAACTTCAAATTACATTTTCGTGCCCCGAAAACAATTTGTCGTATAAATTCATTAGCAATAAGATCTGCTCGTCTGTTCACTGAATTAAATTCAAGTGTTTAGTATTTATAATATTGTTCCGCTCAATGTGTTCATGTGTTCAGTTGTAATGTTTATGATCTAATGTTTGGTTTGTTCCTTTAATGCTTATTATCTTCCAACTTGTTGGAATCACTATAACCCACATGATGTTTGTGTACTATCATTGTATATTATATGAACAACATGTAATAAATAAAATAAAATAATAAAATCTTAGAGAGTGCCTCCTATACTTCCTCGGCTGTGATGGTTGGCACGGGTCCTTGTACGGGGTGAGACGTCAAACTCTTAGCCGCTCATTTCTTCGAAATGTTTGCGCCACCTGTTTCTGACTTTTTGAGGGTCAGTGACGAGCTTTCCTTGTTTTTCCCTTATCGTGGCTGCTCTCTGGATGTAAAAGGTGTTGTGATGTCGAGTATTGGCATGCCGGTAGATGGCTTTATCGCCTCCTGGTTGGTGCATCTTCTCATAGAAATCGCGGATGTAGGAGGCTTTTGATTCGTTGACAGCTCTTTTGGCGGCTTTCTTGGCTGAGCTGTATGCAGCGTGGTCGTCAACCTCATTCGAAGTCCTCCAAAAAATTATCTGACTCTAACTTTTTTCAATTTCAAGACTAACTTTAAATCTTTTCAAATCTCCCGAAAACCAAAAATCTGAAATTTTAGATCTAATCTCCACTGCAATGGAAAGAAAAGTTCGCATTCACTGTATAAAACTATGTTTCAGTTTGTTTCTCTAATTTCGTTTCTTCCATATCTCGGTCTATTCCGACCCTTGAAACGAGTATTTCACAAAACAAAAGGCCAATCGTTTATGTAAGCGAAGCAACTCCCGCCTATAATTGGCGCGTGAGAAGGGCAGGAAAGGAGTTGAGAAAACACTTATACTCACAAATTCACTCTAGAAAGGTTCAAGTAAGCCGTAATAGTTGTGTTGGTCCTCACCTTCTTTTTTTACATAACCCGAGGCGAGGTAGAATAAGTTACACCTTATTTCTCAAAACTGGAAAACTCAAAGGATACTTTTGAAAAATCAAACACCCAATAGTTGAACACTTGAACATTTACATTTCGAAAAGTAATTTTACAAGTAAAAGGGATAGGGCTTTTAAAAATGGGAATCGCATTATTTATCAAGAATAGAGCAATCAACAGATAATTATAAAGAATCTGAATCCTCGGGTTTTTTAACGAGAATCAAAGATTTATCAAGACTCTGGAGCGAAAGTTTTTTTGTTGTATTTTCTTTGTTTTTATTAATTGTGTGGTGAACCTGAAACAGTTTAATTTAAGAAAAGTTATGATCAACAACAGAAGCATCTTTTGTATGAGTAACGCTTTTAATTCGCAGACCTCAAGACGCTCAAAAGCGTGAGATTAAGACTCCCAGAAAATGCTCTTCAATTAGAAGTTGCTTGCAACTTGTGATAGACTGCTCTTCAATTAGAAGTTGCTTGCAACTTGTGATAGACTGCTCTTCATTTAGAAGTTGCTTGCAACTTGTGATAGACTGCTCTTCAATTAGAAGTTGCTTGCAACTTGTGATAGACTGCTCTTCAATTAGAAGTTGCTTGCAACTTGTGATAGACTGCTCTTCAATTAGAAGTTGCTTGCAACTTGTGATAGACTGCTCTTCAATTAGAAGTTGCTTGCAACTTGTGATAGACAATTCCATTCCATAAAAGAAGTGAAGTTAAATCTCTGAATTCTCAGTAACTCTGTCTCAAGGAAGTGTCGCCTGGTTAAGATGACGATTGAAAAAATTAAGAGAGGAAAAAAGCTGGTCATTCGGGCGGGATCGAACCCAGCCAACTCTATATCTATCCGTAAGTGCGAGTGCGTTACCATTACATGATATTATAATTCTGAAGGGAATGGATTTGGTGAAAGACTTTTATCAATAGGGAATGAGAGACGAGTCCTCTCATAAATGAGTCTAGCCATTTGTTCAGGCCTGAACTGGAGCGTTATTCCTTCCTGGTGAGCGATGCAGTCCGTGAGAGGCTCCGGATTCGGGCCCAGAGGGTCTATCAGCATCTATGGACGAGTGCAACCAAAGCTTCTTGTTTCTATCAAACCGTCAATTCCTTCTGAAAACTTTTTCAAAAGTTTTTTTAAAACTCTTCCAAAGACGGTTGTCTTCTTTTTGCCTATCAACTTTTTTCTATTTTTTTTTTAAATTTCTCACCGTGTCTCTTACTCTCCTGTATACTTACTCTTTTAAACATTCATTTTTTGTTGTTGTTAAATCTTTCTGAATTAGGGTTGAAACAACCCTGCATTGTGATTGCTTCCTTTTCTGCTTTTTATCAGATTCTTAGTGAATAATGTCATTTCTATTTCTCTAAAGTATAACTTTTCTATGTGGCATCATTTTGATTTGAATCTGATTTATCTGATCATTCTTTTACTGTCCATTTTTTTTTGTTCGAAAATTTGAGTTATACCTGATCAACTTTGTTGTTCTCTCCCGTTGTCCAGAAATATCATTAATTCTTCCCTCAATCTTTTGATGATTGGATAAGTCTTTTTGATCTCCTTACTGACCATGAGTTGAGTGAATTTGAGTTTGATAACGAAAACTAAAAAATTTTCAATTGAGTTCATGTGATATTTGAATGATAAAAAACTGATTAGTATATGTAGTTCATTGTCAGATCTATACCAAGTTAATGTGAAACACAGTACGAAAATTAAAATTATAGTATTTGTAGTGTAATACAGATATATGTAAATGAACATTAGCTAATTTTAGAATGAAGTCATAGCTAATCATAGTTGTTATCAAAAAATAATAATTTTGTGCTTGTTTTATAATCAATAGGTATTTCAGCATTCAGTACAATTGATAAATAAAATATCATCAAACTTATGTAAACGTGATTTCAGTTTTTTTTGCTATTTTGAATAGCAAAATGTTTCCAGCTTTATACATTTAGTGACTTTTTTGAATAAAAAATTTGATTTTCATGGAATTTACAACAAAATCAGTAAATTTTATAAGAACCAAACTCATGAGAAGACACTATCGCTCCAATTGAGCGTAAAGATTGATCGCAGTTGCTTGGAATAGTATAGTAGAAAAGTTGTACTTATAGGAGAGTTTGAGTAGAAGGTAACGAGAAAGACTCACAGAAAGAAAGAGAGTAACGAGAAAGACTCACAGAAAGAAAGAGAGTAACGAGAAAGACTCACAGAAAGAAAGAGAGTAACGAGAAAGACTCACAGAAAGAAAGAGAGTAACGAGAAAGACTCACAGAAAGAAAGAGAGTAACGAGAAAGACTCACAGAAAGAAAGAGAGCGAGATAGAAAAGATATTGAAAAAGAGAGGAAAAGAAAGAGAAAAGTAGCTGGAAGAAGCTATCAGAGGGTAAGGGAAACATTTGTGAATGTGAGAGAGAAAGCAAGAGTAATTCCTGACAATGCCTGGAAGAACATAAGTAGAAAGAATGAGCATTACCATCCATCCCTTTCCAATCCACGGCATCGCATATCTCCCCTTCTCAAACGTCTAATATGTTTCCGGCGTTTATTCCAGCTCCCACTTCTTTGCTCTAACTTCTCTGCACTCTCTTCTAACTAACTCTTCCTTTATTTCTTCACCTCTCTTTCTCAAATATTCTTTTTTTTTAAACTTTTCCCCTATCTTTTTGTTCCCTAAACTCTTTATTCTCTCAAACCGGTCTCGTTTTTCCACCACTCCCTCTCTCTCCTTTTCTCTCTGTATGCCTCTCTGTCTCTTTCTCTCTCTCTCTCTCTCTCTCTCTCTCTCTCTCTCTCTCTCTCTCTCTCTCTCTCTCTCTCTCTCTCTCTCTCTCTCTCTCTCTCTCTCTATCTATCTTCCTCTCTCTCTGCTCCTCCCCTCACTCCTGTGGTACGAAAAATTGTGGCGGTATCCACACGGACTCTTCCTAGTAGTTGGTTCTAAAAACGTCTCGGGCTTTTCTTCTTCAATACCATCAGCCTGTCATCCTTGAAGGTGTATGTCCCTTCTGACGGACAGGCCCTCAGGTCAGTCTTCACATCATCTTCTTTATAACTACTCTGTTTTGCTTTATTTCCCCCCTCTTCTTTTCTGACTCTTCACCTTTTTCATATCTTAATAATTTCTTGTAGCCGGTGATCTCTACTTTGGTTCCCAGTTATCATCTTGAACTGAATAGGTTTTATATCTGCAGAGTTAGCTGTATATTAAACTTTCGGAAAACAAAAAGTTTAAATTCGCTTGGTACAAGGTTTTTTTTGGAAAACTTTTTCTTGCGTCCCTTAGCAAGTCATACAAGTATTCCGTCGCTTTTGGGACTTTTTCTGTGGCTAACTAATTGATGATAATCGCTATCTGTCTCACTCTCTTGTTCTTAGATCTTTGTAATTTCTCTCTCTCTCTCTCTCTCTCTCTCACTCTCTCTCTCTCTCTCTTTCCGGCATTCTGTCTCTCTATCTCTAATTCTTGCTTCGTCTTTCTTTTTGGGTAATGCCTTCAAGCAATCATTTGTTCTACCAAGTCCTTCCATTGCTGCAACTTCCCGTGTCAATTCAAGAGGGCTACACAAGAAAACGAGAAAGAGCAGGGTGAGAAAAGAGAGCGCAAACAGGCTGCCAGTAGAAATGATGCTACCGTAGTTGCGTGTTAACCCTCAGGCATGCATTCCCAATGTTGCTACTTTCGAGGAGATGCAAAAAGAAGTTGCGCCGATGCTGACTTCTGAGTAGACCATTGAATAGGCAAAAAATATTTATATTATAAGTGATAATTAGGCGTGTTTTTCGGTTCAACATTGCAATCAATGCCTCAAAAGAAACAAAAATTAGCAAAGGGCCAATCCGCAGTTATTGCTTATTTCAAAGTTTAGGAATACTTTTTTTTTTATTACTGCAAAACAATAGATGAACATACATTTTCTTTCTTTTTCTTAATATCCTAAATCATGACAACGTTTCACAATTTTCTTTTTCATTGTTTATCTCTTCTTGTCTCTGCTTTCTCTTCTTCACAAGCTATGCTTGTTATTTTTAAAAATATATTTTCCTCTTTTTTTCTATCCTCATTCTTCTGCTTTTGCTCTATCTTACTCTCTTTATCTCTTTTCTCTATATCTCTTTATCTCTTCTTTTCTTTCTCTTTTCTCTCTTCTTTTCTTTATCTTTTCTCTCTGCTTTTCTTTCTCTTTTCTCTCTTCTTTTCTTTCTCTTTTCTCTCTTCTTTTCTTTCTCTTTTCTCTCTTCTTTTCTTTCTCTTTTCTCTCTTCTTTTCTTTCTCTTTTCTCTCTTCTTTTCTTTCTCTTTTCTCTCTTCTTTTCTTTCTCTTTTCTCTCTTCTTTTCTTTCTCTTTTCTCTCTTCTTTTCTTTCTCTTTTCTCTCCTATTTTCTTTCTCTTTTCTCTCTCTTTCTTCTTATTTCCCATATTCAAACCGCGCTTAGGTGATGAAGCAGAAAAAGGCAGCCTCCACCTGAATGGGGAGCCAAAGCAACGGCTGGCTGCCCCTAGGGAATCCGTGAGTTCGAGTAGCAGCGAGGATGCTACCAAGTTGAGCGCCAAGGCGACAGCTCGCGGAAAAGTGGTTGATGTGCATGCAGACGCGGCAGAAATGCCGCGAGCGGGAGAGCCAGAGACATGGGTGGACGCGGTGAATATGAGAACCGAGGCGGCCACCACCGCACCAGTTTCAAGTGAACGTGAGACCTGGTCAAGCAAGGTTAGATCACTGCATCACTAGAATAGAACTTTCACGGCCAGAGCAAATTCCTACAGTGATGATGATTTTTATGTATTAAAAAAATAGAAAGCAAGCTATCTTTCTCTAACCTTGTTTTAGAAAAACAACAATTTTTTCTTATCTGGTTAAGAAGTTTTATATTTTGATAAACACGGAGTGAATCAATTAAAGTCGAAAATCAAACACAAAACAAATTGTAACGGAGACTAAGTTCCAATTCTACTCCTTTAGGCCTCTCTTACTTTCCAGGTGGACTTCTTGTTATCCGTCGTTGGGTTCGCGGTAGACTTGGGTAACATCTGGCGATTCCCATATCTTTGCTTCAAAAACGGAGGAGGTGAAAGAATGACTCTTTTTGATTTTAGAAGGTTTTATCATGCATCCAATATCCTATTCAATCCTTTTTCTGGATACCATTTTTTGTTTTAGTAAGATACGTGTTTAATGTGAAAATGTAAGTTTTTTTTCCTGGTTCATAACACTATTTTTCCAAATCCGTCTGAAGAACTACGAATTTCTGACTTCGTTATTACAAGCACAGTGAACTAAATTAATAATGTATTTTTTTAGAGTTCCAGAAGAATTATTCTATTTATTATGCAGTTTGCTTCATTTTTACTAAATGTTTCTTTGTCAGCATTGAAGTTCTTGTTGCTTTTGATTCATCCTCACCGATGACGTTCTTCCATCGCATGAACATTGTCGCTCTAATGCGTGCATCCCTAGATATCTCGCTGAACCTCGTCTAGATAACTAACTATCTTAAGGTGTGAAAAGATTGATACGTTTGCTGATTTGATATTTCTCATTTCATCCGCAACCCAAGATTGAAACCCAAAAAAAGCGTGTTGATGTAAATGCTAGATGAAACATGAACCACAGGACTAAAAAAAGTGCCTCGGAGAAGTCTCTGAAAAAAGTAAGAATGAGACTCATTCAATTTCATTGAGGCTGCTTTTTCACCGTCAAAAAACAATAGTAAATACTCAAAAAGTGCAGTATAAGACTCCTCCAAATGTATAAGTTGCTCACCTGAGACAATATTTTCGGATGATTCCCTGTGGAATAGGCCTGCAACAATTGAGTTCTTCTAATATTCTATCAAGACTCAAGCGGATGATGCCCTGTGGAATAGGCCTGCAACAATTGAGTTATTCTAATATTCTATCAAGACTCAAGCGGCTAATGGAGCGTGCCATATTAAGCATCGATTGTATCATCCTCCTCAAAACATAACTTTTTGCTTTAGCGATAGGCAACGGCAAAACCTCCGCCCGTTAACTCAGTGTTAATATCACCAATTCTGTGCTCACTGATAGCAATTTTTTCACAGAGCTAACTCTATTTCTTATGATAAGCTTCTCTCTGAGTGAATACAGTTTAAGTTTTTTTTAGAGAAGACTCAGAAATTAGCCTGCTCAAAATAGACTTCCGATCTCAATAAGCTCAAATTTCTCGTGTGATTGTACATATTCTGAGAGCAAATGACTTTTCCTTCATGAAGTTTGATTCGTTCGAAAACCCGTCAGAAGTCGATGGCAAAACTTGCATGCGTCGACTTTTACCTACGACTTCCATCTTGCCCAAAAATACGGATTCTCTTTTGGCTATAAAATTATTATGAGTTCAATGAATATTCAATTTGATTACTAATGCTAATTTTAAAGGATTAATACCTTGCTGATCCAATTACATTAATAATGCACTACCCTGGATTTGTTCTTCAGTAATAACGAATTCAGTAACTGGTTGCAGGAGTATTTCTGATACCGTACTGCGTGATGGTCATCTTTGCCGGAGTTCCCCTATTCTACATGGAGCTCTCCCTAGGACAGTATTACAGAAAGGGAGCAATCACAACTTGGGGCCGGATATGTCCCCTTTTCAAGGGTGAGAACTATAATTTGACCAAATAGATTTTCGTTCTTATTGACCTTCTGATTAAACTATGAAAGAGATCATAAAACTTTGTAAATCATTTTTAAAATGAGCTGATTTCTCTTTTCTTTTTGTTCATTGAACAAAATTTCCAAGCCTATTTTTCATTAAATCTGTTTTCTCTCTTATCTGAATTTATCTGCTTTTCTGTTCTATAAAGTTCAATTGGAGGGTAATTCGGATGCGACATTCCTAGATTTTGAAACAATTCTTTAGAATATATGAAACTTTTAAAGAAACTGGTCTAAGACGAAAAAACTTATATTTTCTAATTACTTCATTCATCGCAAAGAAATTTTAAAGAAATGAATCAGATCATCAGATTCCCAGATCTCTTAATTGAAGAACATTATTGAATGAAACTTGTTGATAGAATATCTCTGAGAGAATAGAAAAGAGAAAATAAATCAGTTATAGGGATTTGTAAACATAAAAAACTTCTAGGTTATAACGATAATCGAGTTAGTGCATTTTATTCTTTTTACCAGCATCATTATCCTCACTGAATTCTTATTCTTGATGAACATGTTTCGAGAAAAAAATATCCTTACCCTTTGGACAAAAGAAAACTTTTTGAACCATTATATCTTCTTGCATACAAAATTGGCCAGAATTTCCTCTAGGGTTAGTGAGAATATTAAAAGCGAGTAGGAAGCCAGCTAGTTTTTGCCACAACAAAACTTTAAAACTTTGCATGACAAATGGAATTATGAATAAGAAATTGAAGGCACGATCTGAAAGTATTGATCGGATTTGCTCTACGTCTTTTTATGTAGGTATCGGTTACTGCGTCATAATGATCGCATTCTACACGGACTTCTTCTACAACGTCGTAATTGCATGGGGCTTCCACTTTCTATACACTTCTTTCTCGATGACTCTGCCTTGGGCCTCCTGCAACAACTCATTCAACAGCGAAGCATGCTATGAGCCACAGTCAGCGGTTCATATGAAAGTAATAATGTATTTATGGCTCGAGGTCTTTTGTCAAAAGGTAAACATTGAGTCCGACTCAATTGAACAAAACGTTGTTTCTATCACTTTTCATGTAATTTACGCGAATTAAAACCGTAGTAGAAGACCCCATCATACGTGCTACAACGATGTCCGCCTTCACGCGGTGCAGCACGACAGTCTACAGACTGCAAAGGACATCAACAACCTTCTCCGGAAGCATCACGCTCCGAAGAAACTACAAGAGTCTGTCTCTCTCTCTCTCTCATCTCTTCACTACACCTCCGTCTTCGTTCTTTTTTTCGCCTGAGGGACAGTCCGATCCGGCTGGCCTGTCCCAACTACTTCTCCTATTGGCCGGAGACATCGAGAGTAACCCAGGACCAAGGATCTGGCTGTGCACTACATGCAAGAGAAAGGCGAATACTAACTGCATCCAGTGCTCCTACTGCTCAGAGTGGGTCCACACTAAATCGACATGCAGTGGCCTCTCCAAAGATTACATCCAAGTCGAATACCGCTGCCCGTCATGCATAACATCAACGACTCCGCTGACGACCACGAACACCAGGCAAACTCTCTCCTCTGACCCCACGTTCAACAGCAGGAACCTCAAGATTTTGCAATACAACTGCAATGGCTTCTCTGGCAAAACGACGGAACTCCATGAACTCGTCACTCGTTTGAAAGTCGATCTATTTCTCATCCAATAAACTAAGCTAACGAACCGTTCCAAATGTCCACAAATTCCTGGATACACTATCGTAAGAAAAGATCGTGAGAAGAACTCCGGAGGCGGTCTTATTACCGGAATCAGCGAATCGCTGTCCTACACTGTAATGCCCTCTCCGACCGACACACATTTGGAATCTCTCACCGTCCGCATATTCGATGCCGATAAGAAGTCGCTCGATGTTACCAACATATACATACCACCGACGAGCTCTTGCACCACTGGTTATACGCCCGACCTCACTCCGTTCTTACACAATCGCGAGAAATCCATCATACTCGGTGATCTTAACGCTCATGATGCCGCATGGTTCTCCAAATCTTCAGACAGCAGAGGCTCTCACATCGCAGAAACGATCGATGCTTCAGAACACGCCGCAGTAAACCGTGACACGCCTACCAGAGTACCAGTCAACGGAAGACCATCTTCTCCAGACATCTCCATTTGTTCGCTGGACTTACTTTCTCAAGTCTCATGGAAAACAATACCATCTGGAAGCTCCGACCATCTACCCATCGTAATCGTCCTTGAGGGTTCCAACTATATCCGTACGCACAGGAAAGTCTCCTTCACCAACTTCGGAAAAGCGAACTGGAAAATCTTTGAACAGCTCGTCGAAGAAAAGTTATCCACGACACCTCTTCCCGACCTCCCCGCCGCCCAAGCTGAGCCCTTCTTCCGGAAGATCCTGTTATCTGCAGCCGCCAGCTCAATCCCACGCGGTCGCATCAAGAAGAGAAACGTTGCCTTAACACCAGAAATCCGAGATTGGATGACCAAACGAGACGCTTCACGAGAATCAGACCCATCAAGCCAAGACATCAGCACCCTCAACATGAACATCAGACGAGCCACGGACAGAAACAAAAGGGACATCTGGAGAAACTTCATGGAGACCTTTGATCCCAAACTAGACAGCAAGAAACTGTGGAAAACGATCAAGATGTTGAATGATAAAGGACGTCCCCCACCAAACTGCGCCATCGACTTCGGGAAAGGACCCCTTACATCCTCCTTCGAAATCGCGAACCAGTTCAACAAACGCTTCACACGCCCAGTCGACTACAAAACAAAAAAGGAAAATCGGAAAACCATGAAGAAAGTTCACAACATCCACGCTAAAGATTTTGTCGAGTACTCAGAGGCCGCAGTGAAATCAGCTATTAAGAAGACAAAGAAATCAACAGCCCTCGGACCGGACGGACTCGCTCCAATACTCTTCCATTATCTCGGGAACAGAGGTATAGCCGCCCTCACAAAGCTCATCAACGACTCTCTCAGCTCTGGCAGAATTCCCATGATTTGGAAATCTTCAGTCATTCTCCCACTCCTGAAAGCAGGAAAAGAGGCAACGGATGGACCAGGATACCGACCGATCTCCTTACTCTCACCGATGGCGAAAATCATAGAACGACTTCTGTTGGAAGAACTCAAGCCGTACGTAAGAGTAGCTGAGCACCAGCATGGATTCACCACAGGAAGATCCACCACCTCTGCCCTCCTCACTCTTTCAAAAGACGTAGCTGCAGGTTTTAACGCGAAGAGACCAGCTAAACGTACAGTGATGTTGGCAATCGACATGTCAAAGGCCTTCGACAGCATAGACATAGCGGTACTCATAGATCTCGTCCTACAAACCGACGCCCCAAACTTCGCAAAGAAATGGCTAGCATCGTACCTCAGAGGACGAACGAGCCGTACATCCTTTCGCGACGTCATCTCAAGCTCATCCCTGATCAGAAGCGGAGTCCCTCAAGGCAGCGCACTCTAACCGCTTCTTTTCAATTTATATCTAAGCGATCTTCCGAACAACGATCTAAACATCAAAATCGTTCTCTTATGCTGATGATATAACGCTATGGGCGTCAGATCCGAGCATTTCCACTGCCTCGCTACACATACGATCCGGTCTCCCACACATCGAAAAGTTCATCCACGATCGTGGACTATCTATTTCTCCTGCCAAAAGCCAGCTTCTACTCTTCACACCTTACAGCAAAGAGTACAAGACTATCCTAGATGTCTCGATCGGAGGTCAGAGCGTACCCACCGTGAATACCGCCAAAATCCTTGGAGTTACATATGATTCTATGTTCACATTCAGTCATCATGCGAAAGACATAGCAGGCCGAATGTCGCAACGTAACAATGTACTGAAGGCGCTAGCCGACAGTACATGGGGCAACCAAAAGGAGACACTCCGTCTCAAGTACAAAGCCATTTGCCAATCCATATACAGCTACGCAGCTCCAGGCTGGGCCAGCTTTCTCTCCTCTTCAGCACATACCAAAATTCAAAGAAAACAGAACAATGGCCTGTGTATCGTAACAGGAAACCATCAAATGGCCAGCGTCGACCACATACATGCTGAAGCTAAAGTTATGAGATCGAAATCGCACCTTCACATGCTATCAGCCCAATACTTGGCAAGGACCTTGAGCCAAACTCACTTCCATCACGGATTATTTCTCCAAGGACCCCCACCACGCAACATGAAAGCTGATCTTTACATCGCATGCAGAAGCACTGTTGAAAGAGCCCTGTCGGAAACAGCAGAGAAGAACAACGGGAAAAGCGTCGCCAACCGAGTCCACACAAACATGGTCTCAGAAGAAAAGGAAACCATCCAAGGTCCAGTCATACTGGGCGGCCGACAACCACCGGACATAAATGAAGAAGAAGTGGACCTCTCCAGAAACGCCCGCTGCACGCTGAGCCAACTCCGCTCAGGCTACAGCAGGTACACCAAGTACTACTTACACCGGATCGATGACTCGATACCTGACTACTGCCCAGACTGTCTCAATGGACCTCACGACGTGGCCCATCTCTTCAAATGCGCTAGACGTCCAACAAGACTCACGTTGGAAGATCTCTGGATGAAACCAAAAGAAGTAGCCTCATTTCTGAGACTATTGTGAAGGAAAGAAGAAGAGATGTATTTAAAAATAAAAATAAAAAAAGAGAGGAGAGGGAGAGGGAGAGAGCGGCTCTCCATAGCCAACTCTCTTCGACGCGAGACGTTTGCCGGCAACAACAACAACAACCCCATCATACAAAAATTTCCGCTTTTCATCGATTTTCCAATTAGTGTTTGAATAACAGTTTTCCATCCAATGAACTTATCGGGCACCCAAAACATGTGAATCAATTGGAATTATATTTCCCAAAACGTGGTCTTGTTACGAGCCTTGTGGTTCTTTTTTTTTTTACTAGTCTTGTCCGAAAATTCATTATAACCAAAAGAATCAACGAGATAGGCCGAGAAGTCCAAACCAATTGGATTCAGCAAGTATCACTTCAAACACGCCATATAGAATTGTCTTCATATAACTGATCTCTTTGTAAGTTGGCGAGGTCTGGACGGTTCGGACGTTTGCGTCGTGAGAAACGAGACTGAGAACAAAACGATACGCATTTCAGCTGCAGAGGAATACTTTTAGTCAGTCATTTCAGCTGCAGAGGAATACTTTTAGTCAGTCATTTCAGCTGCAGAGGAATACTTTTAGTCAGTCATTTCAGCTGCAGAGGAATACTTTTAGTCAGTCATTTCAGCTGCAGAGGAATACTTTTAGTCAGTCATTTCAGCTGCAGAGGAATACTTTTAGTCAGTCATTTCAGCTGCAGAGGAATACTTTTAGTCAGTCATTTCAGCTGCATAGGAATACTTTTAGTCAGTCATTTCAGCTGCAGAGGAATACTTTTAGTCAGTCTTCGCCTTTCTCAAATGAAACTGTGCATGAGAAAAATTTGATAAAAACTTATAATAAAATTTCCTCCATAAAATAATAGTTCACTTAATACAGATTAATGATACATATTCTCCTTCACACATATTGACTTAACGCTTCACTCACTTTGTGAAACATTTCATGTCTTGTTGTATAAATTTTTTTTGTAATATTAACACAAGTATTAAACTTTTTATATTTGACTTCCAATAAGCCTGATTTAATTCCATTGACGATAAATTACCGGCCTAATTCTAATTCCAGTCCTTGAATATAGAAATTTTATGAAAATAGAGATAGATAAGTCAAATCATGAGGATGTCTGTGATGATAGTTAAAGGGACTTTCTTGCAGCAAAGGCTTCCTTGGCCTCCATGAGCCAAGCGTCGCTTCCTCGCACGTTTTCTACTCGATTGACAATCTCGGTAGTATCAACTGGCACATCGTTCTTGCCCTCGGTACCGTCTACATCATCTGCTACTTCTCCATGTGGAAAGGCATCGGCACATCGGGCAAGGTCGACAACCTTAGGCTTTTTTTTGCATAGCCTGAAAGTTGTTCTTTTGCTCTCAGATGACAAACACGTTCTAATCTACATCTTTATACCTCGTACCTCACAAGCTTCACTCTCTTGACTCTGTCAATGCAGGTTGTCTGGTTCACGGCACTCTTCCCCTACTTCGTGCTCGGTATTCTCTTCGTGCGAGGCATCACTCTTCCGGGAGCAGAAAAAGGCATCGAATACTATCTCCGGCCTAACTTTGCTAGCTTATCAGTTCGTTGAAAATCTCTGAACTTTAACTGAAAAACTGTCGTTCTTTTATCTCTTTCATACCTATATACAAGCTAAAAAAAGCGAAGTGAGAGAAACGAGAAAGAATTTCGGGGAAGGGAAGAGAAAGATTTAGTGAGATAGAAATCAATATGAAATAGAGATAGATGAAGAGAGAGAGAGAGTAAAAGGCAGAAAAATGTAAGAGAGACGAGAGAAAAAGAGGTTACAACCTTTTTTAAGGACCCGGGAGTATGGCAGGACGCAGCGACTCAAGTCTTCTTCTCATTAGGACCTGGTTTCGGAGTTCTCATGGCTTACTCCTCATACAACAACTTCCACAACAACGTTTACTCGTCAGTTGAAATAGTTCCTCCTGTCTCTCCGAGAACATAACTTCTACCAGAATCTTTCTGCCGTGGTGAGAAGTTGAAAATAAACATAGTGACAAAACAGCTTATGTTGACAGAGATGCCTTGCTGACATCGGCGATTAACTGCGCGACTTCCTTCCTTTCCGGTTTCGTCATCTTCTCTGTTCTGGGATACATGTCTTGCAAGAGCGGCAAACCAATCAGCGAGGTTCCTAACGCGCGTAAACAAAAGAGCAGTTTGGAGGTTTTTTTTATTTGGTGTCCTATAAAATAGGTAGTGAACTTGCGTTCTCGAACTGCAATGCGCATTGTAGATGTAAGTTTCAAATGTCTTTAGAAACCGATAACCATTAAAATGTCTTAGTTATTACTTTTGAAAATGCTCATTAGTAGAAGCTGGAGGAAAGAGTAAAAGCTGCAGACCATTTCTGCTACAAGGCAATCACACTAGAGACGGTGATGGTTTTCAAGGTAGCTCAAGAAGGTCCTGGACTGGTCTTTGTTGTGTACCCAGAAGCATTGGCTACTATGCCCTATGCGCCCTTCTGGTCCGTTCTTTTCTTTCTCATGCTCATCACTCTCGGACTCGACTCTTCTGTCAGTGTTTTTTTCTTCGGAGTCTTCTCACAATCCAACATTGGTTTTTGTTAGCATGGTCTCTAAGTGATGAATCATTTGATTCAAACAGTGAATTTGACTGCACTCATTCAATCGAGAAAAAAAGCTTCTACCTCAGAGTCATTTAAATCTACACGGTGCGGCACAAATATGGAAAAAAAGTTTTGCTCGAAAATGGCTCACTTAAAAACAAAATTTATATCAGTCAAAGACAAAATCTAAATGGTGTTTAAACTTCTATTTAAAAATTTGATTTTCATTGCTTGGTTCTCCTCGGAATGATGGCTGCTAGTAAATTACGCAGCGCAGTCAGAAAATTACCTCGTGCATGGTCGGAAATGATGTCCAATGAACAGTGTAGACACTATGGCATACCATCCCAATTGTTGTCATTTCTCGAATCCTTCTTGAAAGAACGCACTTTTTCCGTTCGCATGGGTAGATTTTGTTCTCTTCCATTGAGTGTGACATCAGGGATCCCCCAGGGTTCCGTCCTTGGCTCCCTGCTTTTCATCTTATACATAACCGATTTGAACGATGTGCTATCACTATTCCCTAATTTAAAATTCCAAGCGTTCGCTGATGATATTGAAGTGTATGTGTTTCACAGTAGAGATACCTGCACAGAAAGAAGTCAAGAACTGCAACTTTCCCTCGATGCTATAAGTAATTTTTTTTTCTAATCAGCTCTCTTTGTCTTCCAGCAAAACTGTTCATTTACATATAGGACCGCAATATTTCGTAGAATCTTATTCCATCTGAGTTTGAGTTTGAGTTTATTACGCATGGAAAATGCGTGGTAAGGTATAAGTAAGGGGGTTTTCCATGTGAGGGGAAACATGAGGTCGAAGGAAGGAGTTAATAACATATGAGATCAAAGAGGTACACGTTGATTTCGGAAAGAACTTCCGAGTGATTGGTCGGTACTACTCCAGTGGTAGCATTGTGTGGGAGGGAGTGAGGGACTAGGACGATATAGCTTCAAGGTGTCCAAATTCTCGTTGAAGCCGGATTGCATCTTGTCCACTAGACGAAATGAATAGAACAGAGAGCGGATGGAAAGTCGACCACTCCAGTCATGACGAACAAGACAGAATGTACTGTTAACACGTGTCAATCAAGTTCGCGACCTGGGTGTACAAGTCGTTTCATCATTGCGTCGAGGCCCAGCCATACAAGAACGAGCGACAAAAGCGACAGCAGCCATGTACTCACTCTTACGGGCAGTCCCGATCAACGACCCAGCCATTCTTCTCAAGTTCACTACTTACATTCTTCCAAATCTTGAGTTTGCTGCCTGCTTCTGGAACCCCTATTATGCAAAAGGCCGCAAAACGATCGAGAAGGTTCTACAAGCTTTCACTCGTATTGTTTATTACCGATGTTTTCCAAATCCTGATTATCCACATGCACTTCCTTCATATTCTTGTCGATTAACTAACTTAGGTCTTTCATCCTTATTGGATAGAAGAAAAGTGGCGGATCTTATGATGGGTTGGAAAATATCTAATAACAGATCTATTCTAGCCAGAGATAAATTCTTTAAATGGGTTCCGATCACGCGCACAAATTCAAATGGCTTGTATGTCGAAACAACACAGAATTCAGCTCGTTTTCATTGTCTTTCGCTGAGGGTAGCTCGTATGTTCTCCAGACTTTCAAAAGATGTGTTGGATATTCCTAGTGAACATGTTTTCAGAAAATTTGTCACCGATGCTGTTTGTACACTCTAATTTTTCTTATATTTTATTTTAAAATTCTTTTTTCTTTCTTGTTTTTTTGTTATCAATGCGTGCTGAGTCAGCTTGTATTGTCATACTCCCCTCCCCACAAGAACTTTGAATTTCAACTGTCACAAGATTTTATTTTTATATCATGTATTAATGTGTTCTCTGTCATTATCGAATGCTTGTTTTTTTGCACTGAAAAGTGTAGATAAAATAAATAAATAAATATATATATATATATATATATAACATCGTGCAAACGCTTGGAATGACGCCGTCAGTTGTTTGCCGAACAATGAACGATTCGACAAAAAACCAAGGAATTCGAGGAACTTGTTCGTCCTGCAGGACCTCCCACATCAAGATCGTCAGTAAGGTGAATAAAACGAAACCCAAAGAGAAGCATGCGAAAACCGGGAAGGAACTCCGCCTTTGTCGGAGATATCAAAACGTGGAATTTTTCATCAAATGCTTGGATATAAATCGTATGGCAGTCGCAAACGTGCGATGCTGGACAAAAATGGAGACATAAAAAAGAAGAAAGCTTGCCGTTCGCTTTAATGTGCCCGCAACGGCGAGCTGCATTGCTTAATCATCAGCTACGAAAAGATTTTTACAGTCGAACAGGCCTTAAACCCGCAAAACACACGCGTAACGGCAAAATAGAATTATTGACAAGACTCAACATCCAGCCCGTGCTACGGTCTGGGGCGCGATCTGCGCGATTGGAAAGTGTCCGTTGACCTTCAAAGTGGATCGGCAAGTCTACCTCCAAACCGGGCTACAAGAGGCTCTGAAACCGTGGGGCGATGCTAACTTCAATGGATGCCATTATATCTCCCAGCAAGGCGACCACCATCGCATAGGGCGACATCGGTACAAGACTGATGCAAAACGGCTCTGCCTGTGTTTATTTCCAAAGTAAATGGCCTGCTTTTCCGCCTGAATTGAATTCTCTTGGTTTCGCAATTTGTGGGAAATCGAGGCCACAGTGTGTGTCACTCACCACTGAAGTTAGGATTCGTTGAACAAAGCCCTTGTTAAATACTGAGCGATTTATCGCCTCAATACCTGCTGTCTGTCGTCACTAAGTACTCTGAAGGCCTCCGTCATGACGTTCGCTGACGAGGAGGCCTCGTCACTAAGTACTCTGAAGGTCTCCGTCATGATGTTCGCTGACGAGGAGGCCTCGTCACTAAGTACTCTGAAGGCCTCCGTCACGACGTTCGCTGACGAGGAGGCCTCGTCACCAAGTACTCTGAAGGCCTCCGTCATGACGTTCGCTGACGAGGAGGCCTCGTCACTAAGTACTCTGAAGGTCTCCGTCATGACGTTCGCTGACGAGGAGGCCTCGTCACTAAGTACTCTGAAGGCCTCCGTCACGACGTTCGCTGACGAGGAGGCCTCGTCACTAAGTACTCTGAAGGTCTCCGTCATGACGTTCGCTGACGAGGAGGCCTCGTCACTAAGTACTCTGAAGGTCTCCGTCATGACGTTCGCTGACGAGGAGGCCGAATCGAATTATATTCCCATATGTCAATTATAACAATAATTTAATAAAGATTTATAAAATTTTCTCAATTGATCTTCTCACTCTGGGAAAAACTACTAAAGAACGTCTTTGCATATTTGTGCCATACCCTGCACAGGCTCACATAGTTTGCAGTGAGCTATAGCAATTACTTTATCAATTTATGTAGAGTCTCTAAAGGCCAAGAACAAATGAAATCCCCAGAGTTATGTTATTATCACGTGTTATGAATGTTATTATCACGTGTTATGAATGTTATTATCACGTGTTATGAATTTGATACACTTATCTATGTCAGTGGCTTGTTAGGAACATCAAAAGTTTCCTAAGGAATCGCTTACAATTAGAAATTTGAAAAGTTGATTGAAGTCAATAAACTCATTTATTGAGCCAAGCTTTCTATGAATTGAAGTGTGCCCGATTGTAGTTCGGAGGCTCTGAAGCCATCATAACGGGGCTGGGCGACGAGTTCCCGCTGATTAAGAGGAACAGAGAACGCTTCCTTGCCTGCCTCTTCTCCTTCTACATGAGCATCGGAGTCTTCATATGCACCAATGTTCCCGCCTTTTTGTTTTTAGGCACTTTTAGTTTTCCTGTACTATATGAACGCATGAACTTATCTCTTTGCGACAAACAAATGCTGAATTTTGCTTAAAGTATGAAATGCGAAAACCACGGTGGAATAGGATAATTAGCAAAAGCTTTTTTTCATTGCTCGTAATGACTTTTTTCAGTTCAATAGATGATAATTTTGTTAAGAAGTTTCAATTTATTCATGCCTACTCTTAACGGACCAATTAAGAATTTACTTCGCGCGCTCAATAGCTCGAGCCGGTTTTCCCCTAACTAGCGTGACGCTTTTAGAACATTAATAAAGCTATTGTATGAAATTCAGGGGCCGAATGAGTTTAGCTTAAGAGCGTAATACAAATCATTTATAAGAACAGCAATTTTAATGAGAATGTATTCTTTTCTTTACCATCTTTGCCTTACCAAATTGGTAAAGAGCAACATCATTAGAAGAGCTTTCATGAATGTTTAACGGCAAAGGACACAATCCTTTTTCAAAAAAAAGTTGCTGATTAAGTAAGCCTGGCTACTACACAGAGAAAAAAAGAAGGGAAAAAAAGCGATTTGCTTGTCCTCAGGGCGGAATCCTGATCATGGAGTGGCTCATCGTCTACGGTACAACGTGGGGTCTCTTGATCGCCGTGTTCTGTGAGACCATGGTCATTTCTTTCCTATACGGTAATATTTTCAGCTCTACTTTCTGTACCCGAAGGACTGTTAACTTCTTTGCTCTTTTCACAATAATGATTCTACTGCTAACTCGAAATGAGTTTGTTTCTTCACATTGAAAATAATTTCCAGGTATCGGGCAATTCACTAAGGACTTAAAAGAGATGCTCGGATTCAAACCGGGCATCTACTGGAGAAGTGCATGGACTGTGGCGGCACCCTCCATTCTCTTTGTGAGTTTCCGCAACTCACTTCTACTATTCAGTGCTTCTTATCGCTTACCAAACTTGAGCCAATTTTACTTGCAAATTATTTTTTATTTGTTTAAATAGTTTATCTACCTAGGGATGACTTGTCAAGAGTCACCAGCTGACACAGGGAGTATCCCAGCAGAATAGTTTATCTACCAAGGGATGACTTGTCAAGAGTCACCAGCTGACATAGGGAGTATCCCAGCAGAATAGTTTATCTACCAAGGGATGACTTGTCAAGAGTCACCAGCTGAAACAAGGAGTATCCCAGCAGAATAGTTTATCTACCAAGGGATGACTTGTCAAGAGTCACCAGTGACATAGGGAGTAAGTATATCAGCAGAATAGTTTATCTACCAAGGGATGACTTGTCAAGAGTCACCAGCTGAAACAAGGAGTATCCCAGCAGAATAGTTTATCTACCAAGGGATGACTTGTCAAGAGTCACCAGCTGACATAGGGAGTATCCCAGCAGAATAGTTTATCTACCAAGGGATGACTTGTCAAGAGTCACCAGCTGACATAGGGAGTATCCCAGCAGAATAGTTTATCTACCAAGGGATGACTTGTCAAGAGTCACCAGCTGACATAGGGAGTATCCCAGCAGAATAGTTTATCTACCAAGGGATGACTTGTCAAGAGTCACCAGCTGACATAGGGAGTATCCCAGCAGAATAGTGAAGATTGATAGATACTGAAGAGTAATTCGTTGAGATACGTCCAGTAGATTTATCTAGGCTCTTCAATATTTGCTTAGTAGGTCGTAAACTGTAAAAAGTCACGAAGGGAAGCTACATGGCATTATGACTCATTATTAATTAGAAACTCACGTCAGACAGAAAATACTATCATCTTCTTCTTCTTCTTCCTGGGGTTGTCCCGCGATGGCAAGGTCCGCTTTTTGGATCTTCTTTCTCCATTTGTCCCGATCGAGCATATCTTTCGGGCTTAGATGACTGGCTTTCAAGTCCGCATTGATGATGTCTGGCCATCGCTGCTTCGGTCGCCCTCTCGGTCGCCGACCGTCCACTTCGAGATCATAGGCAGTGCTGGCTAGAGTTTCCGGTGATGCTCTGGTGACATGGCCAAACCATCTGAGCCGATTTTCGCGAATCTTCTCGTCGGTGGGGGTGACGCTAATCGGTCTCATTTGATAGGTGCTCGCGGAGAGAGATTCCCATGATTACAACGGATCATGCGCATTTCCATAGTTTGTAGACGTCGCTCAACTGTTCTCGTAGTTGGTCAGCACTCGGTTCCATACAAAGCACTACTTTCCGATATATCTTCGACTTGAGGTGCAGAGGCATCTTTCGGTCGCATAGTACGCCTGTGAGATCTCTCCATTTCATCCATGCTCCGTTGACACGTGACAGCACGTCAGAGTCGATGCCTACGCTGCTCTGGATGTTCGATTCAAGGTAGCAGAAGCAGGTGGACTTCGTCAATTCTCCGCCGTTTACCTTGATGGTGTCTTCGGAGGATACTGTTTCCCAGTACTCCGTCTTTGAGGTATTCAGACGTAGTCCATACTGACTGAGTCGGCTGCTCCAGTCCTGCACTTTTTGCTGAAGCTCCAGCTGCCAGGAACACGTCATTCGCATACAGGATGGTCCATGCAAGGTCACCCTGTAGGTCACGAGTAATAGTGTCCATGACAAGAATGAAGAGGAGTTGCGATAGCGCTGATCCTTGATGTACGCCTACACTCACTGGAAAACTATCCGAGATTCCGACGGGACACCTAACGTTGCTCGTGGCATCTACGTTGGTGTCCCGTCGGAATCTCAGATAGTTTTCCATCATCTGGAATAAGTAAATATGCAAAAAGTTTTAAAGTCATTTGCAACAGAATTTTTTTGAAGTACCACGCAAACTTTCATAAATAAACTGATCGAATGTTCAATCGATTCAGTTAAGGTTATCCCTATGTCTCTTCTGATAGGCTAGGAAGAAAATTGTTGAAAAAAACTATCACATGAAAAAACTCGTCCATCGGGCGGGATCGAACCAAGTCATTTGCAATATCTCGGTCTGGCAACGCAAGCGCGTTACTAGTTTAAGACGGAGGCTTTATTGCTATTCGTGTAATAGTGCTATAGCAATGTGGTCTCTTTTGACCTGTTGAACAAAGAATGAACCGAATGAAAAAGTTCAGCTGATGATCCTCTCTTCCTTCATTCACTACACGCCCCTCTCTTATCAAGACTACGAGTACTCGCCCACGGCAAACTTCTTCGGCATCCTCTTCGCTCTTTCCGCCGCATCCGCCATTCCCATCGTTGGCGTGTACAAGCTGGTCAGAGCGCAGGGAAACACATTGAAAGAGGTCAGCATATTTGTTTAGCCTTGGAAAGTGGTTTAATTGTACATATTCCGGGAGATGAGCAGTTTTCTAGAATCATCTAGAGAACTTCGTCAGGACATAAAACAAAAAGGCAAATTTTTGTAACACTGACAAAAAATAGGCCATTACTAAACCACGCCCCTCGCGCCATTCACGCCCGTAATTACTATTCCACGCCACTGTGCGGGAAAGAGAGAAAGAGTGTTTGACGCACTATTATGTATATTTTTTGATACGGTCTCGTTAGCCTAAGCCGTACGGCCTCGTTAGCGTAAACTTTTACCTAAGCCTAAGCAGAAAAAATATGAAAACCTTGAAAAACTATAAAAAGCGCATAGGGCAAAGTTAAGAATTTTCCCGCGCAGTGGCGTGGATTAGCAATGAACGGGCGTGAGAAGCATGAGGGGCGTGAGGGGCGTGGTTTAGTAATAGCCCAAAAAATGTGTATACTGATTCTGTAACAAAAACTTTTATTCGGTGGGCTTTATTCACATAAATCTGGATTTAAGAAAAAGCTGAAGATGGCACGAAGCGAAGGAAGTTGGGAACTGACTCTAGAGTCCTTCATCATTCCTTTTTTAGATATAGGATGTTTCAGAAGTTCCGTTCTGTTCTGTCTCCTTATCGATCGCGCCCCACGCAATGCGAGTATACACCAATAGCAGGCAGAATGCACTTCTCCAATGACGTTCTCTTGTGAAGAGGTTCTACCGCTCAGAGTACTCTAGTTATTGACTGACTGTAGCAAAATAGTTCCTACTGTAAACATATATTTGTATATTGCTTTCCGAGTAAGTCTATTGAGATGATTCTGACACTCTCATTAAACTGTCAATGTAAAAAAAAAATGTTTTCAGTAGAAAGACGATGGAATGTTAAGCCATCCATTCATACTGATATGAATTTAATTGAGTAATTTCAAGTCACAGTTCGAATTCTCTTTGAAGCGATTCTAGGTCAGTTTGAAATGATCCGATTTCACTTCTGAAAGATTCTGGATCACTTCGACGTGAATAGAAATTAGTTCGAGCTCGGAAGTTCTTTGCTTAAATTCAACTGTGCAATCGATCTTTGGATTCTGAGTTGAAAACTAACTCAATCAGTTATAGCAAGTGCATATAATATCAAAGTTTTAGATTATTTTAAGCTTCGTCTATAAATGTTTCCATTGATCTCTGCACATGAATCTCTTTCTCCCAACCTCTTTGAATGTGGTCTCTCAGCTCAGTTTTTCTATAAAAAAGAATTTTGAATTTTTTTTAATCAGCTTCCTCTAAAACTTTAATTTAAATTTCTTTTTTTACACAGCTTTCTGTGAGAAAATTAGTGGCGTCACTTAAACTAAGCTCCAAACCCGGTTATATAACATTACCCGCATTTCTGAAAATTTCTACACTTGAGTCCTCTCGAGCATCAAATAGATTCGTTCCACTATTTCGATTCCTCTCAGCCCAATAATGTACAATGTAACTGATGTAAACTTGTCACAACACTCTTCCCTTTGATAGTTATCGACGAACTTTCCTTCAAACTGCTTCGCCTTCTAGTATCTTCCGTGAAACATGGTCTCTTTGGCTTTTTAAGAAATTTATAGTTTCATCGACAAACTTTCCGCTAAAAACTCTCTTAGTCCTAAAAGTTTTCAATTTCATTGTTTGAAAAAATTTCCCTGTTTAAAAAATTTCCAAAACAGACTTTGATTTTGTTCAAAAAATCATTAAAATTGCTTTTCGAGCAAGGTTCTGAGATGGCCGTGTAACATTTATAGAATTGTTTTTGAGCTTTATTCTGTTTTTTGTTTTGTTTTTGCTGATTCACTCATTTATAGATGAATGAAGAAAATAAATATTTCGTAATACACTCTGATTCGCCACGGGAATGCAATTTTATTGGCAAAACCGTTTTTGAGTTTCCATGCAAAATAAAAAAGAGTCATTTCTGATGTTTTTTTCAATTGTGATGTTTAACCTGTAAAAAGGTGTATTAACCGATAGGAATTGATAACACAAGCCGGTGCCAAAACGAGAACATGGTATTGAGAGATAAGATAAATCTTAAAATTCTATGTTACACAGTTCGAAGGCAGTGACGCCTGGTTAATATGACAATTGAATGAACCATTGCACAGAAAACAGCTAGTCTACCGGGCGGGATCGAAACCAGCCATCTCGTCTCAAACCGGGAGCGCTCGTTACCATTACACCACGGGGACACGATGCTATTCCGTGTGAAAGTGTTACATGAAAGGCTCACATGCCTGTTCTCGTTAGTCACATATGCTCATCAAGCGATTGAGTCATGAATGGAGTGTAACTCCAGAATTCACGATTAAGACAGAAAAGAGATGGAAGATGGATGATAAAATCTTAAAATTCTAAGTTAAACAGTTTAAAGGGAGTGACGCCTGGTTAAGATTTTTTCTGTGCTATGATTCAATAAATTTTGAGAAAGCCTTCGAGAAAGCGAAGTCAGTAGCAAAGAAGTCAGTATGCACGTGTGTAACATTTTACAAAGAAAATAATTAAAAAATCGCATTTTTTCTTAAAATAATTAAAACCGGTATGAATGTGTTTTTTTGTTGGAAGTAAACATTCTACGTTTTCTGAATTGCAGGCGAAGCGTATTTTAAGTTCTTCAAATCTCAAAAAAACTACTTTTTTCTGAAAATGTAGTTTTCCGAGAAAAAAGTGAATGCAGAATTCCCCAGATCTAATAAGATGTTCCTGCAAAGAGCAGCTAAGAGCAACTCCAATCATAGAGGCCATTAACAAAACTCGACCTGTTTGTGAAGTGCCGCTTCATGTCACTCCGTTTCCGAGAGGCTGCTATAAAGCACTCAGTACCACTTTCCTGCATCATTTTCAGTAGGGTGAGCAGTCTCGAGGGGCTGCATCAAGCGTCAGTCTGTCTTCGATGTTGAATTTGAGTTTGAAAAAAGAACAATAAAATTATTTGAGAGTTCGAAAAGTTGAAAAGTTTTATTTGCAGCAAATGAGTCTTAAAGATTAACAAAATATTATTTAATTCTATCACATTATATATGTATCATAATGCATTTCATTTTAACCATATAAATGCAGTTGGAAGATGTCTGTAGCAAAACGTGGCCCCGTCAACTTGTACCTATAAATAAACAAAATTCGATCTAACAAATGAAGTATTTGCAGGAGAAATCGACATGCGTTGCGGTATAAGTAAATCCGTGAGTTATTCTACCCGTTATTTCGTTTCTTTTTCTTCATTAGCCTAATAAAAATTTCAACGAACATTCGGGATTTCTTGGGTATCAAGAAAACTACAAATTTTAGTTAGACCTAGACGTAAGCATAGTGTATGTATAAAGAGCATTCAGAAGAGTAAACATTGTTTTATAAGACCAGCAAAAATTCTGGACATTCCTTGGAAGACTTTAACTGCTTCTAGACACAGTCCTTCATGGTTGCCTCGGTGAGTGCTGCTCAGGGTCTCTTCCTTTCATTCACTCCTCTCATCACATATGCCAATCCAGAGCTTAATGACTTGGGCGATCGAGTCATGACTGCCGCCTATGTCTGTGTGAGTGTTCCTCAATAAGAGTTCGAAAAGCTTGTTTTACTTTGCGCTTAGTTAGGAGACAGGATAGGCGTTTTTTTCAAGTCGAGATCATAACTCAGCTGCACTATCGGAATTTTTTGCACTTTAGTCACCCCTTAACAGAGGTTCAATGGGTCAGGTGAGTTCAATGGCTCACCAGAGGTTCAATGGGTCAGATTGAAGCTCTTCTCCCAAGGAGAACAGGTATGTATATATACCTGCGCATACAAAATCGCGATAACACTCTCTCTATGTGTTGTCTGAGAAAGCGAGAGATGAGTGCGCAGACAACTAAAGGAGGAGGAGGAGCCATGTTCTAATAGGATTGAGTGTTATCGCGTGGTTATATGCGCAGCTATAAATATTTCTGTTTCTTCTCTTGTGCTCTCTCGAACAGTCCGACGAATGATGACCCTTTGAACCTCTGGTAGGCGGGATGACTAAAATGCAAAAGTACCCACTTGTCGGACACGACAATTTATCCGAGCGGACGCCTACAAGTGCATGGCAATCGACAAATGAAGCTGAGTGAACTACAAATTCCAGGGTGAATTGTATATTGCGCCACACCCCAAACTTATATTGGTTTCGTTCCTAATCCGTATGGCCTCGTCAGCGTAACCTTTACCTAATCCTAAGCAAAAAACAGTGAAAAATACCTGAAAGCCTAAGTCTGAGCGAAAAAAAGGTTTTAAAAAACTGGAATGTAAATTACACCACACAAAAATTTCAAAATTTCTCTGAATTTTGTAGTCCACTCATCTTCATTTTTCAAATACCCAAATGCAGGTGAAATGCATACTTTACCTGGTATAACCACTACTTACTCCCACAAACACTTATATTGTTTGTAGCAAGGAGAGGGGGGTTGCTGCTAGATGTACCAATAACCAATAATAACTCTTTGCTGCTAGATGTACCAATAACCAATAATAACTCTTTGCTGCTAGATGTACCAATAACCAATAATAACTCTTTGCTGCTAGATGTACCAATAACCAATAATAACTCTTTGCTGCTAGATGTACCAATAACCAATAATAACTCTTTGCTGCTAGATGTACCAATAACCAATAATAACTCTTTGCTGCTAGATGTACCAATAACCAATAATAACTCTTTGCTGCTAGATGTACCAATAACCAATAATAACTCCTTTTGAAGCCGGGACTGCAACTTCAAATTATTTGTGGAATAAACTTGTACACACTCTTCGCGAGATAAAACTTTACAAAGATTAACTTATTAAAGATACGCCTTTGCTATAACCTTCTTCTTTTTCTTCTATTTTTTAGCGTTATCCTGCACCGTGTGAGATAGGATGGGTTCCGCTATACTGCATATGAGCTTAGACTATTGGTGAGATAGGATGGGTTCCGCTATACTGCATATGAGCTTAGACTATTGGTGAGATAGGATGGGTTCCGCTATACTGCATATGAGCTTAGACTATTGGAGAGATAGGATGGGTTCCGCTATACTGCATATGAGCTTAGACTATTGGTGAGATAGGATGGGTTCCGCTATACTGCATATGAGCTTAGACTATTGGTGAGATAGGATGGGTTCCGCTATACTGCATATGAGCTTAGACTATTGGTGAGATAGGATGGGTTCCGCTATACTGCATATGAGCTTAGACTATTGGTGAGATAGGATGGGTTCCGCTATACTGCATATGAGCTTAGACTATTGGTGAGATAGGATGGGTTCCGCTATACTGCATATGAGCTTAGACTATTGGAGAGTCAACCAAAAGAAATTTACTGTGCTGACTTCACTTCTCTTTTTACCAACCTCCCACATGACATAGTTAAGATCAACATATGTTATAAAAACTTGTTTCAAAAATTATGGATTCCAAGCCATCAGAAAAAAAGATAAACAAACCAGTTACACTAATGAAACCAGCAAAAGTATAACTTACCTTCCCCTTCAAATATACAAAATGCTTACCTATATCTTAGACATTAGCTATGCCCTTTAAAGTCGAATAATTTATAAACAAAACAAAGGTATACCTCAAGGTAACAACGCGTCTCCTCAAATCGCTTACTTGACACTAGGTATGATGGAATTTCATTATATTAACAAAAACATAAAAGGAAATCAACCTTTAAGAATTTCACTCAATTGTACCTTCAGATACATTGATGATATAATTCATATATAAAACAAATTGAATGAGTTCATTTCTCTTACAAAAGAAGTCTATCATAATTCTCTTTCTTTAGAACAAACTAATCAACAAAGATACAAAGCTGAATTTCTAGACCTAGACCTAGACATAGAAGTCGTAGAAGATGGTACTACAAAGTTTAAACTAAACAATAAGACCGATGCCTACAACTTTAAGGTTCTAAAACACCCCATTTTAGCTCTAACATACCTATCAACATTCGTCTTAACATCATTTACATACAACATTATGTTTTAGTAATAACTGCAAACACATAGAAGATTTTCTCAACAGAATCACTATGTTAATAGATTCTTACAGGTCAAACCAATTTCAAGTGCATATAATATTAGGTATATTAATTAAAACTATCACCAAAAACCCATCAATATCACTAAAATATAATACAGTACACATTGATATCAATCAAAAGATCATATAACAATTCCAACACAACGAGTATCATCATTGATACCTTCATTCCCCTCCATCCCCACAACGAGTATCATCATTGATACCTTCATTCCCCTCCATCCCCACAACGAGTATCATCATTGATACCTTCATTCCCCTCCATCCCCACAACGAGTATCATCATTGATACCTTCATTCCCCTCCATCCCCACAACGAGTATCATCATTGATACCTTCATTCCCCTCCATCCCCACAACGAGTATCATCATTGATACCTTCATTCCCCTCCATCCCCACAACGAGTATCATCATTGATACCTTCATTCCCCTCCATCCCCACAACGAGTATCATCATTGATACCTTCATTCCCCTCCATCCCCACAACGAGTATCATCATTGATACCTTCATTCCCCTCCATCCCCACAACGAGTATCATCATTGATACCTTCATTCCCCTCCATCCCCACAACGAGTATCATCATTGATACCTTCATTCCCCTCCATCCCCACAACGAGTATCATCATTGATACCTTCATTCCCCTCCATCCCCACAACGAGTATCATCATTGATACCTTCATTCCCCTCCATCCCCACAACGAGTATCATCATTGATACCTTCATTCCCCTCCATCCCCACAACGAGTATCATCATTGATACCTTCATTCCCCTCCATCCCCACAACGAGTATCATCATTGATACCTTCATTCCCCTCCATCCCCACAACGAGTATCATCATTGATACCTTCATTCCCCTCCATCCCCACAACGAGTATCATCATTGATACCTTCATTCCCCTCCATCCCCACAACGAGTATCATCATTGATACCTTCATTCCCCTCCATCCCCACAACGAGTATCATCATTGATACCTTCATTCCCCTCCATCCCCACAACGAGTATCATCATTGATACCTTCATTCCCCTCCATCCCCACAACGAGTATCATCATTGATACCTTCATTCCCCTCCATCCCCACAACGAGTATCATCATTGATACCTTCATTCCCCTCCATCCCCACAACGAGTATCATCATTGATACCTTCATTCCCCTCCATCCCCACAACGAGTATCATCATTGATACCTTCATTCCCCTCCATCCCCACAACGAGTATCATCATTGATACCTTCATTCCCCTCCATCCCCACAACGAGTATCATCATTGATACCTTCATTCCCCTCCATCCCCACAACGAGTATCATCATTGATACCTTCATTCCCCTCCATCCCCACAACGAGTATCATCATTGATACCTTCATTCCCCTCCATCCCCACAACGAGTATCATCATTGATACCTTCATTCCCCTCCATCCCCACAACGAGTATCATCATTGATACCTTCATTCCCCTCCATCCCCACAACGAGTATCATCATTGATACCTTCATTCCCCTCCATCCCCACAACGAGTATCATCATTGATACCTTCATTCCCCTCCATCCCCACAACGAGTATCATCATTGATACCTTCATTCCCCTCCATCCCCACAACGAGTATCATCATTGATACCTTCATTCCCCTCCATCCCCACAACGAGTATCATCATTGATACCTTCATTCCCCTCCATCCCCACAACGAGTATCATCATTGATACCTTCATTCCCCTCCATCCCCACAACGAGTATCATCATTGATACCTTCATTCCCCTCCATCCCCACAACGAGTATCATCATTGATACCTTCATTCCCCTCCATCCCCACAACGAGTATCATCATTGATACCTTCATTCCCCTCCATCCCCACAACGAGTATCATCATTGATACCTTCATTCCCCTCCATCCCCACAACGAGTATCATCATTGATACCTTCATTCCCCTCCATCCCCACAACGAGTATCATCATTGATACCTTCATTCCCCTCCATCCCCACAACGAGTATCATCATTGATACCTTCATTCCCCTCCATCCCCACAACGAGTATCATCATTGATACCTTCATTCCCCTCCATCCCCACAACGAGTATCATCATTGATACCTTCATTCCCCTCCATCCCCACAACGAGTATCATCATTGATACCTTCATTCCCCTCCATCCCCACAACGAGTATCATCATTGATACCTTCATTCCCCTCCATCCCCACAACGAGTATCATCATTGATACCTTCATTCCCCTCCATCCCCACAACGAGTATCATCATTGATACCTTCATTCCCCTCCATCCCCACAACGAGTATCATCATTGATACCTTCATTCCCCTCCATCCCCACAACGAGTATCATCATTGATACCTTCATTCCCCTCCATCCCCACAACGAGTATCATCATTGATACCTTCATTCCCCTCCATCCCCACAACGAGTATCATCATTGATACCTTCATTCCCCTCCATCCCCACAACGAGTATCATCATTGATACCTTCATTCCCCTCCATCCCCACAACGAGTATCATCATTGATACCTTCATTCCCCTCCATCCCCACAACGAGTATCATCATTGATACCTTCATTCCCCTCCATCCCCACAACGAGTATCATCATTGATACCTTCATTCCCCTCCATCCCCACAACGAGTATCATCATTGATACCTTCATTCCCCTCCATCCCCACAACGAGTATCATCATTGATACCTTCATTCCCCTCCATCCCCACAACGAGTATCATCATTGATACCTTCATTCCCCTCCATCCCCACAACGAGTATCATCATTGATACCTTCATTCCCCTCCATCCCCACAACGAGTATCATCATTGATACCTTCATTCCCCTCCATCCCCACAACGAGTATCATCATTGATACCTTCATTCCCCTCCATCCCCACAACGAGTATCATCATTGATACCTTCATTCCCCTCCATCCCCACAACGAGTATCATCATTGATACCTTCATTCCCCTCCATCCCCACAACGAGTATCATCATTGATACCTTCATTCCCCTCCATCCCCACAACGAGTATCATCATTGATACCTTCATTCCCCTCCATCCCCACAACGAGTATCATCATTGATACCTTCATTCCCCTCCATCCCCACAACGAGTATCATCATTGATACCTTCATTCCCCTCCATCCCCACAACGAGTATCATCATTGATACCTTCATTCCCCTCCATCCCCACAACGAGTATCATCATTGATACCTTCATTCCCCTCCATCCCCACAACGAGTATCATCATTGATACCTTCATTCCCCTCCATCCCCACAACGAGTATCATCATTGATACCTTCATTCCCCTCCATCCCCACAACGAGTATCATCATTGATACCTTCATTCCCCTCCATCCCCACAACGAGTATCATCATTGATACCTTCATTCCCCTCCATCCCCACAACGAGTATCATCATTGATACCTTCATTCCCCTCCATCCCCACAACGAGTATCATCATTGATACCTTCATTCCCCTCCATCCCCACAACGAGTATCATCATTGATACCTTCATTCCCCTCCATCCCCACAACGAGTATCATCATTGATACCTTCATTCCCCTCCATCCCCACAACGAGTATCATCATTGATACCTTCATTCCCCTCCATCCCCACAACGAGTATCATCATTGATACCTTCATTCCCCTCCATCCCCACAACGAGTATCATCATTGATACCTTCATTCCCCTCCATCCCCACAACGAGTATCATCATTGATACCTTCATTCCCCTCCATCCCCACAACGAGTATCATCATTGATACCTTCATTCCCCTCCATCCCCACAACGAGTATCATCATTGATACCTTCATTCCCCTCCATCCCCACAACGAGTATCATCATTGATACCTTCATTCCCCTCCATCCCCACAACGAGTATCATCATTGATACCTTCATTCCCCTCCATCCCCACAACGAGTATCATCATTGATACCTTCATTCCCCTCCATCCCCACAACGAGTATCATCATTGATACCTTCATTCCCCTCCATCCCCACAACGAGTATCATCATTGATACCTTCATTCCCCTCCATCCCCACAACGAGTATCATCATTGATACCTTCATTCCCCTCCATCCCCACAACGAGTATCATCATTGATACCTTCATTCCCCTCCATCCCCACAACGAGTATCATCATTGATACCTTCATTCCCCTCCATCCCCACAACGAGTATCATCATTGATACCTTCATTCCCCTCCATCCCCACAACGAGTATCATCATTGATACCTTCATTCCCCTCCATCCCCACAACGAGTATCATCATTGATACCTTCATTCCCCTCCATCCCCACAACGAGTATCATCATTGATACCTTCATTCCCCTCCATCCCCACAACGAGTATCATCATTGATACCTTCATTCCCCTCCATCCCCACAACGAGTATCATCATTGATACCTTCATTCCCCTCCATCCCCACAACGAGTATCATCATTGATACCTTCATTCCCCTCCATCCCCACAACGAGTATCATCATTGATACCTTCATTCCCCTCCATCCCCACAACGAGTATCATCATTGATACCTTCATTCCCCTCCATCCCCACAACGAGTATCATCATTGATACCTTCATTCCCCTCCATCCCCACAACGAGTATCATCATTGATACCTTCATTCCCCTCCATCCCCACAACGAGTATCATCATTGATACCTTCATTCCCCTCCATCCCCACAACGAGTATCATCATTGATACCTTCATTCCCCTCCATCCCCACAACGAGTATCATCATTGATACCTTCATTCCCCTCCATCCCCACAACGAGTATCATCATTGATACCTTCATTCCCCTCCATCCCCACAACGAGTATCATCATTGATACCTTCATTCCCCTCCATCCCCACAACGAGTATCATCATTGATACCTTCATTCCCCTCCATCCCCACAACGAGTATCATCATTGATACCTTCATTCCCCTCCATCCCCACAACGAGTATCATCATTGATACCTTCATTCCCCTCCATCCCCACAACGAGTATCATCATTGATACCTTCATTCCCCTCCATCCCCACAACGAGTATCATCATTGATACCTTCATTCCCCTCCATCCCCACAACGAGTATCATCATTGATACCTTCATTCCCCTCCATCCCCACAACGAGTATCATCATTGATACCTTCATTCCCCTCCATCCCCACAACGAGTATCATCATTGATACCTTCATTCCCCTCCATCCCCACAACGAGTATCATCATTGATACCTTCATTCCCCTCCATCCCCACAACGAGTATCATCATTGATACCTTCATTCCCCTCCATCCCCACAACGAGTATCATCATTGATACCTTCATTCCCCTCCATCCCCACAACGAGTATCATCATTGATACCTTCATTCCCCTCCATCCCCACAACGAGTATCATCATTGATACCTTCATTCCCCTCCATCCCCACAACGAGTATCATCATTGATACCTTCATTCCCCTCCATCCCCACAACGAGTATCATCATTGATACCTTCATTCCCCTCCATCCCCACAACGAGTATCATCATTGATACCTTCATTCCCCTCCATCCCCACAACGAGTATCATCATTGATACCTTCATTCCCCTCCATCCCCACAACGAGTATCATCATTGATACCTTCATTCCCCTCCATCCCCACAACGAGTATCATCATTGATACCTTCATTCCCCTCCATCCCCACAACGAGTATCATCATTGATACCTTCATTCCCCTCCATCCCCACAACGAGTATCATCATTGATACCTTCATTCCCCTCCATCCCCACAACGAGTATCATCATTGATACCTTCATTCCCCTCCATCCCCATCTCTCGTTCTGTTATTAATTTTCTCATCATTGCGTCATTTGCTATTGACATTTATTGTTTAAAAACTTTGTGTTTGTTATTGTTATTTTCATTTTAGTTGTTTTTTCAAATTTCATCTACTATTTCTCTATTACGGTCTCTCTGGGAACTCACTGAAGAGCCTAACCCAGAGAGAGCGAAATTCTGTCTGGGCGCGGGGGCCCAACAGACTTTCGCATTTGTTATTCCTTATTTAAAGCAGAACTTTATCTTTCGATTAATATGCACTTTTACAACCTTTCTCTTCTCTAATGTATGACTCTTCCACAAGGATCTCTCCATAAAAAAACATTGTATCCAGTACTTTCTATGATTTCTGTTTAAAAACTTTGACTATAATTTTTTTTAAACTTTTGTTCTAAAATTTTCACTGGTTTAGCTCTCCATACATCACACGTACATACATGTTGAAAATTCAAATTTGAAAGATATCGACTTTTGAGTGGAATGGAATAAAGAGAAGCGAGCTAGAGGTAACATAAAATTTGTAAGATTGGGCAGTATATTAGGTCAAAACTTCCAAGACAAGCTCTCTTCTCATTTTCCTGGCTGACATGCAAACCTTTGAAGATGGCGGTTGGTATCTACACCTCCTTCGCCTCATCCTTGATCTTTTTCGCCATTCAGAGCAAAAATCGTTATCTTCTTGTTCCGTTTCTAGTAAACCAGGTTAAATTTTGCATATCTGTGAAAGAGGAAGATAATGCACCTCTAAATGCGTGCTTTTCTCAAACTAGATCCAAAAATTGGCAAATTTCTGTTTTTTGCACTTGACGGATAGTTTTTTTTCTCCTTTCATGAATTCAGACACAATTGATTTTTGTCTGAATTCAATATTTGCCAATTTTGATATGATTTTTTTGTTTTACATGAAATTTTTTCATGGTTTATGTACAAAGTTTCAGTATATTAGCGTTTTCTCTCGAGAAAGATATTGGTATGTTTCTTATTTCAAAAATTTTTTCGTCCGATTTCGGATGCTACTGCAGTTGAACTGGGCGAGCTGAAAAGTTGCTCAAAAATTGCCCAATCTTACTGCCGTAGCGCCCAGTTATGTAATGATGGAAATGCATTCGTGTCAGGGGTTTTCTCTAGCGTGGAATATCACCTTCATGGTTGGCTGCGCAATAACTCTCAACTTCGTCTACAAGGTAATCAGAATCTATTATCCGTTAGACAAGAAACTTTTAAAAATTCTATAATCAGTTTTTTCAACTTCAAAAAGAAATGTATAAAAATATCGCATTTTAATTAAATTTTTTCGGATTTTCAAACTCGGGTTTTTCAAGAACTGTGACAATTCAAAATATATGTCCGGAGATGTCGAAGCAGTTGTTGACCAAAGGTATATCTCGCCTTGGCTCAAATTATTCTTTTCTTATTTTTTTCTCTTGAAACTACATGAATCGAATTGGTCTGTAATGGCTGATTTCAAGCATTCAAGTAAGATTGGGAGCACTAGTTGCCAGGCGTCTCTGGAATCCGACGTCGAATTCAGCATTCGGCGGGTTCTGTCAATTTTCATCGTTTTGTCGGTGATGTTCTTAACGTGGAACATCATTTTCTTTCTCATTGTCATGTCTCTCTGGAACGAGTTACTAAGGTAATTTTTTTTTTGCAGATTTTTTCCGCACCGAAATTTTTTATTGCAAAGATTTCATTTAAATCAGTGATACTCATCAACATAATGTAATTCACCTAATTTTCTAATCATAATTTATACTCAACCTCAAAAGAGTTGCAAGATTGCAAGCGACTTCCTCTAAACTCGCTTGCGAACTTACACTAAGCTCTTCAGAGGTTGAGTCAACTGGAATCAATTAGGTTTGGTCAACTGGAATCAATTAGGTTTGGTCAACTGGAATCAATTAGGTTTGGTCACAATACATATTTATGAGTAAACTTCTAAGTTGAAATATGTAGAGTCACATCGAAATCGAGAAAATTATAATGACCAAATATGTCTCAATGCGCTAGTTTAAGTCAGAATAATTTAATAACGATTTTTTCTTTAGAACAATGTGATGGTTCAACTTTGAATAAGTTAGTCAATCGACGAAGTGTTCAATTGACAGACGAGAAGAAATAGAAGAGAATCAACCACGCACAGTGGACGAAGTCTCACCGGTAGTCTCCTTTGGCACCCCGAATAATCCTGCGTCATTCTTTTCTGGTGAAGCATTTTAATATTTGGCAACAGTGGTTTGATAGGTATGGTTACTGTAAAAGAAGAATCTTTTTGAGACCTCAACTTTGCTTTCAGATTCTCCACAAGGCTCCTCAGGATTCTCTATACAAGAACAAGAATCCTCATCCAATTCGTCTTTTGAATGAAACAATAATTTTACGTTCAATGTATTGAAGAAATTGATAAATGAAGACAGCGCTCGTACTCGCTATAAGAGTGGTATCGAGCAGGCATTTTCTTACCCATGGGCATCTAGGTCGAAGAATCTAATTGCGCCTCTAAAATTGCACTCATACTTAATAGAGAATAATACTTGGAAAGTAGTACAAGGGCGAAAGTGTCGAGTGTTGCGTAAAGACCAACGCCGACACGGTACAAGACCTACAGCAGCAGAACTTGATTTACGAGCATGTGTGCGGATGGGTCTTGAGATGAAAGGGGAGAGATAACAGAAGTGTTATAGGAAGAGGAGACTCGGAAAGGGAGGAGAGGGAGTGGGGGAAGCGAGAAAAAAAAGAGAGAGAGAAAAAGAAAGTGAGATTTGAATAAGTAGTGAGTAGACTGCACACGAGAAAAATAGTGAGAGTGAGTGAGCGTCTGGAAGAGGGAAGGAAGAAGAGAAAGAATCGAAATGGTAAGAGGCGGTAATGGCTTGTTTAGGTGAGTCATTCCTCATCAATGTCCTTTGATCTTTTCTAGAGGCTGTGTCGATTTACAATTGTAACCCTAAATATGTCAATACAAAAGTTACATTAAAACAAACAAGACAACATTGTTGATCTGGCCATCTTCTCAACCTCACACAGATTCTCTTCTGTTCCCTGCCTAACTCTCTCTTCTATGTTTATATCTCTTAGTCTTCTTATTTCTCTAATTTTTAAAAAAAATTATACCGCTTTTCCTAAACAACTCCTAAATTTTCCGTATTTTTTTTTCTAAATCGAAATTACGTAAAACTCAGTATGATATTTTTTATCAGTTTCTGTCGGCGCTTGTGATTACAACCATAATGTTCCGTCGATATAAACCCCTTTTACACAAAGTTCAAAGAAACTTCATTAAAATATATAAAAACTCTCAATAATATTCAACTTTGGGTTCAAATGAGAGAATGAAGAAAGAGGCTGGAAATACCAAAGCGAAAATTTCATTTAGAAAAATGTGCGAGAAAATTTTTTTTAGAAAGAGTTGTTGAATTGTGAGTAACTCTGTTCCTCGGAACCCTTGAAAACGATTAAAAACGGTTTAATGTAAGCAAAGGATTGAGCTTTTTTCATCAGCGTAAAAAGTACATCTTTCCAATTAGCTTCGTGGAATACTTGAAGACGCCTCGCCTCGTTGATAAAGCGGAACTTAAGGATGTTCGAATGAAGAAAGCATTTGGTTAGGGAATTTGCCCGAAAAAACTACGAATGAGAGTGGAAATGCAGCAATGCTGCAATGAGTGCCCTGCTTCTGAAAAAGTTCCCTTCAGTTATATGAAACGTTTTATGAATATGAAAATTTCTCACTACTGATCGGAAGCTTTATCTGACAGTGCAAAGACTAGATTTCAATCTTCAAGCATAAGGCAATCAATGTACGCAATGGATGTTTAGAGCAATTTTGATTCCAAAATAATTTTTTTCTTCAATCAAGCATTGGCCCGGCCCATATTTCTTATACTTGCCTTCCAATCTTGAAATTCCTTTGATAGAATTTTTCCTTGACATTTAAATTTCACGATACGGCTTCAGAGGCAGTTGGATTTAATTACAAGGTTAAAAAAAGGAATGACTGAAATAGAGATTAATATGAGAATATGAGTGAGAAGAAGACCTTAGGACATCAAAGAAGGAGGTCCTCCATGATAAACTAGCACATATAGCCTAATACATAGTTTATGCAGAGCAGCGCGAAGACAAACAGACAGACAAAATAGCACCAGGAAGTAGATGATTCTGAATGGAGAAGAAGCGATGGATTCATAAATTAGAGTGAGAAAGGACAGACGCAGTTCCACAGAGCACTTCTCCCAATTAGGCTGCTCTTTAATTGTTTCCCTTGAAAAGATTGGGAGAAGAGCGCGCATGCGGTTTCGATAAATTCTTTTCCGTGCTCAATGTTATTCATCAATCAGAATAGGACGAAAAGCTGAAGAAGAATCTTCTTTATGTTGTACAGTACTGGTACTAATTTCTAAAAACCTATCCACTCAAAATTTTACCCGATAACAAGCCTGAAAAAATTAAGGTTTTATAAGGAATCCGCTAAAAACGGAGATGACTATTTCCATTACTCGGTGCAGTATCAGTTGGGGCGGAAATCACTTTCGTGTCAGTAGTGTTGAGATCAAGAGGAGGGGAATTCCTTGCTGATGTAGTATCGGCAGGCTTCAAAGGGCTTGCATCGGCAGTCCTACTATTGGTTGTGTTGGCGGCGCGACCATCTATCAGGCCGGAGAGGTCATCTTTCACCTCTTGTTTCGTGTCGAAGTGAGCGAATGGCATTGTGAGAGTCCTGCAGGAGAGGCTCATCTAACGGTTTTACTTTCAATTCCAAGGCCTTCACGGAGTAGATTAGCTTTTAGAAAATTTGGTGAAATGTTAAATTGAGCGATGAAATGGATTCAACTAACGGATTAGTGTAGAGAGAGTTGGCTCGACTCCAGAAGTCACATTGAAAGGCAGGGGCGAGCATGTACGCTATCTGAGAAGACATTAGAGGCCACGGCACACCACCCATTTTTTGCCTCTTGTCTTTCATGCGTCGGTTTTGGAACCACACCTGTAATTTCTCTAATTTCATTTTACTCATCTAGATTCTGGCATTTTAAAAGTTTTGTTAGTTGAATTTTGAAGAAAACTATTTTGAAAAAAATTTACTTGTGTTGTATTGTGTTATTGCTAAAAACATTTCTCGGAAAAAATTGATATTGCATTTTACGAAGTGTTTTCACTTCCAAATGGGAAAAAATGAGAGCGCATTTGGTGTACTTCATGGTGTATTATCATGGATGCTTTCCGGACCCGTTTCTTTGTTCCTTATTCACTCTGAGCAACAAATGTAACCCCATGGGAGACTGCCATAAGAGAATGTGTGCGAGGTCTTTTATCCATTTTGTGAGATGCCTCAGGGGGCAGCCAAAAAGAAAGGAATCATGCAAAGTATGATGTAATAGTGTAGCGAAAAATCATAAATCTGTTATAAGAATGCGTAAGCAAAGATGAAACCAAAGCGGTTGAGAAGACTATAGGGAAAATAGAAATGATGAGATAGTATGAGAAAAGGGAAGATACGGTAGGTCTTGATGCTTTTCCCTTCTTCTCCATCATATCCCCTTATGAGACCAAAAAGCGCTTTTATTTTTCGTTTTCTCATTTCTCATATCTGGCTTTCGTATTTTATCCGAATAGTCTTTTCTCGCTCTGATTCTTTTTCACTTCTCTGTTTTCACTACTCAATCTTTTCTCTCATGTCATAACTTAATGCTATGAAAATCTTATTATCTTTTTCTCTCTTTTTTTCTCAAACGCTCTTTTTTATTTTTCCTTGTCATTTTCCCTCTCTCTCTCACTTTCTCTCCATTTATCTCTCTTTCCATCTTTTGCTTCCTCTACCTGAATTATCTCTCTCTTCGGCTCTGTCTTGTTTTACACTCTTTCTAAACCATATGCTCTCTTTTCATTCCTATCTCCCTTTTTTCTCTAACGCTGTTTTATCCGTTTTCTTTCCGCCTTGTTCTCTCTCTCTTGCGCTCTTGTCTCTTTAACTTTCGTGATCTTCCCTTCATTTCTTCGCAAGTTCATGCACCAACTACCATCTCTTTTCTAACTTTCTTTTGCTCTTTTCAAGTTAAAATCTTTTTTTCAGCCCACACAAATAGATTCCTTTCTCTTTTCTGCTTCCTGTCAAACGCGATCAAATAGAGCGAGAAATTGAAAGTAGGCTTGCAGAAAATTCCGCAGTGATAAGGCGCTTTGTCAAAAGACAAATAAAAATACGGTACTTAGACAATAAGAATAGACCTAAATAAGGATCCAGTTCAGAAAGTTAATCATATTTAAGAGAAAACACGTTGAAAGAGAAAAAAATTTATACATAATGTATGTGCAAAAGTTATGTAAGAAAAAAGGTTTCAGAGTCTTTACTTTTGTCTTTTGTTCACAGTCTTCATCATTAATAGCGGTCTTTGATTTTAAACGCCTTTAACTACATGAAAAAAAAACATTCGAGATGCCTAATAGGTTGACACAACAAGTAAATATTCAAATAGAAAGCCAAAACTTCAAGAGTTTTCTTTATTTATTTACTTATTCGGGTTTGATTTATGTCTTAACGAGTCCTGAACAGTTTCGACCAGCTGTTTTTTTCAGTTGTTTTTTTTCGAAGAGCCTAAACCTCCAAAAGTGAATGAACTGACCTTGATAGTTCCTTCTGGTAGATTCAACTCGGTAGCGAGTTCCCCTCTCGTCTTTCGCGAGACGTAATTCTCTTTGGCGAACTCTTTTTCGAGTCGATTGATCTGTTCGCGACTGAACGCCGTCCGATATCGACGCATTCCGCCGTCGTCTGAAATCACTCACAATTTAAACTGAGAGCAAAATAACGAATGACTTAACAACAAAACATATTTTCATTCAATAGGATGATCGAAGTAAATAGAAGGTCGAGATGAAGTGAAGAAGAATAGCAGATTTTTGCAGTCGAGGAAACTGAGAATCG